>ML975247.1:0-342037 GCA_010015605.1 Decorospora gaudefroyi
ATTATGTAATCAGGTGCTTTCAGTCTACGTACGTACAGTGGCCCGATTGCCAACCGCTAGGTTAAAGCGTGCTCGAACAGCCCGCTAGGTATAAGCATCCAGCAAGGAGGATGCATGACATAGACAAGACTCCAGACCCCCGATGGTGGCCGAGTTTGTTTCATGACTGCGTTGAAAACGCAGCAGAAGCAAAACATCTATGTGGAAAAAAAAACTCTCGTCTCTCTCTCATACAAACAAACACAAACACTTTTTCCGAAAAATCTTCATCTGTCTCTATGCATTCTATCGTTCATTCCACGAGCCCCTGACCTTACATTACCCCTACTTCCTCCTCCGTTTGGGACTCCTTTTCCGGGTCTCGTCCTCGACCTCCTCGACCGTGGCTGCAGGACTGGTCGTATTACTGCTGCCCGCGCTCTCGATTCTGTTCTCGGACAACGGATCCTCGGCCGCAACGGCGAGATGCGAGTCATTGCCAGCATCCGGATGGGGGTTGAAGTCAAACGCATCGCCGCTGGTGCCGTCAAACGGCGTACTAGCATCGAATTGGAAGTCGGGAACACCGTTGCTGGTTCCGTTTGTCGGGTTCGCGTCGGGGGGGAAGAAGTCGTCGTCATGGGTAAAGTCATCCATGTTGAGATCATATTGGCCTGGTTCGCCTAGGCCGTGGGGATCGAAATACGAGGTTTGGTCGCCCATGCCTGCGATTTGTCCCGTGGGGCTGAGGGGCAGTATACGTTCATGGATATTTTGAATCTTGGAGTTTTGCTGATCCGAAAGCTTTTGCAGCATTTCGAGTTGTTGCTGTGTCGCTTGATACTGGGCGAGATCTTTCAGCAGGGTGTGCATTTCAGATGGGTTAGGGTTGGTGAGGGCGTTGTTGGTATTTTGGACAGAGGTGTTGTTTACCATCTGTGATAGGACGTCGTGGCGTTGTTGGGCGGTGAGCGGGACGTGTCCATCTTGTGTCTGGTAGTTCGATAGAGCGGCAGCGTAGTCAAATTCTGGCACTTGGTCCGGTGTTTGACCGATGCTGGCGTTGGCGTTCTGGATCGCAGACAAGATCGCCTCGGTCTCAGGCAGAGACGATGATTCGACCTTTGCTGCGGATAAGCTGCTATTCGTCTGTGCAGGGGGGAACGACGACTGTGACTGTGACTGTGACTGTGACTGCGACTGTGACTGTGACGGGTGCGGGGGGTAGTTGACTGTTGAAGGCTTGAACTTTGATTGCCGACTCCCTGGCCTTGTAATGGGGCTTGCGAGCGGCCTTGAACCCGGACTTATAGTCGTGGCGCGGCCCGTTGGCGTGGGCGGAAGTAAATCTTGTTGATTGGGCCCTGGCGCCGGAAGGATCGCTAGTGGCCGCTTGTGCCTCTGAAGTTGGGGCGACTTGTGAGATTCTCGCATGGGATAGTCGTCAACGTCCACGACGTTTCCGTGGGGTTGTTGCCGCGGTACAGGGAACATGTCAGCCAGATTGATGCCATTCGCGTTCCCTTCCAGACTTCTATTATAGAACGTAGCCAGGAAGGTCAGAATGGCGTTGATCGAGTTTTCATGCCGGTCGTGCAGCGCTTGGAACGATGTTGCCCGCGAATACAACTCTTCATTCTGGCGTTTGATCTGAGTCAAGACGTTGGAGATCAGCTTCTGTTGCTGTTGCAGTTCTCTAACTTCGACTCGCAAGCTGTTGTACTCTGGCCGCCCAATCACGGCCACTTGCTCGTTTCCGCGGACAGCCACCTCTTCCACATAGCCTCCGCCTCCTGAATCTTGGATGTATTTCCGGTCTTCGTCGCTATCACCCTTGGTGTCATCATCTCGTTTTCGCTTAGGTCCGCTCGGGGGATTCTTGGGCTTTTGAATGAGCCATAGCAGTTCCGGCCGACCGCGCTTGAAGTACTTGTTGTAATATTCGCTGGGTGCCTTCGCCTTGGTCTCGCTGGCCTTCATCGAGTTGTCCGACAGTCCGACTTTCTTGTGGAACCCATACATGTTCAGCTGCCGTACAAACGATGCATAGTTGTTGTGTTTGAAGAGTTCGGGTATCAGCGTGCGCGCAAACTCGTCTTCGTCCAGCACGATGAATGAGTTGCCGTCGTCGGACCATCGAATGAGGTTCTCATTCTTGTTGTTGTCGAGGAAGCTATTGCAGCGTTAGCGGGTCCTCTCAAGATGTTCAGTGCTGCCAGTGTTCGACGTCTCGAAAGACGCGGATCAGCAGCGGGCCGCCACTTACCTGCTTAGTTTCTGGACGAACGGCGGTATCTGTTTCCGCTTCGCCTGCGCATCCTTCATCGCAATCGCCGCCTTCTCCGCCAACTCTTCATCATCGTCGATGGTCTCCCACTGCTGTGTTGGACTAGGAAAGCCATCCCATTGATTCCGCCGCGGCGCCGGTGCCAGCTGCTGGTTCGTGTTGCGCCGTACCAGTTGTCCCGTCATCTTGCTACCGTCGTTGAAGCCGTCGAGGGATACGAGCCGGTTGTGGCCGTCGCCCATAGCCGTGCCGTAGGGCTCGTACAGTGGCGGGTCATTGAAGTTGATGTCTGTGCCGGCTGTGCCATCGTTCCAGCTCATGTATTGATCGGTCGGGGCGGGGATGTCGTGCTGATACGGCTGCGTGTGCGTCGGCATCGGCATCGGGGCCTGCGGTGATGCGCCCGGAGCGCGCCGTTTGCGGGTCGACATATGCGTTCGCGCGTCTCGAGTGGTGGGCGGGAGTAGAATGTTTGGCGAGTTCCCCTTTTGCTGTGCGTAGCCGGTGCTCCGAATGCTTAGACACGCGCGCTGTAGATCTTGAAGTTGTGTCAGCCTTGCAAGCACTGTTTAGATCCCAAAGCCGTAGCGTTCCCCGGATGGACGGTTGGGTTCGACGCGGCCCTCTGGTAGTGAGTCCCTGGCAGCGCGGTTCTGTCGCGATTATGTAGGCCCTCTATCCCGGATTGTTGTCTCGTTGTCGCTGTTTTACTAAATCGGATGTGATTGTTTCCAAACAGTCGGTTGATTCGCACAAAGGATCCTATAGGCCTAGCAAAAGGCGCAAATATGGGTGTCTCAAAATGCGGTTCTGGAAGGTTGCGGCTGGATCGCGAAGGGCGTTGCAAGGGCTGGCATCGGCGGAGAAAAGTGAGTCTGATCGGTGCTTTTGGTGGAGGGACCGGAAGTACAAAACGGCCAATGAGCGGGGTAGGAGGGCGTGCTTTTATATAAGGTAAGCGCAATGTGTTCAGAGGCGCTTGCAGCCTTGGAGAAGTGAAAGTGAAAGACGTGGAGGCAGAGGGAAAGCGGCCCCGATCATGTTACGCATCAATGTGCTCGAACGATGAGTTCACCTTCACCGCACACGCCGGCGTCAGTGTCCGGGCCGCTAGCCTCGTCCATCCGCGCTAGCATGACTCGTTGCTCTCCCTGCATCTCTCAGTCTACCATCCCAACCTCGAAACGCTGTCCATGTCAGTTGTGACAGGCATATGGCATCATTGTGTCGAAGCAGAAGCCTAAAGCCATCAATCACCATCTTCTGTGTAATAATGGCCCAAACCTATAGGCCGCTTAGCGCTACACAATTGCCACTGAGGTGGAGTGATGGGAAATTCCTTGAACAGCACACATTTCGACATCACCATCGATCAGGCGTCGGAATGCCCCCTGATCAACGAACATTCTAGAAACTTCAACAGCAACCCCCAATCCATGCTCGGTTCGCGTTAGGATATAGGACAGTCGCAAGAGTAGCCTACAGCCTCGTATGATATCCCGTCAAGCTCAGTAGAAAGTGTAGAATCAGCTATTAAAGACCTCGGGATGAGTAGCACACGTCAACCTGAAGATACACAGTCATGCATTTCAACAACACCGGCACTGACAGCGACATCAGGAATCAAGCAATTCACCTTCCATTACCGTACTGTTGGCACCAGGCACTCAGCACCACCCAAGCTATAATAATAGAATCATAGAAAAGAAAACCTAAAAATGATCCCCCAGACTCATAACCAACAACATCCAAAACATGCAGCATCCCAAAGAGAAACAAAATACAACGTGGCCAACGCGACCTAAGTATAGGGGGGTAAATCAACATATCCCATATGTTCATAAATGCTTTTTGCGGTATCCAATTCGAAGAGTGAGGAGGGGCAGTGGGCCCAATTTAGTTCTGGATGTAAATCTCTCTACACGTCGTAGCATCATTCTTCGTATGCATCGTAAAGTCAATCCAGATAGTAGCGAGGCCAAGTTTGCCAAATGCAGGCCGTAAAACGTCGTCATTGCTGTCGTTCAGGGGGCGCGCCATCGCACGCGTCGTTGAAAGGAGTGCTGATACGTGCGACGACTTTAATTTGTGTGTAGCGCGGAGCTATCTTCTACTGTCCTACGAGGATTTCGACGTTGGATTGCGAAGACAGTTCGTCGCTTCCGCGGTTCTGGTGGCCGTTCTGGCGCGGGCGGCTGAAACCTTGTCCGCGTTCGGGGAGAGGGCCACGAGGCTGTCTTGATGGACGGTCATCATAGCTGTTGCCGAAAGTGCGGTGACCGCCAATCGGACCCGGTGCATCCCAGGAAGTCATCTGGCGAAGCGCACGCGGGCTGCTATTGTTTTGCGCATAGCTGGAGCTGAGTTGCATGCGATTCATCTCCCTCTCCAATGCCCCATCGTCACGTAGCGACATGGAGCCCGTCGTGGGCGTGCCATTTGGGTTGGTGGAAGAGCCACTGTAACCAAGACCATCAAGTGACTGGAGCGAGATGCCACCCGGTCGACCAATAGGATGGCTTGCGGTGGATGGCGCTGGTGAGGGTGTATAGGACCGGAGATCGGCATATGACTTGGCGCCGCGGAGGTTGGGCACTGCGTTCAGACCACCAGGCGAATCGGGGAATCCGAGAAGACCTGACGGCTGTCGGTTAAAAGCGTTGTAGAAGCCTCCTTCAGCACGAACATCGCTAAAGTCCGTGGTCGCAGCGCGGTTTAGGTTGCGGCGAGGTTGCTCCATGTGGTTGCTGGGCATCTGCGGCATAGGAGGGCTTAATCCCTGGTTGTCGTGCACCTTGAAGATGTGCACCTGTCGCTGCTCGCCAGTGCCCTTGGACACGTGCGCGAGGCCTAGCTGATGCGCCAGGGTGTGGATCATGCGACGCTGAAGGGGCGCCAAGCTGGAAGGGAAGGTCATGCTGTCGCGATCAGGTGTCTCCTTGAAGAGCAGCAGTTGAGAATAGAACTGCAGGGCCTGGGGGTCATTGAGATCCACGTCTGAATTTCGTCAGCAATCAGGTTAGGAAAGTTGGCGTGGTGGAACACACCAATCGTCTTCTGGCCGCCCCTCATGGCGGACACAGGGGATGGCGAGGTTGCGGGAATATGAGACGCGAGAGAGCTGAACGAGGGCTGGGACTGGAGACCGCCACCCAGCGGCCGGTGCTGCTCCTCGAGCTGTCCGCGACGCTCACGCTTCTCACGCTCGATGCGCTCGCGCTCGGCCAGAGGCAGCATCTTCTTGTACTCGACGCGCAGCTTCCTGCCGTTGAGCTCGAAGTGGTTCATCGACTCGATGACGGCAGCCGTCTCCTCGGCGGTGGTGAAGTTAGCAAAGGCGAGGCCTCGGAAGACGCCGTTGTCGAAGTGGTAGTTGAAGGCGTAGGGCAGCGGCAGGCGCAGGTCGCCCATGAGGTCGACCAGCTGTTCCTTCTTGACGGCGAAGGGGATGTTCTTGATGACGATGGCGGTCGGGATGAGCTCTTCATCCACGTCGTGGCCGTGGCCGTGGCCGTAGCCGGGGTTCTGCATGGCGTTGAGGTTGCTGTTGCTGAGGGCGAAGCTCGGGAGACCCTGCGGCGGCTGGTCCATCCATCCCTGCGGCGGCATGTGTCAGTATCTGGCTGTCGACTGTGCATGTAGTATGAGGCACGCGAGGGCTCCTTACCGAAGGGAGTGCGCTGCGCCCACCGCCGCGCTGCTGCGACTTCATGCGAGCGGCGGCGGCACCTCCCAGCGACCCCAGGCCGCCGTTCTGCGCAAAAGCATTCGTGTTCCAGCCTGCAGGTGCGCCCATGTCGTAGCCATAGCCGCCGGCGTGCATGGTCTGGTTCAGGCGCTCGTAGGTGCGCGGCTGCTCGTAGCTCCGCTGGTGGTCGTCTGGAGCGTACATGTTGCCCTGCGGCATCTGCCCGTAGGCGTCGAACTGGCGCGACGGCATGCGGTGCAGGCTGCCGGACTGCGGCTGGTTCCGTTGGGCAATCGGCGACCGCTGTGTCGACTGGTCGTACCCGTTCGAGTACATGGCGGGCAAGCAATAGAGATTAGGGGGGCTGTGGGTGGTGTCGTAGGAAGAAGCTGTCGTGAGGCGTGAGGGAGTGCAGCCGAATTTTAGGACGGAGGTACCGTACAAGTACCTGGTCCAAGCTTGCAGCGTCGTGAAATGAGCGGAAGGGTGACCGTCGAAAACGAGTCCAGATGGTGTCCGACGAGATGAAAAGGGGCCAGACGAAGCTGGACGGCCGTGGTCGAGCGTTGGCGCTGGCGATGGCGATGGCTACCGTACAGACTCAGGGATGTGCAGTCCCCTTTCAAGCCGCACTTTTTCCGTGGGACGCGAACAACGGGCTAGCAGACGTCAGAGGACTCAATACCGCCTAGGGACGCGACTTGACGAGGGTAGTGTTGTTCGGAGGGAGGAGGACTACGATGCTTGGTGGGCAAAAGTCTCGCTGGAGCCCACTAACGGCGGGGAGACACGTGCGCGCCTTCACCAGACTGGAGGCCCGAATAATGCGAGCTGCGAGAGATTGGAGGCCGCGCGCTGACTACGGTTTCACTCTCTTCTAGTAAAAATGGGGATCGCGGCAGAGGAACCGGCTGTAGCTGAAGAGTCATGGTTCGCCGCCTGCTGCATCCGACTTCATTGGCTCGCTGTCGCACGGCTATGCGAATTAGATATGCATCTCCTCTGCAGCTGCACCTGGAGCACATAATATATGTAGCATCTCATCCACTCCCTGGTACCGAATCCAACCCACAGGGCCGCAACAGAGCATCCCGTCCAGGATCCGACCAGACTGCCCGACATCCCGGTATAGGCTTGTCCCGGCCTAATCACTCATGCGACGGATCGTGGCTGGGCTAGCTTCACTGTTCACCAAAGGCAGGGAGGCGGGCCGTAGCGTTAGCCCCCTGCTAATAACGCGGTGCTGGTGCTGTGATTTATTATTATACTTTACACCGTGGTCTTTCACACCGAGTGCAGCATACTGTGTACACAAGAGTCAGTACACAGTACATACTGTTATGGCTACGGGGTAGGCATCGGCAGAAGTGAACGTCTTGTCCCAGGTGCATGGTAAGCACCTACTCACCGAATGGCATCAGCTGCCCAGCTCACATTGCCACTGACACCCCTAAACTCGCCTCACTGGAATACGTATTCGTCAAAGTGCAGTTGGGCCTAACGTATGTACGCATCGATTACTATTAATTCTATTTCGTATTCACCTCTCCATCGCTCTGCGTCAAGAGCCACAGCAAAAGAAAATCTAGGTCAAATCCTCAACACATGCATGCGCAACCGTAGCCAGCAACGACGACGCACAGCATGTTCGCTGCAAACGCAGCATGTTGATTCGGTAAAGCAAGGGGTACAATCGGCTGTCATCGCAGCCGCTACAAGGCGATCGCGACGGCATCCCGCTTTTCTGAACTTTCCGACTGGCTGAGCACAGCAGAAGTACTTTGTAGGATCGCTTAGCCGCTTGCATATGCGATCATGTGATCCCGACCACTTGGGCGGAAGAACTTTTGGGCGTGACTTGTCGGTCCAGCATCGTGTCCCGCTCCTACTGACAGACGGGAGCTTGCATTAACAGGTCGCGCGACAGACGGATAAGATAATAGTGCGCAGTTTTGACGACATGCGCTTTCAGTCCTCAAAGTCGAGCAGCCTTGACCATTCGCCTTCGCCAACCCGTCGGAACTCAGCGCCGGCTGCAAACTGCCCACTCGTTTCCCATGCTTGCATGGTGGCTTGGTCATATGGCCCGTTAATGTCATCTTCGGACGCACTGAGCCAGCGGAACTCCCATTGCTCTGTCGCCGGCTTTGGGTTCTTCCAGTCTTCTCCCGTCTCGCGCTTGTACTGTCGCATGATGGATTCGCGGGGAAGTTCGTAGATGTCTTCCACTCCTCGATTGGAGAGCCGACTTGCGCATTCGGTAATGGATTCGATGACCTCCTTGGCCCTCGTCGCTGCAGCTTCCTGTGAGGGATCTGCATCGACTTGCATAGCCTGGCTCTTCTTTTTCTTGGACCAGTTGTTGGTGGGTTTCTTCGGGACTGCCTTGCCATACCTCGCCAGAGCTTGCATGGGCGTCTCTCCGAAGCCCAGATGAGCGAGGAGTTCGGACAGGACGTCGCTAGTGACAATGGAGTCTTCAGCGCGTTCGCGGGCCTTGCTTTCGGCCGCCAACTTTTCCTGTGCCTCTTTGGCCTTCTTTATGTCTTTCTTCGATATGCCCTCTAGCCACGAGTCTTGGGCGGCATCAGGATCGTAGGCCTTGCGCACAAAGTTGCCAGCCTCATCGAATCGACCTTCCTCCTGCTCGGCACGCATGTTGAAAGCATCGAGTTTCGGCGCGTGCTTCTTCTTGCTGCCTGCTCCAAGCTCTTCGTCCATGTCCGAATCCACGCGGTCGCGCTCCTCGTCGTCGCCCTCGTCGCTGCTGCTATCTACCTCGTCTGTTCTGCTTTTCGGACCCTTGGTGAAATCGGCGGCGACATGACCTCCGGACGTGCTGTTCTCTTCCTGGCCTTCAATTTCGGCATTGTCCAGGAACCGCAACTTCTTCTTGGTCGTCTGGTCTCGCCGTAACTGCTCGTCCTGGTCGTCGTCCTTGTCTTCCTCTGCAAACATGTTGTCGTCATCCGCGTCGTTTGCGGGGTTCTGGTGCTTGGCCCGTGCCTCTGCGCGCGCATCGAAGTTCTCCGTGGAGCTGTCCGAGTCGTAGCCGTCGATATTGACTGCGTTTCGCTTGATGCCGGAGCCTGTTCCTATAACGTCAGCTTCCAGTGCCGGATCTTCGTCATCTTCTGCATCTGGCGCGAGCGTCGAGGGATTGCGCGGGTCGAAGCGGGGTTTCTTGGTGGAGGGCACGTCCGGATCCAGGTGGTGAGTGCGCGTGAATTGGTCTCCAGCGCGCTTTGGTCGCGCCGGGTTGTAGGCGCCGTTTGAGCTGGCCATGGTGGACTGGGTATCTCGTGTTGGGTGAGGCGGGAGTGCGAGTGTGAGAGTGAGAGTGCGAGAGAGTTCAGGCGATCCGCGACGTCTTCCCGGGATGTGGGGATTTTGGCAGCTGGGAGCTTGGGCCTCCGGCCGCGGCAAACGTCAGCTCCGACATGCCGACATTACGCAATTGGGTCAAACAGCAAACTGTACAGTGTATACAGTAGCGTTGCCGTCACCGATGATGGATCCCGCCTGCCACCCTTCATCCTTCCTGCTGCCTTCGCCCGTACCTTGATATTCCTAGAATCTCTCCCCTCCACCATGGTAAGCGCAGGCCCACCAACTCCCTGTATCGCCACCCCACTCACCGCTTGCAGTTCAATCCCAGCTTCTACGACCAAGACGACCCGATGGCCATGTATCAGGCTCTACGGCGCGGCGGCGCTCCCAGGCGCTTCGACGAGTACTTCCGCTGCTACCCCATCGTCATGCTGCCCGGCCCGGAGCGCGAAGAGGCAAACCACGGCGGCAAAGTGTTCCTCCCTCCCAGCGCCCTCGACAAGCTCACCAGACTGCACATCACGTATCCTATGCTCTTCGAACTCATAAACGGCAAGCAAGACGGGAAGAAGACACATGCCGGTGTTCTCGAGTTCATAGCGGAAGAGGGCAAAATCTATCTGCCCTATTGGGTACATTCTAGCGTCCCGCGTGCCCTGGATTTCCGCTAACAAGCCTCGCAGCTTATGGAGACACTCAGGCTCGAACCTGGTGATTTGCTCCAAGTGAAATCGACCGACATCCCTCTCGGCACCTTCATCAAGCTGCAACCACAAGACTCCTCCTTCCTCGAGATTTCAGATCCCAAAGCCGTCCTTGAGAACGCGTTTCGCAACTTTTCGTGCCTTACGACCGGCGATGTTTTCACTTTCTCCTACAACGACAACGTGTACAGCATAGCCGTGTTGGAGACCAAACCAGAGCACCCGAGCAAGGCCGTCTGCACCATCGAGACTGATCTCTCAGTCGACTTCGCCCCACCCGTCGGTTACCAGGAGCCGCAGAGAACGAGCGGAACTAGCACACCCCGCAGTGGCAAGGGTGTCATGACAGGCAAAGGCGGAACACTGCACTCTCACGGTTCTATGGCAGACGCGATCAACTATGCCGCTATTGCACCATCATCAACGACTGCTGCCACTGGTGCCAAGGCAACTTCCTCACACTTCCTCACTGCCGGCCACAAGCTGCTGAAGAAAGGCAGCAAGGCACCCACTCCACAAGCTTCAACGCCTGTTGCTGGACAGTCTACAAACCTTCCACCGACAGTACGGCGCGCCAATGGTCCGCAACCCTTACGCCTACCGCCCAACAAGCTCTTCTTCGGGTACGAGATCAAGCCAGTCAAGGGCAAAGAGGAGGAAGGTGAGCAAAAAGAATCGAGACACTTCGACGGCGCGGGTCAGACGCTGCGTAAGAAGAAAGGCGACAAATAGGGCTCCCATTGAAGTTTGTGAATGGCGCCGGCTGCACTTTGTAACTTCAAGTCTAAGCCTGGGAAAGCATTCGATGGCGCTACAACCGGTAACATGGGGAAAGATATGGCGTGTGGCGTTTGGGAGCTGATACCTTTGTGTTGCTTAAGGTGGTCGATATGCATCTGAAGGACCTTTTCGAGCGACGTCATGTTTGACTTTCTGAATACATCCTTGATCTGTCATAGCTGCTCACTGGCTTACTTTGTGACGAACATGTCATGTCGAAGGCGGAGAGACGACATAGCTGAGCTCCCCTCCCCATGTGGCATTCTTCTTCAACCTACCAACATCCATGCAGGTGGCCCAGAGAACCGAGTTGACGGCACGAGGGCCTTGAGGACGTGGCATCTGTTTCACATGCTCGAAACATCCTAAGCCTCACGCACACAACGAAATGGTTGACACAAAATGAATTTCTTCCGGCTGAACGCCCTGTCAATTTGCTTCAGTGTCACGTGTTGCGCTGTAAGCAACTTGTGTTCCTTTCCTTTCCTAGTCAAGCGGGGTAAAACTCCCATGCCGTCGATTCCCATGTCGCTTCATTCAAGCAAAGAGAAAATCCCAGCACCTCCATCCTCATCAATAAATCCACCAAAAGCACACACCACCACCGAGCTACTTTGCAGCTCAGCTCAACATCTTATATCTCTAGCTCATCAAGCCCCTCCTCCTTCTTGACCTTCTTAGGCGTATCATCAGCACTCTCGCCCTCCTGCAAGGGATCATCACTCTGCTCCTCCTTCTTGACAACCTTATCCTTCTTTACCCTCTTGGCACGCGGCTTCTTGCTCGGCGTCTGCACCTCATCACTCCCGTCAGCATCAGCGTTGCGCTTCTTTCTAGCCGGCGCCGCCGCCTTCTTCGCGCTGTGGCCTGCGCCTCCTTCCGGCAACTCCCAGCCCGCGTCTGCGTACATGTCGCGCTGCTTTACGCGCAGGGCTGAGATGCGGTTGCGGATGCTGCCTGTGCTTGTGCCTGTAGGTACGGGTGTTAGTGCGGGGACGTGTTACGAAATGAGGAGGGGGATAGTACGGACCGGGAAATGCGGTGGAGAGTTTGGGGTACTCGTCGGGTTTGACGTAGCGGCCTTGGGTGAGTAGGAGGAGCTGTGAAATACTGTTTAGTAGGATGTTGAGGAAGAGGAGGGGGTGGAGACTAACCTTGGTGTCGTTGGGACCTTCCCACTTGAAGGGCTGTTGTGGATGTTAGTTGTTGATCGTGCGCAGGGGAGTACCGAGAGAGTGTCTTACACCGCTGGCATCGCTGGCATCGCCGTTGGTTGCAGCTTTCTTGGGAGGCATGGTCGTAGTTGATTTTGGAGTTTTGTGGAAATTTGGTGTGGATTGTGGGAATAGGTTGCAAAGTTGTAGAGAGAGGATGCGATGAGAAGAGAGGTCGAGAGAGGCGGAGGGGAAAGAGCGTCAATATATGTGTCGATGGCGGGAGGAGAACAGAGAAGTGAGTGCTGAGAGGTGGACGGTGAGAGCGGAGAAGATGCGTGGGCGAGAGAAGTGAAGGGGAGGTCAAGAGCAGAGACTCGGTGTCTTTTTGGTTTGCCTTCACTTTGTGTTCGGTGACATGTTGTTATTGCATAGGGAACTTGACTTGGGGAATAGGATAGCTTTTAGGTCTAAAGATCTTTTTCTTAACAGCCGTGGAGTCTCTGGTAACGATTAAGAACCTCTACAATGTGCATGTAGTTTTGTGAGATGACTCTTCGACGTAATTTACACAGTTCAGCATGATATTTGCTCGAAGATAGAACATAGGAAGCTGTGTAAGTGCATGACTCTTTCCCTTGCTCTTTATCTGCGGTCTTGTGATGAATAATGGCACCTATCTTTGGGTCAGCCAAGAGGCCTGACGCTGCGATAATCTGGACATGGCGTTGTCACTGCCGCCTGCTATCGCGAAGGGGTAGTGATACTGCACGTGACGAGAATTTTGTGGCTTCGCTGGTTGCCTAATCCTTCCAGGTTGCAGCGAGAATGATCCCACAAGCGGAAAGGCAGATAACACTCACGACCTATTTTGATGACTCCCAGCTGGACGACTTCACAAGGTGGCGGGGGTCTGGACGCCCAGAGATTTAGGGCTGACGTAGTGTGGCCAGTGCTTTAGTATCTCTTTTCTCGTCGCTTCCTCATCCACCACAGCACAACATGCTTCTCTTCGAAAAAACGATAACATGACTGGATGCATTTTCTGTTGTCATAGCCATTACACTCACGTTTGTGGCGTGAACATGGCGCACGCCAAAGACCAGAACAAAGCATCGGCTCGTTACACCGCCAACGCGAATGGCCTACAACAGCCATCCCGTGCTTATGGCACAAGTGCCGCCGATAGCGCACTGGAGCGGCTGTCTTCTGATCATTTTACTCGACCCTAGCACGTAATGAACGAACCACAAGCCACAGCCGTCCAGTGACCACGAAACCATGCGCGTCACTGAGACAGCGCCAGTGTCACGGGAGACGGCTTCTGCATGCGATTCGACAGCCATGGCGAGGTACTTCTTTGTGGCTTGACGTCCTGCGCCTTTCTCCTTGCGAGCACGCGGGTGAATGCCGCCTTATCAGCCCGATGTGACTGGGAAGACCAATGAGGGCCCGTCCCGTGAATGTGTTTGATCGTTTGAACTATGTTAGATCGGGAAACGGCAGTTCTGTCGTACTTATGAGGTTTGGGGTAGCCATTATGAGACAGGGTGGACCATGACCCTGTGCCTTGCTCTCTACGCTCAGAGGTGATGCCTACCGTCCTGCTTGTGGAAAAGTTTTTTTTTCGGTCCTTCTCCCACGCTCGTGTCTCCTTAAGATTTTTCAATCGTTCCTAATACCTTCTCCATATGCTCCCGTCAAATTGAAGCACATCTGAGGCCGGCTCCACAACCACCAGGCACGGACATCATTCCCAACACGTCTTATCGGCAGCATGTGTATTCGCGTAATCGAAAAGTTTCCGGTCTGTGGCTGCGTCTACCACACCCACTCCGTAGACCGGTGTCAGTATTATGGACGCCATCCGGTCGTTGACAAGGTTGTATGGGTTGGGGCTTCTTGTCCTGATCACACCAAGTGATGATACCGGAGGTTATATCCCGAGAAGCACGTTGAGCTGTGTGCATTGAGCTACCAGCTCATCCATCCACCACGGAGGTGTCTACATGGTTGTCGCGGTGCGAACCTTGCGTGGAAACACAGCTCTAACAGATAGCGAGCGCCAGAGGATACTCCTCCGATTATGAGCACAGCAGCGAAATGGGGTCTGAGTGCACCTTGTAAGTCGACCAACGTTGGCGAGAAAGCATTGACTGAGAAAAAGCAACGATAAAATCAGGAATAGTACCGACTACCATCCTACATTGAGCATCCACCAGCATCGACCAAACTCTACCACGGCTAGAACCTATTCTATTCCTCCGCTTACCGATGCCTTGTAATAGAGGGAGCGGCACGAATGCCTGTACCAAGATGCGTCAGACGAAGACTAGAAAGAATTCTACGGTCCTTTTTCCCTCCACAATAACGCTCTCGACGGGGGTGGAGATTATACCAGCATCTACATAGAGAAAATCCAAACACAAGTGGTCCATACGACGATATCGCGCCATCAAGAGCTACCCGACAGACCCGTCGAGCAGCACCATTGTTCACTGCTGGAGGATATTCTTCCTCTTAGGATTCCGCCCCTCCTCACGGCGCGGGACCCTACGACTAACCCTACCAGGCCTCACCTCCTCGCTCTTCTCCGCATCAACGGCCTGTCTGTCAACAGATGCGCGTCTCGACGTCGGGTCACTCCTATGCACACCCTTACTGACCGAGCCCAGCGCCCGGACGATTTCGTGAGCAGCAGCACGGTGCCCATCCCCTTCCTGCGTCACTTTTGACACATCAGCACCGTTGCTGTCCGACTCGGGCTGATCACTATACACCGAACTCGAACTCAGTCCGCGCGGCCACTCGCTATCATCGAAGCGGAACGGGTGTCCATTCGAAGACGTCGGCGTATCCACACTCTTGCCCAGCGCTGGAGGACCGAGTAAGAACTCTCCCGTCAAATCAGCATAGCATTTCGCGCGGTGCAATTGCACTGGTGTCGGGACAGCTTTCGGGTCCGGCAGCTCTTTCTCGACCTTATCTTCGTCGTCATCCGAAGCAAGTTCGATATGCTTTGCTTTCGGCAACAAGACAACCGACTTGGCCATGGCTCTTGCGGCTGAAAGATTGCGCTCCAGTGCTTCCAAGCGCTCGATATCGCGTTCCAGCTCCCACGTCTGCAGCAGTTTGGTCTGGAAATGTGTATGCATACATGCATCTTCGCCAGCCGCCCCGTCGGTCTTGATACAAAATGAGCACCTGGCCCCGTTTTCGTGCCCGATCTTCGTATTCAGAACCATGGCCAGAATGTCTTTGTTACGCGTGTACTGCATCACGCGCGCCTGCAGCGCCTTGTCTGCAAATGGTGTGTCGGGCGTTGCGCTCGCGTTCTCGACGTCGGATAGGGCATGGTACTTGGAGCGGTACGTTGCTGTTGTGAAGGCTTGGGGGGTTTCCGTGTTGGACCAGGTCACGGGGCTTGTGAAGACGGCGGGCGAGGGCAGTACTTGTCTTGTCATTTCTTGCATGGAGAGGGGCTTCCTCGGTTCCCTCGTGCGGGTGGGTGCGGTTGAGGGCGCGTCGGGATCGTCGATACACAGGGAGCGTCGGATGCGTTCGGTGTTGAGTCTCGCGATGCGTTCGCAGGAAGCGTTTGGGGTTTTTTCTGTCACGCTGATTTGTAGGATTTCTTCTCGGCCGCGTTTGGGGCTTGAGAAGTGGGCTGGCTCGCGGGCTAGGGGGACGGAGGAGGAGGAGGAGGACGGGGGGAAGGAAGGGTTGTAACGGGGCCAGTGCGGATCTAGGTGGTTTGAGTTAGCCCACGGTTAGAAGAAGCATGTAATTTACGGGTTTCTAGAGGCCTCTGTCTGTCTTGTCGGGAAGGTGCGTTTGGGATTGGGAACATGTTTCCAACTCAACTCACCATGCTCAAACTCGAGCAACGACCTCTCCCCAGCCTCCAACACTCCACCCCAAAAAATGCGGGCCTCCTCCTCTTCTTTCTCTGAAGAACCAACATCGTCGTTGTTGATCCCGCCATTCGAAACTAGATAAAAACCCCCAGCCACTCCACTACCCAACGCATCCTTCTCCTCTCCCCCTATCCCCGCTCCAGATACCGCATCTGGCGTGCCCTTCCCCTTCCCATTCCCATCCATATCCGTCAAATTTTGCACACGATACATATCGCCCACCGACAACTGAGACTGAGTCTTCTCACATCTCTGGTCGTCAATTTTGAGGTCAGGCTCCTCGTTCCTGATACACTTTGAACCTTGCGACGGTGGGGCGAGGATACCGCGTGAGGCAGCGTTTGTCGTCGGGGCAGCGTTTGTCTGGGGTTGTTGGAGCTGTGGCATACGAATAGACACTCCCCTCTGCACCTCGTCGCCGCGTTTCTGCATATCTTTTAGAGGGGTAGGTTTGTGTCTGGGTGGGTGTCCTAGCCAGGCCCTTTGAACGAACGAGTGAGTGAGTGAGTGGAATAAGGGATGATGCACCAAACGAAAGGACTCGGGGGGTGGGCATGAAAAAAGAGGATTTGCCAACACCTAGATATACCTAGGTAGGTGGGTGGGGGAGAAAGACAGATTACATTCCCCAAGCCCCCAAAATAAGTAGTCTGGATTTCTGGTTCCTAATTTCCGGTTCTAGACACATGTGATATGTATTTATCGAATAACTACGTTCTGGATTGGTATTGTGTTGAAGGGTAACTTGTTGGTTTGGCTAAGGGTCTGGGTCTGGATGTGAAGTGACATAGCTACGGTACCCACCGATTTCCCTTCTTTGTTTGCTTCCTTCCCATCGTTTCGGTAAAGTAACTAGGGGATAGACGTTGGTATATAAGTACAGGGTACGGTTAAGATGGATTACTTTTGTGAGAAGTAGGTAGAGACATAGGGGAAGTAGAAGACGAATAATGATAAGAGGAAGTGTACATAAAAAATGTAGTATTAAGTAGTAAGTACCCAAGTAATGAATAGAAAAACTAGTATAAAAAAAGATTAAAAAGATTAAAAATAGAGCTGGGGGGGGGAGGGGGGAGGAGGCCGGTAATAAGTGCTTTGAACCCGAACCCCATCCTTCGGTACAGAATTCCAGTGTTCCCTCCTTTACAAAAGGAAAACTTATCTTCGCATACCCCTACATTCACAAACAAACTCAATACACAAAAAACAACACACATATATAAAATCTCTCCATTCTCCCTCTCCCCATTCCCATTCCCCATGCCCCCAACATGTTTTACGTACAAAACAACCACAAGTATCCTACTTTTTGAAATCCAAAAAAAAAAAACTTTTTCCGAACCCTTTCTCCCCATATCCACACAACCCTTTCCTCGCCCCATCACATGAATATCTATCTATCCTTCATTTAAAAAGGGGGTATACCCAAAATTCATAAAAAAAAAACACGTCAAATTGACATCGATCATCCATAAATTCGCTAATGCACCCTCACCAAAAGAAAATAACAACAAGGAAACACAATAATAGGAATAATACACGCTCAATGTCGGGACGCCGAAGCGCTAATACACCTCGCCATGCTCCTCCTTGGGCTTATACATGATGGTTGTCAAGAACTGTATTGTTGTCAGCTCACAATCTCATTTCAACAATGATGAATCAACATACCTTTTGCTTATACCTCGTTGTCGCACTCGTCGCCAAGATGTTATCCTTGATACTGCTCGTTGCCAGGTGATTAAGCACAGTATGATTCGGATGGATCAACACACTGCTATCGTCCTTCATTGGCGTCGTTCCATTCAGTATACTCTTTCCCAGGAAGCCCGGTAAGCTGGGTGGCGTGGGCAGGTTGTTCGTCATGGCGTTTGCACGAGCGAAGCGCGACGATTCCTCCGGTGCATCGAGATCGAGTAGGTAGCGCGGAATGTTCTGGTGGTACTTCTTCGCCGGCTCAGGGACGACGGGTTTTGCTGGTTCGGGGAGCGGTGCTTGGATGGCGTGGATTTCCGGTGTTGGGGGGAGGACCTGCGGCGGGTACATGCCTTCGGGAGCGTCGCGTTCCTGCACTGGTGTCGCCGCATCGAGCGCGTCATTTGTGGCGACCGGGCTGGCGGGTAGTGGCTGGAGCTCCGGGTAGGGTACCTCGATGTAGTTGACGAGGATGTTGGTGTAGTCTACCGCGGTGGGCAGCTTGTCCGAAGTCCGCATGTCGTTGTCGACGAGGAAGGCGAGGTGGTGGGTGCCGGGCGTGACGGAGACGTAGGCGGAGAGGACATCTTTCTTCTTGCTGGGGCCACTATAAGAGGTAGGGTGTCAGTATTGTCGGTGTGCAGTGTAACCCTCGGAATGAGGCAGATGCGCAGGCGGCGGGGGATAAGGTTCGAAGGCTGAGGCGCGTCTTTCAGATTGATTGACGGGGTCTCAGCCGGAGTGGGGTCAGGTAGACAGCCACACGGGTAGAGGCAGACGCCCATGTGCTGAGACAGGCAAGGCGCCGCGGTAGCAAACAAATGCACTTACTTGCGATGCAGCTTGTACTTGCGATTCCAGCCGGCAAAGGTGCCTGTGACGTAGACGCGCTCGCCAGGCCCTTCCCACTCGATCAGCGTCGGCACCGTCGGGCGGCCGGTGCCCGGGGCCTTGAACTCGTCGCCCAGGTCGTCGTCGTCGGCGGTGGTGGTGCTGAGCATCGAGGTGCGGCGCGGCAGCATGCCCTCGGCGTCGTTGTCGTGCACGGGACTCCATATTTCCTGGGGCGAGATGATGGGCGAGCCGGGCGTGTGGACTTCCTCCTCGATCGGCAGCGGCAGCCGGGGCGGGCGGCTGAACTGCGAGGCGGGCATGAGGTAGTCCTGTGAGGCTTCGGCGGGGTCGATCGAGGACGCGGCGGCGGGCGGCTCTTCGCGGACCGCGGCAGGCACATCGACGGGCTGTGTGGGTGGTGAGGACGGCGGTGCGGGTGCAGGTGCGGGTGCAGGAGCAGGTACGGGCACTGCCTGTTGCTCCGGTATCGTCGCCGCCGGCGGGGTGTTGCCCTTCTCCTTCTCCCTCTCCCTCTCCCGCTCCCGTTCTTTCTCCCGCTCTTTCTCCCGCTCCTTCTCCCGCTCCCGGTGGGCGGCGGCGCCCTTCTGGCTGCTCTGCTCGTTGCCCATGGTGTCGCTGGCGGGGGACGACTTCAAGCTGTCCTGGGCGGCGCGCAGCTGGTTGGCGACGGCCTGGGTGGTGCTCGTGCCGGCCGTGTGCGCCCTCCCACGCGAGTGCGGCCGCGTCGACGTCGGCTGGCTCTCGGCGTTCTCGAAGTTCACGGACGGGGCGGCGGGGGCTTTGGCGGTGCTCAGTGCCTGGATGGACTCGCGGCGGCGCGCGGTGTGGTGCTGGTGGTGCTGGTGGTGGTGAAGAAAGCCGTGGGGGGCATGCAGTCGTTCATGGTGCGCGGGGCCATGTGACGCCTGGCCCGTCACGCTGGTGGGCGATTGCGGATTCGGCGTGGCCGTGGGCGTCGTCGACCGCGAGTGCTGGTTCCCCATTTCCGCTTTCGGACTCGAGGCAGGCGCTGCTGGGCGTGCGTACGGCTCGGGCCAGCTTCACTCGCGGCTAACATGGAGAGAGGGCAGAGGACAGAGGGCCAGAGGGCAGAGAAACCAACGAGTGAAGGTATCCCGCCCGGCCTTGGACTGCCTGCAGCGGGACACAGGGATTGGCATTTCCATGGCTGCCAGCCTGCATCAATCGCCGATAGCTCGCCGCACGAGCCAATGACACCCATCGCCGCCCCAGCTCGACATCGTGAGTTTGCCATACTTCCGTCCCTATATTATTTAACACCTATCCATCATCTCGAGCTGCGTTGCTGTCCAGTCGAGACTACGTCACCATGAGCGCGCCATAATCAGAACCACCCCTCCCCCAACTTGCTCGCGAATAGCAACACCCGTAACGGCACACCATGGCCGACGCAACCACCATCTTCTTCCTCGTCCTGCACATCCTAAAGCAGCTCATATCCTGGCCCCTCATCAAGCTCACCAATGCCATCATCATCCTGCTCTCGCCCTTTTACAATGTCATCACTTTCATCCTGCTGCCATTTGTTCACCTCGGACGCGCCGTGATCGGTGTCCTATCAATTCCATTCACTGTCAAATGGCTCGAACGAATTGAGGTAATAATTCATCATGTAGAAGCCAGAGGTTCGCTCGAAGCTAAAAGAGTGCAGACCCTGTACGTCTATCTCGGAACAGCAGCCCTCGTAGGATGCATCACCGGCACCATCGTCTTCGCCATCTTCAAGGTCATGTCATCCAGTCTCAACATTGATGCCACTATTGTTCCCAAGACACGTCACCAGGGTAGAACTACAGCCGAGTATCGCGCAGCCCGCCGTGTCAAGAAGGAGGGCATCATCGACCATTCGCCGAGTGCGACTCCGGTTGTGTTGAAGAAGGTCGCTGGGCCGCGCAGGCGAGGGCTTCTCTCACAAGCCATCATGGAAGAGGAGGATTCCGACTTCTGAGAATCACTCAATGCGAGGGGGCGGCATCGGTAGATGAAGATGGAGCAACCACAGTAGAGTGCTCAGAATCCGTCCAACGCGATGCATCTGTATGCATGCTCTGCTGTTCCCCTCGTGGTGCTGACTTGTGCTTCTTGTCGAAAGTGAGCTTACCAGAAGCCTGCGGCTTGATACCATTTTCCACGTCGATCGATGCTAGTTCTAGCGAGATCTCCGACATGCCAGCGAGGGACTTGTGTCGCACTATTGATGACATGGATGCCTGCGGCTGCGAGTGCGGCTGTTCACGTTCACTTGGACGATACTGCGGCCTATGATCGTGTCAGCATCCACCTCGATACCAAACCTGACGCATTTCTCTCCAACTCAGAGACGATTGCGTGCTACTGACATCGTGGGCGCCTTCTCCGTCTCGTCAGTGCCGGCCAGCGTAAGCCAATGGAGGACGCACGCGGCCCAAAGGACTAGAACCTTCACGTCAGCGATCGAGCATCAGTCTATTGAGCGTCTTACTGTCAAAATTGCATAACATGAGGCAAAGCTAGTGCGAAGGAAAAAAAGTCAGTAAAGCTCGTATATGCAGAAAGGGTGGACTGACAAAGCCAAGCTCTTCTCCTTGAAGAATGGCCAACGCTGCGAGATTGCCTGTTGTGGGCACAATGACAAGGACGCATCCGACCAAGGTCTTCTAAAGCAAGGTCTCGACTTTTTTCGCCATAACTTGGTTAGACCGGTGTAGATCGACTTCTGCCTTTTGCTTGGAACGAGCGAATAGCGTCATCGTCCATCTCGTCAATCGACTCGCACGGGAAGAGTTGGGAAATACATTACCCTTGAGCATGGGGCTCATAAGGTGGACGAAGACAAGCGTAAGGAACACGTTGACAACGATATCACAGGTCAGCAGCGGGATGGCGGCATATCGTCTCAGGCCGATATGACAGCGTCCAGGTTCACCCGAGATCCCGTATAGAGGGTTCACGGAGCCGGCGACGCAGATGCCGCCAAGAATCCCTACAGTTCCAATGGTGCTCCACAGCCATAATGGGTCGCGATATCTGCGTAGGTACGGGGCGCGTACAGCGTGCGCTCGTTCGACGAGGAAGAGATACCTACACGTTCGTGATCACAGTCAGCACGCATTCCATACTGAGCTATCGCACTGTAATAGTCGTTTGGCGGTGGAGCAGGGCGGAGTGACCCACATGACTACTTTGCTGCCTGCATAGAAGATTAAACACATCCTTATTGCCTCTTTGCATGTCCTGGCTTCCTCCAGGCCCATCCCACTGAGGAGAACAGCGGAGACCACGACAAAGCAAATCGACAGAGTATAAAGGACGAAGATGTAAATTTGAGTCACGGTTAGGCGTTTCCATCGACGTAGGTCGATCATACGCGCGCGATAGCCTGATTGCAACAGTCAGTTTACGCAGTATTTGACATCGTACCCTGGCGTGCTTCGCACCGAACAAGATAGCCATCACAATGACAAAGAAGATAGATGTCGCCACAAATATACTACGTGCTGAGTTTGGCTCGCCATCGACAACAGGCGCCCTTCGGGACACTTGTAGCCCGTCGATCAACCATAGGGATGTCCTAGAGATAGGGGGCCGTGCACTGAGTGGTGGTGCTGAGGATACCGTCACCGCGAGCGAGATGCAAATTCTGAGAATGGCCGTCATGGTTGTAGAAGGGTCGTCTGAGTGGTACTAGTTGCATATGATAGGGGTAGGAGACATGCCTAGCAGGTCAAGATAAGTTGTAAGCGGAATGTCTGCGGCATCGAAATCGGACGACGTGGACGAAGGCAAACCCCAGCTGTAAAGGAACTGGCAAGTTGCGGTTGCCTTCTACTGCTGTCGCCCCTTCTGCACATGCCGCGCGTCAGAAACTGGCCCAAGAGCCACGGCTGATCGATGTGCAGTGTCGGATTTAGACATAGGTAGGAGGCCTGCAAAGTGCCATGTGGAAGTTGTTCGAAAGCGCCGAATTCCTCGGAGGTCTTCAGCCACGACCAAGACGACACACTAAC
This sequence comes from Decorospora gaudefroyi, assembly GCA_010015605.1. Lineage (NCBI taxonomy): Eukaryota > Fungi > Ascomycota > Dothideomycetes > Pleosporales > Pleosporaceae > Decorospora > Decorospora gaudefroyi. The sequence goes on from ML975247.1 coordinate 22,397, forward strand.
GACGAGGAAGTCACCAAAGGAAATGCTGGCGGGGGATATCAAAGCAGTAAAAGAGCGCAGATGATGACAAACAGCTGATGAGATACGAATGTACTGCGGTCTATGTTAGTAATCGCATCCGAAGCCATGAACTCATTGACAGGTAGTTTGAAGTTCCACTGAGCTGTAACAGTAGGTAGGCAAGATCTCTCTTCTCTTCATAAGATCGTCGATTCTGGGTGGGATGCTGACTCCGAGATTGTTACTCCGTAGCTGCTCCTACGTCACGACGTTCGCTTCGTGCCGCTCGGTCGAGATAACTACCACAGATGTAACGCTACATTCCTGTACCCCGCGCCGGCGTGGTAAAGCGATCTCGTCCAGCTGTATCGATACCATTGAAATCACAGCAAAGGCTCAAGTACCCTTTGCTGCAGCGTGATCTGTCTGCCTTCCGCGCTTTGGCATGACGCAGCGCATGTTCCGCGTTCTTCACGCTCGGCGACAAATGTAGCGAGGCCTCAAGTGCTGCGTGCGGTATCAAGGCAAACTACCACCGGTTGTTGGGTCGATCTTCCTCTTGGCGTCACGTGCAGGAGGAAGCCACCAATAGCAGACCAAGCGCATCGAGAGAGCGGAGACTACACGGTAATGTCCAGGCCACAGGAGGCGCAAAAAGCGAAGACCGGCGATGCAAACCCAGCCCGTCCAAGACGGGATGAATGCGTTCGCACCGCGCCTTGCACCGGATAGAGATTTTGTTGCGAGTGGAGTGAGATGATGGCGGTGCTCGCTCGCAGCGGACCTGCGTACGGTCGCCGGTGAATGCAAAACGAGGTGCACATGTAAGAACTTATCAGACGATGCGAGCGCTGGGCGGGTTTTAGGGGTCCGCGCCGGCGCCTGCATTTAGACCAGCGCCGCTAGCCGGGGTGTGCAATGCGCGGGAAGCGATATTACCTCTGGCACTGCCTCCTCGACCAGAAGTCGCTGATGAGCCGCCCGCAGTCTTTCTTTCACGCCTCCGGTCTGCTCCTTCTCCTCTCCCGCCAAGTACTAGACGCACCTTTGCGCTTGACGGATGCCCACTTGATATATTTTTTGTAATACACAATACTTCATTACTCCCTCGCGACGCGACTTCTGATCCACTTGGACCCTTGCCCACCACCAGCCCCGAGGAAAAAGGAGGCCCGCACAAAGGAGCAGTCACAATGCGGAGAGGCGTCACCATATTTCTTCTTGTCACCATCCTCGTCCTTGGGTTCGCAGTGCACAGCGTATGGACACTGCTTGGTCTCCTAATCGCCTCCGGTCGCGAAGACGCCATCCTGCGCGGCGAGCTGCCTGCGCCCAACTCCAGCGCACTCAACCAGGCACCGCAGTTAATTCCGAAAATCATCCACCAGACATACATCAATGACAGCATACCCAAGCACTGGCAGGCCCCGCAGCAGAGTTGCATTGACCTGCACCCCGGCTACGAGTACAAGGTACGACCCCCAACCAGACGAACAATGGGCGCAGAGACTGACCGCACGTAGCTATGGACGGATAAGAAGTCGCGCGAGTTCATTGCTGCCGAGTAGGTATCACCAGGCCCAATGGCTCAGCACCCGTGACCTAACCTACCCAGATACCCCTGGTTTCTCGAGACCTTCGACGGTTACCCGTACCCCATCCAGCGCGCCGATGCCATTCGATACTTTGTGCTGCACCATTTCGGTGGAATCTACATTGATTTGGACGATGTATGTACTGCGTGCGCCATCACGTGGCGGCAAAGCTAACATAGCCTAGGGATGCAATCGCAGTCTCGACCCTCTTCTCGCCTATCCTGCGTGGGTGCGCCGTACACTCCCCACCGGTATTTCCAACGACGCTATGGGCGCAGTTCCCCGGCATCCCTTCTTCTTGAAGGCCATCGACTCCTTGACCGACTACAACCGTCGCTGGCCACTGCCGTACATCACCGTCATGGCGTCTACCGGCCCGCTCTTCCTCAGCATCGTCTGGAGGCACTACAACAATGCCGGCCCCGTCGATGGCGACCGAGTCCGCATCCTCTTCCCCGAAGAGTACAACAACCACTCGTGGAGCTTCTTCACACACCATCTTGGGAACAGCTGGCACAGGACCGACGTCAAGGTCATTTTCTGGCTCGGGAAACACTGGATGCTCGTCACCCTCTTCGGTTTCGCCGTGGGCTTCACGATACTTGGTCTGTTGTACAAGTTCTTCGTCGTCAGCAAGAACAAGCGATCCGTCGGCCCTGGCTCGCCAAAACCCCGCTTCTTGAACCAAAGGGTGCCCTTCTACCGCCGCATAAGCCAGAAAACAAGCTTCGAGCTCGACGATCGCCATGAGGTTTGATCGAGACCTTGTCGTTTTGCTCTTTGCTTTTAGCGTGTCGTCTTGCTTCACATTGCATCTTCCGGCGTTACATCTTCTCACGGTCGCCTCGCATGTTCGCTTCTATCTTTCACATTCTTCACTTCTATCTATACCACTGAACGAGGGCCGGCGCGCCCTCCTACCTTGTTTTAACTCTTTATCTTAGGGACTGAGACCGAAAACCGGCGCTGTTGGTATACATCAAAAGGCTGGACCACTGTCGTTGCAGAAAATAGAACTTGTGGAAAACTTAGCCCTAGGCCATACCCAGGCCGGGCCGCGGGGGCTTGGGCGGATACCTGTGGGCTCACATCAGAGAGAGTTGTATGTAGGTAGATGAAGCGCGGTTGCGTACGTTAATATGAAATTTGATCACATTAATTGTCGAATTTGACAATAGAAAACGCTCGCTGCACTGAAGAATGAATAGCTCCACTACATGTGGTTGTACTATCTATGGACACAAGAGATGCGGCAGAGTCGGGAGAATGCACGGTACGAAGGGAGTGGGCTAGCTCGAAATGGTTAGGTCCTTTACCTGCCTGTGGCACATCGTCACGCCCTTCAGCCCCTCTCGTTGCTCGGCTACTTTCCGACATCACGTAGGTCGTGCACCACACATGGGAACGATCTCCACAGGTATTAGAGCTGGATTTAGAAAATAAACCAGGCACGTAGCTGCCAAGTCAATTGCTTCGTGCAATGTGGAGCATGACGCCAGCCCGCCACTTCCGTAACCGTTACCCGTCTGCCGTCATCGGTCGGTCCTTACCCAGTCAAACAACCATTCAATTGCAAGGTACTGTAATGTTGGAAACACCACCTATGTGGCCCTAGGACACTTGACAGCCGATATCCGTCTGTTTGATCCACCTCTTTCCTTGATCTCACACGCTTGCGCTGGCGTCTTTCCTTCTTTCCTTGCCCCACCTACTTCCACGACTGATCACCTACAACACATTTCCACAGCAAGCTTCGCGTTACAGACCAACGTTTCAAACTTCATCTCACCTACACGCCGCTGCCTACTACAATCATGGTAGGAACAACGCTCCCAATGCGCGAAGGCGCTGAGCTCGTCGGAGAGAATGGATACCGATATCTACTCGTTAAAGCCCTCGGCCAGTCCAATGTCTGGATTGCTGTAGATGCAGCTACTCAAGAGAAGATATTCATCGTCAAGCAACCCAGCGACGACGACGTCGGTTTCGGATGGCCGCGCTTCCAGCATGAAATGATTATGCACGAGCTTCTCAAGGGTATCCCTACGATTAGACAGCAGGTCGACCGCATTCCGCCGATATCCAGTTCCGACCCACCGAGGATAGTTTTGGAGATTCTACAGTCCACTCTGTGGGATGCACGAAGGAAGCGCCAGTTCAGCGATGCCGAACTCAAGGGCATCATGCGCTCAGCTCTTTTAGGCTTGCGAGACGTGCATCAGAGAGATTTGGTGTATGCCGGTACGTACATTTATGGCATGTCACGGCGGCACCTTGGTAACTAACAGTACGCAGATCTCAAGATGCAAAACATCCTCCTCAGTGGCTTCGAACAAGAAGCCAACGACGACGAAACAGTAGTAGACCGGAACATCACCGCGAAACTAGGTGATCTAGGCATCGTCATGGAGCCAGCAAAAGGCCTAGTCCAGCCCATCGTATACCGAGCACCAGAAGTCTACTTCCGAAACGAGATCAGTCCTTCGGCCGACATCTGGTCTTGGGGACTAATCTACTGCCAGCTTCTGGAAGCTCAAGCCTCGTTCAACAAGTACGGTTTATACGACGAGCTTCTGCAAGGTAGTCAGGTGCAGAAGGAACGATCGCTGGAACGTGCCATCGCACATGACTTTGGGCTCGATACCCTCGACTACTACGACGGCTGCGCGCTCCCTTACCACGACCGCTCACACCACGAGGGCCGCCACTGGGAGCACCTCAAGGCCAAGGGTGTACCGGAAAAAGAAATCGAGTTCTTGCGATGGGTCCTGAATCCTGTTCCTACCGACCGGCCTAGCGCACAGGACATCCTTGAGTGCGGCTGGTTCACCATGGACGGCGACGAAACTGGCCGTATTGCCGAATCCCTGAAAACCCGCGTCGACGCATCTCGCCGCAAGAACATGATGCAGCGAAAGCGCAGCGAGCCGTTGTTGTCGTCAAGATCCGGACAGGCCCCCGTAAGGAATACACAGGCCCCGCTTAACATGGCGGCGTCTACAGCCTTGCCATCTACGCCTATGCCGCGACCTGCCGCTTTCCAGCCCATGGAGTTGCAACCCGCTGAACCCTCAGAATCCGCCCAATCCTCAGAATTCGCCCAGCCCTCAGAATTCGCCCAGCCCTCAGAATCCGCTCAACCCTCAGAATCCACCCAACAGCCCGTTACTTTCGAGCCCATGCAATTCAAATCCGCCACAGCCGCTCCTCGCGACGACATACACAAAGCCCGACCAATGACGCCAAGGTCCAGTACGGAACGGCCCGCAGGCACTACATTTATGAATTATGGATCGTTTATGAGTTGAGATGCTGCCGATACCTCCTCTGGTCTCTTTATTTTATTTTTTTGGCGTCTGTATTTCTCTCACAACGTACATTACACTTTCCTTGTTTTTTTTCTCCCTGCCGTTAGAGCTTCAGTATTACTAGTCCTCGAAACCAAACACTTGTAATTGCTTAACAGTCGTGCTATTATTCATCAATGCGGAATGAATATTTATTTTCGTTTTTTGTAAAACGTTCTCTCTTTGATAGTATTGTTTCTGTGTTTGGCTATCTAAGTTAGTAGAAGTGGTCTACATTTTATTGTTTTCAGTATGAGTGATGATAGCTGGCGACAGTGTGTGTGCTGCGGATCATGGGCATTTTTGAAAGATTCATTTTACTCACTCCTTATTCAAAGGATAAAGAAAAAGGCAAAAGAAAAGAAAGGATACATGGGAGTTTTAAGAAATGGAATGCAACATATATGTACAACTAATGGACAATAACGTTAATTTATATACATAACGTACATATAAACATGAAAATAACTTACATACATACACGTCTCCCTCCCATACCACTACATTTTCTCTCGCTCTCTCTTTCTGTACAAAAAAGAGCTGTATGTCTCTATATAAGCAACCACAAGTTTTTCTACCCCATATCTTCAAAAAGGACCAAGGACCATGCATGCAAGCATCCATCTATCAGCCTAAACATATAAACAGCCACTAGCAAGCATCTCTTCCTCTCCACTCGCACAACAGCCGGCGCATTCCAAACGTTATATGTACACAAACAAGCCTGGATTAGATACGCATCCCCTCCGCAATGACCTTGTACGCCTTCCTCCTCTTTTGCATCTTGTGGCCCCCAAAGCGCACCTTGGCGACGCCAATCCACTTAGCCAGGCCCGGGAACAGGAAATGCTCGGCCACATAGGCGGCCGCAAAATTGCCGAGGCCCATGACCAGGATAAAGACCTTGAAGGGGACGTCCATGTAGGTGAGCTCCATCCATTGCATGACCCAGGCGGCCGGGTCGAAGAGCATGTACAGGGTAATAGCGAGGGTGACGAAGATGGTGGTGATGAAGGGTAGGTTGCGGGACATGGGTTCGCGGTAGGGTTTGCCAACGGAGAGGACGACGGCGGAGAGGATATACTGGAAACACGAGACGAGGAAGAGCGCCGTGTTTTGGCTGTTGAGGCTGTTGCTGTGGTTTTTGTCGATGATGGGTGGGAGGTACCATGGCTGGCGCTGCACAAAGTGAAACGCTACAAACTGGACCAGGATACAGAGAGCCATTTGTCCTAGCAGCGGGGTGAGTACTTTTCGGGATACGAGGTTGGCGGTAGGACGTTTGCGGCTGAGGATTGGATATGCGCCGGACCAGCCCATGAAGATGGCGATGGGGAGGATGAGAAGGAGGTCGATGAACAGGAATTGGAAGTCGCCGAGGTTGCTAGCGGTTGCGTAGAGGAAGGATACTGAACAGAATTGTATGGCTGAGTACAGGCTCATGTACTTGAAGCAACTGAAGCTCGTTACGAGCGCCGCACGTCCCTCTTTGATAACTTGGGGAACGCAGCTGATGTCGAATTGACGAGAAGTGAAGGGGGCAGCGACAGAGGCTTCGGCTTCCGAAAGCGAGATGCCTACGTCTGCGGCTTTGAGCGCTCCGCAGTCGTTTGCGCCATCGCCACAGAAACCAACGCAGTAATCGATGGATTGAAGTTTCTCGACCAACTCGTGCTTTTCGTCGGGAGACATGCGCGCGAAGACTTGACCGCAGACGAGCATCTCGCGCAAAACGGATTCAGAAGCGAAATCAACAACCCAGCGGAAGACGTCACCGCTTACTGCCAAGCTGTAGTTTCGTAGGTTGGAGATGTCGTAGGGTAGGGAGACGTCGGCTTCAGGGGGTGGTGGGAGTGGCTTCAGCGTGTTGTCGTCGAGTTTGAAGACGGGGTCATCTACACTTTCCCAGCTAAGCTTCGACAAGGCGGTACGTGAATCGCCCTCCTCGAAATGCGGGACGAAGCAGTGCGCTGTCTTGTTGATGAGACCACACTCGCGGGCAACGCTTATGGCGGTAAGAATGTTGTCGCCTGTGCACATGACCTTGCGGATATTTGCGCGTTCGAGCTCTTCAATGACGGGGGCTGTGCTGTCCTTGAGCTTATTTTCGAAGATGATAAAACCGACAAAGTCTAGTTCACGCTCCGCTTCCTCGCGCTTCATCTTCTGAACCTTCAGCCAGTTGAGTTTCGGAATGCTCTTTGTGGCGCAGGCGATAACACGGAACCCACGGTGCGTGTAGAAAGCCAGGAGCTCTTCATAGTCGGTGGGGAAACTTCCGGGACGGCAAATCTCCTTCATGACCTCTGGTGCGCCCTTGACGTATACTTGTCCGCTCTTTGAACCGAACTGCCGGACGATGACGCTTGCTCTCCTGAGTTGTGAGACGAACTCGAACGCCTTCAGAACACCAAGTTCGACTTGCTTCCGGTTGGTATCATCGTCGACGTCGTCGACATCGTATTCTCGCCCTGGTGGCGGTCTTGCAACAGAAGGGGAGAGTTTCTGTTCAGGGTCATCGTCACCGGAGTTGCCGGACTTCTGCTCTCCCTCTTCATAGCTCCAGCTGGTGAAGTCGAACATCTTGACATCGAGTGGGTCACCAACCAGCTCATCGTCTATCTTGCGCAATGAGTGGCAGGTGGCCATGGTATACAGGATAGTCTTATGTGCGAGATACTCGATAGTCGGATCGCGATCATGCTGTGATGCAGGTAAGATGTCGTAGGCATCGGGGAGAAGCTCGCTAAATCTGTTCCTGGGTCGCTCGACCACGCGGACACCCAGCACATCCAAACCCTCTTCGGTAAGTGTGCCTGTCTTGTCGAAGCACACCACGTCGAGCTTGCCGCCTACGTTGACACGTTGCGGGCTGATGCAAAATATTTGCTTCTTCTTTAACCTCGACAGAGCGAAACTTGTTCCAATCGTCAGGGTAGCTGGAAGAGCTGGGGGTACCACGATCGTAATCAAATCAAGGGCGCGGACGACGATCAGATGCCACGCAAGACCGAGATGAACGAAGTTGATGAAAGAAGCGATGAATCCGATCATAGCGATGATGGCCATAACCGAAATGTATCGAAAAGAGTCGCGGTAGAATTTGAAACCTGAAGGCTTCGGGAACAGCATTGACCGTACCAGTGCGCCCTTGGTTGTGTTGAAACCAGTCCGGACGACCATCGCTAGTGCAGCGGCTTCATCGTCAACATGGTCCTCGTGTGGTCTCCTGGCACGAATGATCTTGGTTCCACTGAACAGCATGTGTCTTGCGACTTCTGGATGGACAGCTGAGGCACTTAGATCCAACAAGTCCAGCGAATGGTTGGATACTGGAATCTTGGAGACTGGGATAGACTCGCCAGTTAGCATACTCTCGTTGACGATACAGTCTCCAGAGAGCAGTAAACTGTCGCATGGAAACTGCATGAGTGCAGGATCAGTGACTTCGTAGACGTCTCCAGGTACGAGCTCGGTAGAGTCGACGTGGGTCCAGAAACCACTGCGCAATACACGGACCTCGCATTCAAACTTGGACACTTCGCGCAATCGCTTCATGGAAGCTTTGGTCTCGAGCAGGGTTGTGATGATGCTGACTGCTGAGATGATGAAGATGGCGCAAGCATAGTAGTAATACTGGTCCAGGGACCAGAGGATGAGACTGGCAATCTGGAAGACGTAGAAGGGATGGAAGACCTCATCGACTAGAAGCTGACCGATAGTCTTCTCAGCAATATCTATCATGTTCTTTCCGAAAACAAGCTCGCGGTAGTCTCGTTCGTCGTTGTCGAGGCCCTCGCGGAGAGCCGAGACTTCGGTCCAAGAAGGGTCCTTCCAGGTATTGGCGAGTACAAACTTGTCCTTGACAGGGTGGTAGACGAAGCGTATATACCGGTAGTCCAGACATCGCAGCTCTTTGATCAGCGGGTCATCGTCTTCGTCCCACTCTCTTAGGCGACCCTTCTCGGGATCACCAAAGACTGTCGACAGTGACCGTCCGTACGTCTGTCGGCTGACGTCTTGGACTGCGAATTCTCCCCACTGGTTCTCGATGACGATCCAATCGCACTCTTTCAGCGGAGTGGTCCTTCCTATTATGGCGACTCTCCACCGAGGCAGCCATCTGAAGAGCAGCCAGCCGAGACCGAGGGTTGCAATGCAAAGCAGCGCATACAGCGCAAAGCCAAAGGGCGACGTCTTGAAGCCCGCGATGACGATGGTGAGGTCTTCCGTCACGATGTAGATCTTCTGGTTCGATCTGCGCCCTCGCCAGTCGACGCCCGATGTTGCACTCCCTGCCGACGAGCCGCGTCGCAACAACGGCCGCTCCGACGACTTCCTGCTGCCGCTCGACTTCCGCCGCGATGGCGAGGGCGAGTGTGACGACAGCGAAGACATGCCGGCCTCGATATCTTCCATCTCCGACACGGTGTACCCGTTGTACTCGCTCTCCCCGTCTTCGAAAATGGCACTGTCCCGGTCCTCGGGCGCCTCGTCGGAATCCTGCTCTTCATCGTAGTAGGCGAAACTCGTGAGGCTGGCGCTCGAATCCGCTCGCTGGCGGCGGTGGTGGAAGCCGGATACGCTTGTAGGCACGCTCTCGCTCATGGGACCGGAGAAGACCTGGACTTTGGGCGTCAGCTGCTGGCCAGGCTTCCTGCCACGAGCGTGGTAGCGAGGGCGGGAAGGACCCATGGGCACGAGTTCGAATACCTCATCTTGCGCCATCTCGACGTCTTCCATGAAGCTTGCCCTGGCATCGAATTAGTCGCGCGTCTTCATTTTCGTGTGCAGCGGCTGTCGCACGTACTCGCTCATATGGGAGCCGCGGCGGTACATGCCGCTCGTTCTCCGAGGCCGCCGCCTCTCGGGACTCTCATCGTCTGCCATGGTGCTTTCCACGAATTCTGTTAACAGTTTATCGGGTCATTGTGGGTCGAGGAAGTTTTCCTGGCGCGTCTTCCCAGGGTCGAGATAGGCGGTGCGGAATGACGGAACTTCGAGGTTATCGCACAGACACATCCGCTAGTCAGGGCTCCAGGCTCCTTTAGCCTCTGTTTGGTACTTTCATCCCGACCAACACCCAGCACAAGTCAATTGTGAGTAAGAAGAATGACGACCGCGCCTTACATACCTAAACCACATCATATCGAAATGTTCCAGAGCTTATCCCCTTGTGCAGTATCAATGAGGCTGAGCCTGCCACGACCACTCTCGTCTCTCCCATAAACAACAACGATCAGCTACATGTTTCAGACACCCTTCTTCGCCTTAACAAACGCCTCGGTATCATCCAGCGCCTCCTGCACCGCCTTGATCGTGCCCGGAGGAAACCCAATAAAACCATGCGGAGCCCCGTGATAGATCTTGACTACCGCCTACATCAGATAAACACATACACCGTTAGCAAATGCCGTCCTGTTCCCCATCTCGAACAGGGTTTGTAACGAACTTACCTCATTCCCCCACATCCCCCACCGACTCCCCATCATCACACTATCATCCACCAACGGATCCTCACTCCCACACGTAAACAATGCCGGCGGCAACCTCTCGCCCCTCAAGTCCCACCGAAAAGGACTTATCCTCGGATTGCGGCGTTGGGCTAACGTGGTGTTGGGGAGCAGGGCGTTGACGTACGACGTCATAACGTCGTGGTCGATTACAAGCTCCAATTCATGGTGCTTGACATGCGGCAGGAAGGAAAGGTCGTAGCAGCCGGAATGAAGAAGCATGCCTTTGAATGAGAAGTTAGGCATAGATTCTAGGAGGTAGAGCGCGACGAGGCAGGCAAGGTGGGCGCCAGCAGACTGTTTACACGTTAGCAGGAAGCGATGGCAGCGAGAGGATGGGGGCGGAATACCTCGCCAGCTGCGAACAGCAACTCCCCACCAAAAACCTCTGGACTCTTTGTAATCAACCACATCGCAGCGTCGTAGCAATCTTCTATACACGCAGGCCATGGGTCTTCCGGTGCAAGACGGTACCCAACCGACACAACCGTCAATCCAAAGTGATCAGCCATGTACTTTAAATACGGATCCTGGCTACAACAGTCAGTCTTTGGTACGCTCTACTAACCTCCTGGTCTTGTCTACAACCACATCACCAACATATCCTCTTCAATCCACAAAACAAAAGAACGGCGGCACATACTAAGCTTCACTCATCAAAACCCACCCCCCACCATGAATATGCAAGCACACGCCCCTACCACCCCCCTCCCCCGGTCTAAAAACCCGATACGGAATCTCTCTGCCCCCCTCGCGTGACGGCAAACTCGCATTCTCGCCTTCAGGAAGCACTACTGGTTTCGGCAATGGCGTCCTACCCTCCCATCTCATTTTGCGGTACTCGGCCGCGCCCACCTATGTACATAGGTATATTCGTACGCATGATTAATAATAATAAAAAGGGGGGGTTTGGAATAGGTAGGGCAACGTAGATGGAATGCCTACGTACGTACCTCGTACCATCTCGGGCCGTCAGCCCATATTTTGATCAGCTTTTCGTTGAATTCTAGGGTCTGTTTGTCGATTGTGTTGCGGTCGAATTTCGATGCGTTGATTGTGAGGTCCGAGGTTAGGGGCATGCTTGTTGTGTACTCTCTTGGCGGAACTGGGAATGGATGGAGGTCGTGTAGATGGATGGGAGGAGATGATGGTGCATATGCATAGAGATTCAAGCAGTTCACTATTGGTTATCACGTCACGATCACGATGTTGTTCTTCGTAACGTATGGTGGGGGCGGGGTACCTAGCACCCACCTGCACCTGCATCGTCATGATCTCCGGGATTTTGTTTCCGAAGCGGAAGGCTTGACCCAGGGGTGTTGTACCTGCATATCATTATCGGTATTGCTATTTCGGTATCTCTCAAGCCTCTCAAGAATAGAAAAACGCAGTTGCTAGTCAAAATGCCACAGGAAACGCAGTAAAAAGTATCGAGTAAAAATAGAGGTATAGTTATTCCCTTATGAATTAACCCTCAAACCGAAGAAGACTTCACCGTCCACTCTTCCCCTGCATCCTCGGCGTCGCCATACTCGAATGCCCATTGATCGGCTGTCCGCCCTTGCCACGTCTCTTCGCCTGCCGCTCATCTCTAACAAACAGCGACTTCGCTACTCCAACGGCAGTCGCTGCCGTTCGGAAGGGGTACATGGCAATGTCCCAGCCCAATTGCAGAGCGTAACTGATAGTACCAGCTATCCAGCTAAGACTCATGGCGATCATGCCCGGCCGCTGACCAGTTCTGGCGGCTGCTGCAGCCAGTGCGAGTGCGTCATTGAGACGGGCCTCTAGGTCTTGGAAACGAGCTTCGATTTGGAGGGATTGTGCCATGTGGCGTTTTTCGTAGCGTCGGACTGCGCGGTTCAGGGCGTCGAGCTGGAGCTGTGTTGTTTGGCGGACTTCGGCGCTGATTTTCTCGACATCGATTTCCTGGTGCTGGTTGTTCGTGTTGGCGCCCGGGGCTCCGTCGAACCGCGTTTCTAGTTCCGCCAGACGCTGCGAGAGTTGTTGGGCATCTGTCCGTTTTAGGGGGTTTGGTGGTGCTTCCCTGACGATCCGTTGGAGGTGTAATATGCGTTCTGTTCGCATCTTGATGAGGCGGTTGACTGGTGGTATCTCGGCGATGAGGAGGAAGATGCTGAGGTTTGCGTCAGACACTATCCCTTCTGCGCGCATAAGCTGGCCTCGTATGGTATGCATGAGGAGCGCGCCAAGCAGTGGTCCGAGAAAGCATCCTGCAAAAGCCATGAGCTCTGATCGCTTCAAAGCTTCACCGGCCTGTATCTGTGCAGTCGAGGCGGGGAGGGGACTGCTGCTGTCCTCGGCTTGTGGCTGGGTTGCAGCATCTTGACTAGGCTCTGTTGGACTTTCATAGCCTTCCTCGTCCTCTTCCGGAATGGTGTCGTCGTAAATCGGGTCCTCGACCTCGTCGTTGAGATATCGTCTTTGCTGGGCGTCATGGTACCAGTCCCTGCATTCTGTCAGCGGGGCAGCTTCCCTGCATCTGCTGCAACTCACCAGGGAACCTTGACACTCCAATAGAGGAACCATCCAGCCAAGACCAGTATCAACACATCCGTAGCAACATCCGCACCCTTCTCGACCGTCAAGCCAACGATGGCTGGTACAACAGCAGCCATAACGGGCAAGGCCATCCATCGTGAGGCATCGTCTGATAACGTGAGCCTATCCATGTCATTCTTCCCACTCGTTCTTAGGAGGTTGTCGGTAGAGGATCTGAAGGAAGGTCGCGTGTCTGAGGCGTCGGATAGGAGAGAGCTGCGACGGCGTACGGGTTGTGTCGGTGTAGAGGGGCGACAACCTTCAGCAAGGGTGGATGCGCGGCTCAGCATTCTCTGGCGTAGTTGGGGGTTTATTCCCTGGCTTTCGGCAGGCGCACCATCCATGGCAGAGAGACGACGTCGGAAGTAGCAAACACGTTATGCGGTGAGTTTGGTGGCTGTTTGGGAGCCCAGATGGCAATTCAGGAAGGCGCGACGTGGCAGAGATGCGAATCCCGTCGTGGTGATCGTCTAAAGTGTTGTGGAAGCATAGCGCAGGCTCTGGTGGCGCTCACATGGACAAACGCTGACGGTCGTGTGCCGTAGTGGACGACGCCGAGGGAGGATAGAGTACGGTAGTGATTACGTCATGCCTCGATTCAGTCAATTATAGAGCTGGGACCGCCTCCAGCAATTTAGACAAACACCCGTACAACCCGAGCATGCACCTCGCCGCTATGTGGACACTCAACACATCTAAATTTATTTGTATTGCTTTCATACTCATCACAAACATGTCTCGTTCTTCTGTTTTCATTTTCTATTCAGTTTCTAAGATTTTCGCCAAATCTTCTATTCAGACCCAAATTCGGCCTGGTCGCAGTCTTACTATCGTCACCGCTTAAGACAATTTCATGCCTATTGAAAATGTAATATACACTGTGGCAATAGACGGAGTCATGGAGCTCCAGAGCTCTTATCATTTCGATTGCCTACTGCTCCTTCTTTTCCAAATTATCTCTTTAACTTCCTACCATTCCTGCCTGACAAATCTATCCTGGAGATAGCATCATCGACACTACTCAGACAAAGACGTACCAAGTTCATCCGCCCACAAAGATCCGTATACGGCTATACCCGTGGACGGCTTCCAGTCTAGCGGCTCGTACAGGACTGAAGAGTGTATGAACACTGCTTCCACTAATACTTCACCACTTATCCTCTCACACTGGGGTAATCACACAATCCAACCATGGGTTTGACAGTCTATAATGTCACCTCCTACGCACCGGAGGCCGTTCCCATGGCACCCCTCTCCTTCCAAGCCATTCTCTTCCCGGCCCTCGCTTTCCCAGCATGGATCCTGTGCCTCTCACCGATGGTCTGGCACTTCCGGCAAGGGAACATAGCTGCTGGCTCCCTCGTAACCTGGATCGCACTAAACAATTTCTTCAACGCCATCAACGCGCTCATCTGGCCTCGTGATAACATTCTCGACTGGTGGGACGGCAACGTCTGGTGCGATATCAATGCACGTATCCAAGTTGGCAGTACAGTTGGACTCGCGGCTGCTACGGTTATGGTGGTGCGGAAGCTGGCGAGGGTTATGGATACGCGAAATATTACAGTTTCGAGTAGTCGGGGCAGCAAGGTTAAAGAGAAGGTTTGGGAGGTGGTGTGGTGCTGGGGCTATCCGCTCGTTATCATCGTTGTGTACTATGTCGTCCAGCCGGTTCGATATATGATCTACGGTATCATCGGATGTAAATCCGCATACGATACTTCCTGGCTCAGCGTAGTCCTCAGCTTCATGTGGCCACCCATCACCATGGCCTTCGCCGCTTACTGGGCCGGTAAGACTTCCCCCCATCCCCTCTTCTCATGCACCAGTTACTAACTTCTCCAAAGCTCTTCTGGTCTGGCGTCTCTACCGCTACCGCCGCGAGTTTCACCGGCTAGTCGCCGCCCGCAACACAACATCATCGCGCTTCATCCGTCTCTTTATCATCAGTATGGTCGTCATCTTCGTCTACACCATCTACGCCATCTACTGGCTCATCCTCTTCATCAATGTCGCCCAAGACCCATACTCCTGGTCCAACGTCCACGACCCGACAAAGTTCAACACCATCATACGCATCCCCGTCGGCGGCAAAGTCGACATGAATAAATGGGTCCAGATCGCTACGGGTTATGTCATCTTCGCATTATTTGGCACCGGCGTCGACGCACACAACTTGTATAAGCGCCTGCTGGTTAGTATGGGGGCGGGCAAAGTGTGGCCGAGTCTGTATGTGGAGAGTACGAGTGGAAGTCGGACACCACATAGTTTCACTGCGGCCAAGGAGTGGACGAGCAGCTTGGGAAGCAAGGCGAAGAGTATGCTGTGGTCATCCAAATCGGACTCTACGTACGGCGGCACGACGAGGAACAACTCGGTGGCCATGGGCTCGATTCCGCATCTGCATAACGTCGCCACACAGGATACGCTGCTCAGGCAAAAGGACAACGCGTCTGCGCGGCCCTTGACGCCGAAGTCGTTCTTCAAGCGCGTATTCACTCGCATGGCTAGAGGTAGCCCTGTTCTGTCGTTTTCTTCGTACCGCAATATCGCTGAGGTTGCGACTACCGATACAGACCGTTCAGCGACTGTCTCCTCACCTCCTGGTTTTCATGCTCATGCTTGGGCAGCTGAAGATCATGCCGTGGGACGCGTCAGCGATGTAGATGGTGTGCATATCATTCGCGAAGTACATCAAGACTGTCGCGATCGGGACGAGAATGAGAAAGAGGACAAGTCGATGGACGCTTGGGTTTGAGTGCGGTGCTGGATTGGGAACAGCCTCGACGGACCGCGGTGGGCCGGAATTAGTAAGATGGGTTTCTGATGGGCTGGATGATAGTCTCGTCGATCGGATGGTTGGACTTCTATGAGTTTCTTGGTAATAATTTAGTAAATTTTTGTAATCAACCAGCAGAGCCTCTCCGCATGCTTGAATATCTCGGGACTTGCCATGCGGGTAGTCGACAGTATAAGCTTGCAGACTCACACAATCGAAAGATTCTTGCAACTCAGCCTTCTCGAGCAGGAGCACTGTAGAAAGCGGATTTAAGCACCTCTCTCCCTGTTCATCGCGGGAGTTTTGTTTCTATATGCCGTGCATCTTGCGGCCATTATCAGCAAGGGCACTGCGATGAGCAGGCTGATACAGGCCATATGCGCAATCAGGTTGCTGCAACAAAGCCTCGCCTCATTATAGCCATTGTGGACCAAGAGCCGATCGCCAAGTATTATAGCACTGCGTGACGTCGCAACCATCTCTCGACGAATCACGAAAGTCAACAGCCAGAGTAGCAAGGTGCGGGGAAGCTGGTTAGTTCGCATCCCATCACAGCACACGCAAAGAGGATATCAAGATTGTCGTGAAGCATTTTTGATTCCGTTATCATGTCCACATGGCGACGCATCAGTCAAAGGCAAGCCTCCCCAAAAGGATGCGAGCCGGTGTTAGAGTGATCGTCGTGATTGTGTGTTCAAGTAAACTCCCGAGAACCCCAACATGCCGTTAGGCCGTTGACCAGCATCCCATAGCATTGCTCAGTCCTGCACAGTCGTCCTTCCGAAGTGGTAATTGAGAGCTCGCGTGTCGCATGTCCGCGGTATGACGTAACCCGAGATCGGAATGCGTGATATGGTGAAGAAGTGCGCGAGCGGGTCGGAAGGTTGTGCTTAGAAAACGTGTTGTTCGTTGATCGTCGTCGTTCAGAACTGAGGTGGTAGGTGCTGAGATTGAGGGGCGAGTAGTTTATTTGCTGCAGCAGGTGTTAGATTTGAGTAAGCTTGAAGTTATGAAGCTAGAGGTACTCACGAGCGAGCCCTAGTCTTTCTTCTCTTGCGCTTGAGACGTCGAACGCGCTTCTTCCTCCATTTGGCTCTCATCTTGTCGGCGGACTGTGAGGTGAGGTCAGCGTCTGTAATGCGAAAGCGCGGCGTTGGCAGAGAGTGCAAGGAAGCTCAAAGGACATGTGGATATGTTCAATTGAGTATTTCGGAGGCTACATTATGTTGCAATTGGGAACTTACGTTGCTGTCGAGATGAGTGTCGTGAGTGTAGAACTGAAGGTGGGCTGCAACTGAGCTGAGATCTTTGTGTGGGCGGGGCTCGCTTAGCTTTTAGGTTAGCGTCATCACGTGCTACTGCCAAGATCAAGCTTCACGCGTCGTGTCACCCTTGTCCCATGATTCATCTCACATGACATCGAATAGCCTTACCGACGGGGAACAGTGTTGTAGGATGGCAGGCGAAGCAGTGGGGTGGCTGCAAATCCAAATCGCCGGTGATGGCGGATATGGTAAGCTGATGAACCTCGAACCATGAACCGCGAGCTAACTAACATTTGCAGGAACGCATGGCGGCAGGATCGAGGTGTGCGGGAACGAGCAGTTCTACCTTGGGAGGGATACGGAGCTCTGGTGAGAACCCTGTCTTCTTCACAACGGTGAGAGCTTGTTCTAATCCTGCCAATAGTCGCTACTCATGGTGCGACGACCTCACCATCTCGAGACTGCATCTACGCATCCATTGCATTCTCTACGAACAAGACCCAATTTCAAATATCTCGCCATTCGTGTATGCAACTGATTTATCGGCCAATGGCACCTACCTAAAGAAGAGCAATGCAGAATGCACCGCGTCACAGGACCCTGGCGTTCTCATGGGTCGCAAAAGCACCTTCTTACTAGACGACGAAGATGAACTTCGTATCTCGGACACTGTCACGCTGATTTACTATTCGAAGAAACCCGTGGAGCTTGCCAAATTGACCCCCATCCAGGAGCGCGAGAGACACACATTTGCTCAACGTTTCTTAGTCACTGGTCGCGTTCTCGGGGAAGGTGGATATGGCAAAGTACTGGTAGCTGTCAACCAAGAGACACACAGACAACTTGCATGCAAGCTCGTTAGTCTCGACAAAATGTACAGCAAGTTAGCGGTGCCGAACCTACGCCTACCCACAGGCGGACCGGGAGAGCGTGGAACCAAGACTAGAAAGCGATGGCCCACTAAAGTCGCCAATTGTTTCCGCGAATTCGACATTCTTAAAGATCTAAGCCATCCGAACGTCGTTGCTATCGAGAAGGTTTTCTGGAGCCACAATACCATCTACATCTTCCTGGAGCTCGTCACAGGCGGTGACTTGTTTTCTTACCTCGAGTACAAAGACGGCCGGCTTGGTAGCATGCAGGCAGCAGCTGTCGTGCGTCAGATTTTAAAGGGAATCGAGTATCTTCACGATCAAGATATCGTGCACCGAGATCTCAAGCCTGACAACATCTTGATGACTTCGCTCGAAGATGGTGCTCGTGTCGTTATCACGGACTTTGGAAGCGCTAGGTTCCTACCTGGGAAAAACGGCAGAAAAGCCATGCGGACCAACAAGTATCATCGGATGTTCTCGTGTGTCGGTACTCTAGAATATGCCGCGCCCGAAATCCATCGAGCTAACCGAACCATTCCCCCGGACCATGGCTACTCAAAGAGCGTTGATATGTGGTCAATCGGCTCCATAACAGCTACTGTACTTACGGGAGACCTCATCTTCTCTGATCGCAGCCACCCTGATTACCACAACAATCCCCGAGCTGTGATTGTAGGTCTTGCGGCAATTTGCGACTTGAGTGTCCTTGACGAACATGATCATCCGTTGTGGAGCGAGGTTGGTGATCGCCCTAAAGACTTCATCAAAGGTCTGTTGATCCTGGAGGAAGAGAAACGGATGACGGCGTCAGAAGCGCTCGTGCATCCCTGGTTCTCCTCGTACGCCGAAGATTTTGAAGATCTCTACGCTCGCTCGATTGCGGACTGGGAACCCCGCGAGACGGACCTCCAGCTGGTGGAACGCATTACCGAGCTCACACCAAATTTTGCCGCAGCTGGGGCGCCTGGGAATGTCCGGAGTCACGACACTACCTCGCAACACTTTCCTCCTTCCCAATCGGATCACACTCACAACATGCTGAAGACGCAATCCACCTCACAGCACTGGCGCGCAAAAGTTACATCACCATCCATAAGAGACGATTATGAGGGGGCTCAGTTCGCTAGTCAAGCGCAGGGGACTGATGCTGCCGCATCCGAGCATCAACAAGCCCAAGAACCAAACAAATACAGCCAATACGGTCAACATTCGGACAAAGCGCGCGCCCAAGATGACACTGACTCTCAGATTTCCGATCACCATGCCTCAAACAGTCCGAAGCCACTATCGAAGTGCGGAATATCAATCGGCAATTCCTTGAGCCAACTCTCACTCACGAAGGCGCCCGCGCCAGGTATGTATAATGACAACGCAGATGACAACGAAGACTCCGACGAGTCTTGTGAAAGTTTGAACAGAGTCAGGAACAATTATTCACAACAAGGGTACTATTTACATCTTCCACCACCTCCAGCTTCTCAGGATACGCAACAGTCGGTTCTGGTTAACGCAACACCCCCCCACGAACAGGTGGAATACGCTGACTATGGATACGACGAACACGCTCACATGGATCAAGAAGTCGACGGGAGCTACTTTCAAACCCAGTTTCCGTATGAGCGCGTCACAGAGGACGAAGAAGATTCCATACTCGTTCACGAGACTCCGCCCGAGTTACTCCGGAAGCATGGCCGCTCTTCGGATAAAGGACTGCCGACCTACATTCAGTGCTTCCATCCTGACGAGGCAGGTGAAGCTATTGACTCACATACTCACCGGAAGCGACGAAAGCTTTCGAACTACATCCGTTGATACAGCTATTTGATCTTCGACTAATATGCAGCGGACTAACAATGATGTGCGGATAGAGGAATGTGTAGTTTTTACTGTCATATACAACAAGCTTCCATCCATTCCACTTCATATCAGTGTCAGCGAACACCTAAACTCTCCATCGTCTTCTCAGTGAAGCAACACATCCCACTACAACTCCGCACTAACAAAATCCCCTATTACTTTACTTTCCAATCGCATGTCCCAATACAACCAAACCACCTTCCCACGCCCATGCCCCCCTACTTCCCACCCGCCACCCCAACACTCTCATCCAAAATCCGCAACCCCCCTTTCAAACCCAACGCCTCCATCTCCATCTCCCCCTCTCCATCCCCGCCCCACTGTCCCAACGCAAGCCTCCCCGTTCTCCCCCTTCCCACTTTCCTAGCACTACACCGCAACCGCGTCTCGCGTAACATGAACGAAGTAGACACCAGCGCACAAATATCATCCTAAACACGAACAGCAATCGAACCTTGTCAGCCGGCCCAGGGATCAAAAGAAGAAAAAGTAAAGAAAAAACTTGGTCTCGCTTTGGGAAGGGAGGGTGGGACAAACGTACATAAGTCATATCTGCCTCTAGCACCCAGAATCCGGGCTGCTCGTCACAGACTTGGTACTCGATATGTAGGAGTTGAAGGGCCGCTTCGTCGATGATGTCTGTGCCTACGAGTACGCGGGCGTTGGCTGGGGTTGCGGTTGGGGTGTCGCTGTGGAGCTGCAGTTGGGGAATGTAGGCTGGCGTGAGGAAGCGGATGTGTATTGGATGCGCGCCGTGGAACCATGTTTGTCCTTGATCTAAGACGCCCAAAAAGAAAAGTTGGTCAGTTTTGGGGTAGGGTTTGGGAAAGAGGGAAATACACGTGTGTGTGGGGGGGGGGGGGGGGGGGTTGTTAAGTGGTGATTGTGGGAGGGAGGGGGAGAAGGGGTGTAATAGCTTACCGCAACTACGCATATATATTGGTTTCCAGCCGCATTGGAGTAATGTGGTATACAGCTCGCTGCCCCCGTGTGGAGGTAAAGGGCCGGAGAGGAGGGCGCTGGATATGTATTTGTCGGTTGCGAGGCGTTGTTTGGTTCCTACACTGGAGGTTGTTGTTAGTGTAGTATTATTATTGCGAGTTTTGGGCCGATGCTGGAGTTCAAAGTATGGCTCCATGTCGTGTTTTTGGAGCGAGTCAATCAGGGCTGTGGCTTGGGGGTACAGTGAGGGGAATAGCATGTGGTATTTTGGCACGGTATCTAGCTCATCATCGACGGCTAGGATGCTGTTGTTGGTATTGTTTTCCGCGGTATGGTGGTGGACTGCGTCGAGAGCTTGTTTGATGAAATAGCTGTCGCTGGCATCGAGTTGTGTGGTTCCGTGAGGGGTCGAATACCATTTCTTTGGATCTAATGCGCCACCGGGCATCGAGATTAGAAGCTCATGTGCGATGGAGGTGAGTTTCCGGATACGGCTCTCATCAAGCGCTCGTTGCTGTTCGAGTCGTTGCAATTCCGTGTTCTTCGCTACTGATACCGAATTCTCCCACTCGATCTGCGCGAGGAGGAGTCGTGAGACTTCTTGTTTGTGGTGGTCGCGTTCTTCTTCGCATGCGCGCAAGAGAGCTTGGATCTAGTTAGCTCTCTTTCTTCGCTCGTTGTTTTTCAAGCTCGCGCTGAGCTTGCATGGCGGGTCTTACCTCTCTGCTCTGATTCCTGCAAGTCCCGAGTCGTTTGCTCTTCCATTTGTTCGGATTTCTTCTCTGCTGCGTTGGCCGCTTCTCTGGCCGCTTCTCGCTTCAGTTGCTCGTCTCTTTGGCCGCGTATCACGTACTCCAATTTTGCCAGTTGATCCTTATATTGATTGTGGTTTTCAGTCTTGGCGGCAATAGCAGCTTCTTCTGCGGCTCTTTTCTTAGCACGATCTTTCTCAATTCGTGCCTCTTGTTGGGCTACAAGAAGATTTTCCAGTCGATCGAATCTAGCATCATCCTGTGCTCTTTTCTCAGCCTCGGCTCTTGCCTTCTCTTTCTTTTCTTTAGCAAGTAGCAGCTCCTCAAGTTTAGACCACCTGCTTTCTCCTGGAGGTGAAGGTGGAGATGGAAATGGAGGTGAAGGTGGACGTGGAAATGGAGATGGAGGTGGACGTGGAAATGGAGGTGGAACTACCTCCGGAGGTGAACGTGGAAATGGAGGGCCAGGTGGAGGTGAAGGTGGAGGCGGAGAGGGTTGCTTTGCAAAGAGGTTCGGTGGGCGTCGACTGTGTGGTTGCTCAGGGATACGAGGAAATTGATGTCGGATTGTAGTAGACGACTCCGAATCATCGTCATCCGTCTGTGGAGTGAACAGAGACCCAGTCCGCAGCCCCTCGTTGTACGTCTCAGACGTAAAGTGACGTCTATCACTGAGCGGGTCCTCCAGGTCTTGAGCCTCATCATCATGCTGACCATACTCTACCGCATACTTGTTCTCAATGACCTGAGTGTCTGCAGGGTCATGAAAAATGACTTGTTCCGTATCCAAGAAAGTCCAAGTTCTGAGCAGTTTATACGCCGTGCCAACGACTGACGAATTGCGTAGACGGTCCGGTGGCGGGACTTTTGTTAGTTGCAAGTTTTGCCATGTCGACGATGTCGTATTAGGTGAAGTATGTCCTTTGTCGTTCTTTTGGCGCAGGAGAGTTGGCTTGGTAGTCGCAACAGTCTCTCCCCCATGGCCGTCTTTGGTGGACTCCTTGTCGTCTTCAACATTCGAGAGGGGCGGAGGATCCTCCGTCGAACCCAAAGTGGTCCGGTAAAGCCATGTGGCTGTCTCAAACTGCTCGTTACTCGGCTCCAATACGTCCCAAGGCACGGCTGTTGTAAGGCTGTTCTGGCCAAGGTGAGTAGATCCTGCAACCTCCTTGGAAGGAAAAGCGTTTAAGCGTTTAGAAATCCGTTGCTGTCCGTCGGGAGCTCGGTCAGGCGCACCAGCGATGCCACACAAACCCACACGCGAGTCAATTGCATCAGTTCCACTCATCTCAAGCAAGCGTACTGGTTCGAACATGAGCGCAGGTTTGGCCTGTTGCAACGTAATGATCGACTGCCTGGCCTCTACGATAGAACAGACCACGAGCTGCGTCAATCGAGATTCTCTGCCCGTAGTCAGCTACCGCCATCACAAACATCATGACTAGCCTGTTTACTCTGCAAAGGGCACACGAGGCTCCTCAAAAGCTATACCCAACTGGATCATGTTTATGACGAGATTGAGAGACGACTTCAGCGCCTCGATCTTGTCCAACAGCTCCGTAACGGCCCCGCAACTGAGAGCCCATTTGACTCTGGCTCGGAGCCCACGACTGCTGACAATTTTTCGGACCTCGTCTTGTATCTTTTTCATTCTTTGCATGATCGAACCTGTGTCGGTGAGTACCTGGGGTTTGTAGACGCCTTTGCCCTGTTCCAAGATGGTACTGAGAGTTTGGAGAATGCTCGACAGGAGCGTCATGTTGGACGCGATTTCGCGCATTTGTACGGGCGCATTCTTGAACTTGTCGCTGAATGCATGGACTGAAACTCCCAGTTGAGCGCTTGCCGCTGCGATGCCTGCGATGCCTGTGATAATTGAGAGAGGATCCATTGCATTATCGTAAACACACGACCGCGGAGACGAAGAGATGAAGTGAAACGAAATCACAGCGACTGTGATGCGGGATTAAAGAGAGAAGGCTGAGGGTAGGTACAAATCAAAGTTGATGTAGTGCGACTGGCGGAATTGCCGGCCAATCGCGTACCTATCTACCAAGGGTGCTAGGTACCGTACCGTCAGGCACCCCGTCAGCCTCGCTGTCAGCCTGTCTCCATAGCCTCACCACACAAGCGTCGACGTCGTAGAAGGGCTGTACACAGCGACCGTGAAGCGGAGTTTGACTACTCAATTGCAATATTTCGTTTAGACGCTAAAGGATATAAGGAGAGCATATGTGTTGATCCTGTAGGCATGTATCATGCCATTCGTCGTTGTCGAGGTATCTCATTGTTGCTGTCCGTCACGTTGGTACGTAATAGCGAGCGTTCATTCCACGCAAGCTAT
The DNA here is from genome assembly GCA_010015605.1 of Decorospora gaudefroyi. Classification (NCBI taxonomy): domain Eukaryota; kingdom Fungi; phylum Ascomycota; class Dothideomycetes; order Pleosporales; family Pleosporaceae; genus Decorospora; species Decorospora gaudefroyi. The sequence goes on from ML975247.1 coordinate 46,228, forward strand.
CTTCGCTCCAAAAAAAAAAAAAAAAAAAAAAAAAAAAAACGCCCCAGGCTCAGTTCATCCTCCAATCTAAGCCTTGGGCTCAATACTGGTAGTAGGGACACCCCTTGCAAGCGCCTCCTTGCTGACCAGCCTGAAGCCGCCGACAAACATGAAAGCAACCAACGAACCAAGAACAACAACCAAGGTAACAAAAGCACCAATAACACCACCGATAGCAGGAGAGACTCTGTCATCATTGCTGTTCTGCTGAGCCGAGGCGTCGTTGGTGGTAGAAACGTACGCCGCGCAGGCACCAGTGGAGTTGCCGCACTTGGTGCACCACTGCTCAGTGTTGCTGATGGCGAACTCATTGAGATTTGTCTGGAAATCGTTCCAGGACATAGCATTGTTGCTTCCACCGAAAAGAGGGAAAACAGTGGGTTCGCTAGAGTTGCTGGCTGTGCCGTTATGGAACAGGAAGCGGACCTGGAGGTCGTCGGCGCCAGGGAAGCCGGCCGAAAGGTCGGAGTCGGTGAAGAGCTCGAAGACCATGGAGCTAGCGTAGTCTACGACACCAGTGAAGTCGGTGCTGGCCTTGGGCAGGTCCACAAGCCCGAAGAAAGACATGAAGGTAGCGTAGGCGCCGAATTGGATGCCAAGCTTCGTGGAACCTTCCGTGGAGATGATGGCGTTCATGTAGGAGATGATCTCGCCGGCAAGTTGCATACCAGCAACGGCACGGATGTTGTCGCTAGCATTGTAGGCAAGACCCCACTCGTGGGCATGAGCGAGAGTTTGAAGCTGGTGGAGGGTTGAGTTGGTGAGAACATCCTCGTTGGGTATGCTGGAGTTGTGGATCTCAGCTACGTGGATGATGTCGTAGACTGTGTGGGTTAGCAGACATGCACCACATGCAAGTCGCAACACGTACCAATGTATGCGTTCTTAAAGGTCACCTCGTCATCGCTTATCACACGGTTGATAGAAGGAACGATGGAAGAGTAGAAGTCCTCGGTGTTCGAGGCGAGCTTGCTGTACTCCTCGCTGTTGAAGAACGAGTTGGAGCTGACCTCTGCGTTCACGCAGCTCGAAGCATCCTGCAGCCAGCCCGAATCCTCGGAGCCGGATCCAGTTGAGATGGTATTGACGGGGATGAGCTGGTATCCGTCCATTGGCGCGGTTACACTCTGGCCGCTGGCTAGTGTCTGCACGGTCTGGTAGGGTGGATACAAGCCCTGGAGGAAGGCCATGGCGGAATTCTGCAGCACATTGTCGACGGGTGCCTGTACTTGGAGTTGAGACAGCTTGACCTCGTCCTCATTGATGCCGTGGATCTTGGAGTCGCCAGAAAGGTAGCGTGAGCGGTAGTACTGGCCGGACGTATAGACCTGCTCGTATCCAAGAGCAGTCAGGTTGGTGGGAGCAAGAGCCTTCGGTGTGCGGTCACCGTGACGGTGGAAGATGTAAGCTCCTAGGACCGTCTCAGCAGCTTCAGCAGCAGCGAGCATGGAGAGAGCAGAAAGAGCAACGGCAGACTTCATGATGGCGGTTGCAGGCTTATCAAAGAAAGGACGAGGGTATTAGAGCGAGTGAAACGACCCAATTGAGCGCGCAACAACGAACCTCACAAGCAGCAGGTGGGATGAAGAGCGAGTCAAGGCGCACTTCAAGGACCTTATACCCAGCTATCTGGCACTTGCACCTGCCCCGCCCAAACAATGGAACAAAACTCCGGAGCGTGTAGATAGCAAGAGCTACCCGGCGAATCCGAGGAAAGCACGGCCATGCTGTAGCGGGGCTCCTGCCTGTCATGCATTGCGCTTTCCGAAAGTCGGGAGGGGCATGGTGAAGTGCTGAAAGTGGGGGTTAGAGCGACCCACCGGCCCATCAAGCTTTTCCGCGTACAGGCATCGTCGGCCGCCGTGGACGAGGAAGCTCAGCGTAGACAGTTAGCGTCCTGGCCTATGGTGAATAAGTAGCAGTCAGGATGACGCTGTACATTCAGCAGTCGTCGCTGCCGTGCCCGTACAAGATTTCACACACGCCGCCTATCGGCACATCCATAACGGCGTCGGTGCCCGTGCTCCAAAAGCTCTTCCAGTCCAGCTCGCTTGAAGCGCTAAATTGATATGCTGAAAAGGAGCACTTGCGACTGGGCGGTGCACGCGTTCTGGTGCCCTTTTCCTTGTCCTTCTCGTGCAGCTTGTCAGTTAGTAAGACAGGATCGCGCACTATCTGGCCAGTCATGCGGTCCACCACGGCGATGTGTGCGCATTCATCGACGAGGTTCTCGCAGCTGCTCAATGGCAGTGTGAGGTATTGTGTGTTGTAGCTTGCGAGCGCGACGTAGATGTAGACGACGAGCACGACTAGCCAGCACGGCACGGCGAGCGCCCACCACCGGTTCGGGTAGTAATGTATACCCATCTGATGCAGCATGGGAGCCGGTACATACGCCCATAGGATGTACATTAGGAATGCAGCCGAGCTGCCCAGGTACAATGCGAAGCCATAGTATTCGTATGTAGGCACCTTCGGAGACGCCCGAGGGACCGTCGGTGCATGCCGTGCCGAGTTTGCCAGGTTCGTGGTAGGTGTAGTTGTGCCATTTGTGTGGGATCCAGCCCTGGGAGGACCTTCGACATCGGACGAGTCTGGTGTTGTAGGTCTCGATGTTGGGCGGCTGAACGCGGGGCGAAGAAGCGATGTCAACGAGGGAGACGGCGGTAGCGGCGTAGGCGGCCTATTGTAGAAGGGTGGGAAGAGCGCAGTCGCAGTATGTCGCGGGAGGTGAGAATACGATCGAGACGTGTGTAATGGTCGGGATCCAGGCCCAAGTCCCTCATTCTCCTCCTCAGAACGCTCGCTCTGCGGATCTTCTACCGTAAACAGCGCTTCATCCTCCTCTTGGTTGTCTTCTACAGATGCCGCTCCCGAAAGGGCACTATTGGAAGCGGGCGACAGAGGACTTGGCCCTGGGCGAGCTGGGCATCGGGGAGGGGATGCAACCAAATGCTCGTCGCGATTGTGCGCTTCAAGAGATTTCAGAGTGGGCAGATTAGGCGTCGATTTGGAGTAGAAGCCCGCTGGGACCGAGTTGCCTCTACTATGAGAAGGCATGTCAGCGAACTGTAGTCTGGTGGGAGTTGAGCGGTGCGTGCTTGAAGCTCTCAATCACGCGTTCACGCTAGCGGAATAGTTCCGAAATACGCCTACGCTTTCCGATGTGGTAGTGTGGTAGTACGGAAGCAGTACGTCCAACACCTGGTTTCTACACATTGCTCAACAAATGCACTGAAAAGTAGGTACTGGGTACTACGTATGGGAGCAGATAGTCAGAATTTGTATTTGGACGTATGTTGGCGAGCCGAACCAGGAGAGCTCGTACTCAATACAACAACACAATGCAGAAACAGCAGGCTGATAACAGAGATGAGAAACACGTCTACCGGTAAGTATTTGTGATGCAGCACTAAACACTAGAGGCAATGGGTGTACCGCTGGTTGAAGAAACATACGCTAAAAGGGGTACCAAGAAGCGAATCAACGCAAGCTATAGAAGCGAAAACAACATCAACATTCACCCATCCATCAAGAGAAACCAGACACTATCGAACCTCTCCTCCACGACATCCTCCCTGGTCTACGAAGAAAAGTTGCTACCAGCCGTCTTCTTGCTATTCGCCGCAATGCTGACGCCCTTCACCACGATGGAGCCACCGCTCTTGCTCGTTACCTTGACATCAACACTGTCGGTTCCAAAGCCAGCCGGGTTCTCGAAATAGTTGTAGTCCTTGCGCGTAGTCGGCTGCCATGTGCGCCCTCCATCCGTTGAAACCTCAAGCTTGGCAACAGGAACATTGGAGTTCATGACCTGCATGCTGAACCAGTATTTGCTGGTACCTTCCTTGTTCTTCAACACAATGGGGGTCTTGATGCCGCAGGGCACAAAGTCCCAAGATACGTCGATGATGCCGGCAGACGGGTTGGCGAGCTTGGCGAAGGCGTCGGGGAAGAGGTCTAGGTGGTTTGTTCCGCAGCCGGGGCACTGGTCCACGATCATGGCTGTGACTTTGGTGCCGGATGGGCCAGTCACGGAGACACAAGCTCCGCAGTTGGCGGCATTACCCCAATTGGAGTCTGAGAGGGCGGTGCCGTAGATGCCGCTTGGGATCGTGTAGCCCGTGAAAGAGCACATTCCTCCGGAAACGTTGCCGCCGTAAAAGGTAGCTTCGCCCCTCTTCGAGTTGGCAGATGTAGTGTCGACGACCGCAGATGCTGATGGGGCTGCGGAAGCGTAGGTGGATGCGGCTGGTGACTCTGGTTCGGAGATAGAGGCCTCAGGTGTCTCATACGCGGACGTAGGCACGGCAACAGCGCTGGAAGATACCGCGACTTCGCTTGCAAGCGAGTAGACTACGTCTGTTGACGTTGGCAGGACACTCATGGTAGAGTAGGAAGATCCCTCAGCGGACGCACTCGCAGAGTAGATAGCGGAAGTTGAGTCACTGGCTGAGTAACCCTCGGATGGGCGGACAGTGACGGTTGTGTAGATGTGGAGAGAACTGGTGCTGGTGACGTCCACGGCAGCCGCGGCAGCTTCAGGAGTGACGGTAACATACACCTTCTCATAAGATGTCGTGGTGACAGTGCTCCTTGAAGTGCAAGTGGCGGACTTGCTCGTGAGGTCTGCGACCTGCTTGTTGGTGACATCGGCAGCTTTCACGGTCTCGTACACTGTCTCGTACGCGGTCTTCGTGACGGTCTGTCGTGTGCAAATGGACTCAGCGACAGCGAGACCCACAATGGGCAGGAGGGAGAAGATGACGGACTTCATGATGTCTGAAGACTAGTTGATGAATTGATGGCCTGATGGGAAATATGTGAGAAGCGACGACTGTTTAAAATGAGTGTGGAGGATCGTATCAACGAGTCCTTAAAACGAATGGCAGCAGCACAATGGCTAGCAAAGTAAGTAATTGAAGTTGGACGAGAGAAGACCAGAAGCTTGAAACTCAACAAAGAGAACGTACAAGCAGGACTACATAAAGCCCCTCGGGCGCACTCCACAGGTAGACTCGTTCCACTAGCCTGCAAGCAGGGATCCCCACCACCCATGGTGGAAATTGTGTTCAGAAGGAATCGAAATAAGCTCATCTCACGATGTTCTGTAGCTGAACCCGCACAACATCGCAGAGAGCGGGTCCACAATCCTGCGCATCGTGCAAGCTTTGCCCTGGTACCACGCATTTGTGACAGGCCAATGTCTAGGATCCGCATATTTAGAGTGGTTTCAAACGTAGTTTGTGCGATGCTTGGTGTGATGAGCTGACGGGGATGGTTCAAGGTTGTGATGACCTCGGGACGCTAAGGGTTCGGGATGCGCTAGAAGACGATCAAACGTTCGCGAAATGACAAGGCGGTAACACGACACTGTCAAATTCCGAAGCCGACAGCCGAAAATGCAACACAAGCCCGTTCTCCAACTGCGCGCAAAGTGATGAACGAAGACGGAATACGCAAAAGCTGAGATCGTGTAACGCCGAGCCAGAAGGACCATGTGCAGGACAATTGTTTCGTGTGAACTGTTTCGTGAAACCTTGTCATGTCTTCGACGGGACACCAATGTCTCGGATTCCCCAAGAGCGGCTTCTTTGACGGTCTTTCAACGGGATGTGCAAGGAAGTTCTGATGGTCCATGGATGTTGTCGAATAACAGGCATCTCCAACAACTGAAGTAGTTTTGACGTAGGGCCGAGCTCTCGCAACCAGTTGCTCAATCTCCACAGTCCATACTCACAACCACAGGAGACAGGATCAGGCATGTCGAAATGCCTCCCGATTCCTGGTCCGCGGTCGATTTATATGCGTGCTTGTGAGCCCGATGGTCCCTACCACCTCCATGAATTCCTGGAGAATCGTGTCCATACTGGTATGCATCGTCGGCGGGATAAGTGCAAGGTTCGGCTTGCATCTTCTGTTCCTAGCGTGAACCGAAGTGATGCCGTGGTAACATATAAATAATCCGAGGTAATCGGGGATAGTAGCATCGTGTCGTAATCAGTGGAACACTTACGACATTCACTCTAAGACAATACAAAAATTATTCATAGCCGGCCCGTCTCGGATCTTTCTCTTCTCGGTTGTCGCATATGTCGGTTCGCCCGTTAGAGCGAACAGGTAGTAGCATAGCTTGGATGTGTGCTTGCTGTATCTCATAGCAAAGCCTAGGTCGCCCATGATTCGTAACAGTAGCTCTTGATCGAGATAGCGAGAGTTGTCGACACAAGGAAGTGGTAGGACAAAGAACAATGCCGGTAGCGCAGATGTAGGCCCGTCGTCATTTGCAACACCTCTTCGCAAGAACTTGGTGATTCGCTTTAGCATCTCACCTCGTCCAACAGCGTCCGGTACGTAGTTGAGTACTAGCGATAGAGAGATGATATCGAATCGTTCGTCTTCAGTGGTTGGAAGGGGCCGCTCCATAAAGTCTTGTTTCTCGATGCCGTGGCCCTGACTGTTGAGGTCAATTCGGGTCATGTTGACGACACTAGTGAATTTGGAGATGTCGTTGTTTGTTGAGAGAGCTCCAATTTCAAGACAGTTTAGTTGAGCTTCCCCAGTATTGCCGCGATTTCGAGCTTTGGGGTTTAGGACATGCGCTTGTTGGAGCCATTCGACCAAAATCTTGCTAGAATCACCACCTCGATCCTTGGCTTGCCCTTGCTTGCTTGCAGCTTGGTACATCTTAATGCCGCCATTCTTTTCGATGTTCCGTGCAATTTCATCGGCAGCCGTAGCATCGCGTCTCTTCAAAGCTGCCGCATGTTCTTTCTGTAATCGATGGTGGGTGCGGATGATAGTTCGGGATCGCCCAGAGGTCATCCGCTCCTTTGGATTGCTGATCGGAGGCCGTCCATACGACAGTGTTTTTTGGCGTTTCTTGACAGTCATTGCATTGTCGAGTTGTAATGTGTCGCATGGTTGTTGATGTTGATGATGATTGAATGCCGAGAATTGGAGATGCAGGATTTGGCGCTAGTGCAAATTAGCCGAGTTTTCGCACTGCACTTCGGCGAGGGCAAAAACCTCCAGAACTTTAGACTGCGACTCTCGATACTAACGACAGGACCTCCAAACCGCCAAAATGGGACCCAAGCCAGCCTCCAAGAGTATGTCGACGCCTCTATTGCAATTCCGAGATCGAGGAGATAGCATATGCATCGTGAAGGGACGCCGCAGCGTCGCAACCGAACTTCGCGAATGCGCCTCGCTCAGCTCCCCTCAATTTGCGCTCAAGGCTAACAATATTCACAGCTGCCACCAAGACGGGCAAGCAGGCCAATGCCGCTGCCAAAGCAGCCCTCCGCGGCGTAAGCCTCCCTTGATCCTCTTGAGTCGTGTCAGAAACATACCTCTGACGGGCTGTACTTCTCGTGTGATGGGCACAATTAACGAGATGACAGTCGTATGCGAACAAGAAGCGCGCGATCAGGAAGAGCACCAGCTTCCACCGGTATGCACCTTTCGGGTTGCCTGAGATTGTTTGTCTAACGCATTCACAGCCCCAAGACCCTCGAGCTGTCCCGCACCGGAAAGTACCCTCGCAAATCAGTCCCCCATGAGCCTCGCATGGATGCCTCTAAGGTGATCGTCCACCCGCTCAACACCGAGTCCGCCATGAAGAAGATTGAAGAGAACAACACGCTTGTCTTTATTGTCAACGTCAAGGCCAACAAGCGCCAAATCGCCGCCGCCCTCAAGAAGCAATACGACGTCAGCTGCGTGAAGATCAACACCTTGATCCGACCCGACGGCTCAAAGAAGGCTTTCTGCCGCCTCACCGCCGATGTTGATGCTCTGGACATTGCGGCTACCAAGCTCGCCATCGTTTAAGAGGTGGTCTCTGTATAAGGCATGGTCATGATGGTCTGGTTATACCCGGCAATGGAAAAGCGATGTGATATGCATGGCGGGCGTTCATGGATAAACGTAGTCACGGTGACTCGAATGAATCAGATTTCCATATGACGCCACTTGTTGGTCCTGAACTATACTATCTTGCATGATGTGATAACGGCATGGTGTTGATTCTTGTAGTCCTATGCTCCAGCGACCATAACTGCGTTTATGCCTTGCGTACAAAGCCACTCATGCTCCCACAGCATTCCTCATATACATGCAAAAATACAGCACCCTCTTCTCCCATATTTCACACACCCATATCGTACACTTGCATCCTCCTCCCTTTTTCCGTTCTTTACCCGCCCCACCACTCGCTCACTGCCTCAATCTCTCCAACTCCCTCAACACCACCATATTCGCATCCAGAAACCGGTCCACACACTGCCTCATGCACGGCTCCTCATACCTATCCAACTTGCCCGCCTTGACCGTGCCCGCAGGGATACATTTGCGGAAACATGTGTCGGTGAGGGAGTGTATCGCTGTTTATTTTTTGAATCGCGACTATTAGCTTTCTTTCTCTTCTTTCTCTTTTTTCTTTTTTTTTGTGTGCGTGGATGCCGGAGTGTGTGAAGACGTACATGATTGTATCCTAGCTTTTTGTCCCTCGTTCATGGCGAATTGTTGGAGCTCTTGCTTGTCGCGGTCCGACAGCTTGGATACGTCTACGTTGGCGAGACCGCCGCCGCCGCCTAGGGACTCCATGGGTGCGGTTGTGGTTGGGGATGAGAATTCGTGGAGGGTGGGTGTGGTTATGGTTGCGGTTTGCGGGTTTCGTGCGTGCGTGTGTGTGTTGTTGCCGTTTGACTAGGGTGGGTAGGTGGGTGGATGGGTGGGAGGATTTCTTGACGTACTGGAAAGATCGGAGGTTTTCTGCGGGAATGTCCGATGGGTGGTTACCGTAGTGCGACAGGGTCCGAGCCACGACAGACCCCGAGCCACTTTTTACTAGGGAAAACAGCAAAATTAGCATTTTTAAAAGCTAAATAACTAACTAACTAACTAACTACTTAGATTTTAAAAAAAGTAAAATTCTAGACTTATAGAGCGGATTTAACTCTAGTTAGTTATAACTCACTTTAGTATTAGGTAACTTACACTTTAGTAAAAATCTCTAACTAAAGATAAACAAGTTAAGTTATTTAACTAGGTAGTTAGTTAGCTTTTAAAAATGCTAATTTTGCTGTTTTCCCTAGTAAAAAGTGGCTCGGGGTCTGTCGTGGCTCGGACCCTGTCGCACTACGGTAGTCAGCTGGGTGCCCGCTTGGCGCGAATGTTAATTAGCGCCATAGGACGACAATTATTGATCCATCCAGTATCCCTCAATTGATCGATTCGCGTTCGCGGGCAAAGAAACAAATTATTCTTTGCGTACTAATCCGCTAACCTAATGTGATGGCGAGCTCTTTGCCTTGTTGCGGAGCTTTTGGGTGTTTAGCCACCATCAAAGAAACCTAGATAGTAGGTGCGAATACAACCCCACAAGCGATGCTGGATATTTCAAGTTGCGCAAAAAGAAGAAGCCAGCAAACGTCTACAAGACACACTCTGTATGTACGAGGTCTAGTATATCAAGCTTTATGCTACTCGAACAAACATGACCATAATCCCATACACCCACTTATTTATGTACACATCCTCCGCATTCAAGCCCCAATATACTCTTTCGGAACACAGGCAAATGCAGTGCTAACAAGAGCCATGATAGTGCTCACAATAATCAACACCCAATTCATCGTCTTCTCTCCGCTAGATATCTCTTTACCAAACAATTTCAGATGGAACGCGAGCGGAAGGATAATGCAGATGCTGAAGCAAGCAACACTGCCGAGTAGCGTCATTATACGATCGAAGGAGGGGAAAAGAATAGCGATACCGACGAAAATGACGATAGTCATGACACGCAGTGTGATCTTCAAGCATCCTCGTGTAATCCCGGACATGCCGTCGATTGAAGAGGACATGGCAAGAGACCGCGTGTCTAGGCCGAAAAGGACTTCTAGTGTGCTGACGATCGGGCGAGCGTTTAGCGGAATTTTAGTCAATGGGATGATGGCGATGCAGATTGCGATGAAGACGGAAATTCCTTTGGGGAAACCATGGGTGAGGAAAATGTTGCTGGTGACCTCGTCCCTGACATTATCGCCAAACATCAGAATTCCTGCACAGGCCATTCCCACATCGATAATGTACGTGAAGATGTAGGTGACGTCAACGGCTTTGTGGTACTTGTACGGGTGACGCATGTCGCGGTAGATGTTTGGAAAGACCGAGTGACCGCCCCAGGGAGACATCAGAAGGCCAATGGAGAGTGGCACGGTCAGCCAGTTATTAGGCAATAGGTACTGAGTGGCGGGTTGACGGATAGAACCAGGAGCGGTGGGCTTGACAATACCGTCGATCCAGATGGCGAGTGTGACTGGTGCGCGTTAGTGTTGGACACTGTTTGTAATATGACGGTTGACTTACTGCCAAAACAAGCCATGACGCCCAGAATCGATGTAAATGAGAGAAATCGAAGCGGTAGGAAACTCAGTGGTATTAAGATGATACCACAGACGAGCTTCCACTGGAAGACATCCCAGCCGGGGATGAGGGCGTCCATGCTGTCAGCGAAAAGCACCACCAAGGCAACGCATGCGGCTAGCAACTCGAGAGAAAAGAGCATGCTGACAGCCACCCGAGCTTTGGCTCCAAAAGAGACGTATGCAAGGTCGGCGAAGGTGATGAGAGAGCCGTCCACGTCCAAGCATTTGGCGAGCAACTTGGCAGTGTAGCCCGTCACGACGGCTGACCACGCCAGAAAGAGCATTCCTATCAGCCATCCGGAATACTTCAGCGCTAGAGGGAGGGTGAGCAGTCCAACGCCGACCAGCACGTTCACCGAGTTGAAGATGGTCTGTGGTAGCGTAGATTGGCCGACGACCACGTTGATGATGTGGCCATCTTCTTCGATCTGCTTGACGAGGAGGGGTTCGCGTTCCTGTTCTGGCTCTGCGACGCCCTTGAGCTGCTGCTCCGTGAAGAGTCGTCCAGCATGGCGCATCGACGACTCGTTGACGCGGGCGGTCAGACTGCCGTATCCTGTGCCATAACTCGCACCAAAGGGTGACGAGAGCGAGGGTTCGATCTGGAAGATGCTCGATCCCCTTCCCCTCAGCCGCTGCTCAACTGGATGCGGTAGCAATTGTGTTCGCTCTGTTGCGCCTTGCTCTTCATCCGCCACGGCATTGTCCGACGCGCGCCTTCCCTCCGTCTGCAGTGCCTCGCGCAGGGCTGATCGCTGGTCTGGTATAGGCGTCGGGAGTCCGCTTGGCGCAAAATACGATTCTTCCGTGTCCTCGCCTTCGTCTTCGTCGCCCGTCTCCACACGGAAGGAGGGCCGCACGGGCGTGATCTCGAAGAAGCCTGCCGCACGCTGCCAGGATCGCGCAAAGTTATTGATGCTGTTGACGCCACCTGCGTCTCCCAGTGCGCCTATTTGCTGGGAAATGGACGATCTGGCCTCGTTTGTTAGTTCCATGGTGTTGTAGCAGGGACTGGGCGCGGTTGCAGTTGAAGCCTGCCATGTATGCTCACCTCCGCCTTCTCAATTCGCCAACTTTGCCTATCCACCTTCCGGTGCCTGTCTGCCCGCTCTCCCCACTCGGCCGCCTCTCAAGCTCGTCCCATTGCACATGGCTTCCCGTGTCTGAGCCGACGGAGCCTCTATGCGCGCCCTCGTAGTCGTCCCAGGTCGATGGCTGCTTCCCTCTGATGTCCATTGTAAGCAAACGGCAAGCACGCGACACAGCAAGCAAGACAAGTAGAAGGAACGACCAAGCGAGCGAGCAGGGGACTGCAGGTGAAGTGGAAAAAAATGGTTCGATTCAAGGATGCAGGGAGGCGGGAGCTACTTGGACGGTTGGACCGATAGCTGGCTATCGTCGAGAGGAGATTTACGAGATTATGAGCGTCCAAGGTTGCGGGTACGGTAGTGGATGCGGTTGATAGCGCTGTCCATGACCGTCGAGATTATATAAAGCAGCGGCAGCGACCGGGGAGGAGGCCATCAAGTAGCTATCGAACGACGGAGCAAGACCAGAGGCGTATCACGAGGAACCATAGGCCCCGCAGGAGTGCCGTCATCCATGGATGGCTTGCCATATTGCCGGGAGCTTGTCTGATAACGGGCGACTGCAGCATCATGGCGCTGAGTGGCTCTGCAAGCGAGCCGTCATGCTCGATCCGTGGGTGGCATTGTTGTGCTGGCTGGCGACCACAGCCATCGATCCAAGCATATTCACAAAACGTGCAAGCTAGCTGGCGGATATTGTAACCTGACTCACCGTATCACTATCCCAAACATCTCCACACGGCCATCGCGCGCGGTGGTTTTGTACGCCGCATAGCAGGTTCCACGCCGCCAGTCGGCTAGGTACGTACTGGTACCTACGAGTCACGACGTCGCTTGCCCCTCGCAGCCCTCGCAGGACAGAAATTCTCTGAACCCCACCACCATCACTCCCTTCACTCCCTCGCCCCCACAGAAACATCGCGACCATGTCGTCCGGCAAGAACGAGCAGCCGGGCAACGAGGCCGAGAAGAACATTGAAATCTGGAAGGTCAAGAAGCTCATCAAGCGTCTCGAAGCCGCCCGCGGAAATGGCACATCCATGATTTCGCTCATCATCCGTAGGTCAAGCCTGCGCTGCGAGGGAGGAGCGACCCACTGATCATGTGCAGCGCCCAAGGACCAGGTCTCGCGCGCGGCCAAGATGTTGCAGGAAGAATTTGTAACGTCTCTCCACCATGTGCGCCAGGCTGCACGCTGACAACCAATATTAGGGTACCGCCTCCAACATCAAATCCCGCGTCAACCGTCTGTCTGTCCTCTCGGCCATCACCTCGACCCAGCAGCGTCTGAAGCTGTACTCCAAGGTCCCGCCCAATGGCCTCGTCGTCTACTGCGGTGAAATCATCACCGCCGAAGGCAAGGAGCGCAAGATCAACATCGACTTCGAGCCCTTCAAGCCCATCAACACCTCGCTATACCTCTGCGACAACAAGTTCCACACCGAAGCGCTGAGTGAACTGCTCGAGTCGGACCAGAAGTTTGGCTTCATCATCATGGACGGAAATGGTGCGCTCTTTGGCACCCTGTCGGGTAACACCCGCGAGATTGTCCACAAGTGAGTGCGGTGAGCCACTATCAGCATACCAGTCTAACCATGTCAGATTCTCGGTCGATCTACCCAAGAAGCATGGCCGCGGTGGTCAGTCCGCCCTGCGTTTCGCCCGTCTGCGAGAGGAAAAGCGCCACAACTACGTCCGCAAGGTCGCCGAGCTGGCCGTCCAGAACTTCATTACGGCCGACAAGGTCAACGTGGCCGGCATTATTCTCGCCGGTTCCGCCGATTTCAAGAACGACCTGAACCAGTCCGACCTGTTCGACAACCGTCTCCAGTCCAAGGTCATCAAGGTCGTCGACGTATCCTACGGAGGCGAGAACGGTTTCAACCAGGCCATCGAACTGGCTGGCGAAACCCTCAGCAACGTCAAGTTCATCCAGGAGAAGAAGCTGATCAACGAGTACTTTGACCACATTTCCAAGGATTCGGGCAAGGTCTGCTACGGTATCGACGACACCTTGAAGGCTTTGGAGGCTGGTGCAGCCGAGACTTTGATCGTCTTTGAGAACTTGGAGATCACTCGCTGGGTACTCAAGAGCTCTACCGGCGTCGAAATTACTCTCCACACTACCAAAGTGCAAGAGGAGGATCGAAGCATCTTCATGGACAAGGAGACCGGACAGGAGATGGATGTCGTCGAGCAGGGCTCCATGCTTGAATGGCTCGCCGAAAAGTACCGTGATTTTGGTGCCAACCTCGAATTTGTCTCTGATCGCTCTTCCGAGGGCAACCAGTTCGTCAAGGGCTTTGGTGGTATCGGCGCCATCCTCCGCTACGCCCTCAACTTTGAGCAACTCGCCGAGTTCTCCGAGGATGAAGATGAATTCTACGATGATTGACGGTTGTGCGCCCTCGCTGACTGCGAGGTAGCGTCCCCACTCCCCACGTCGAGTGAAGGAACGTCCGCTACCAGCACCCAAAGTCAAATTGACGTGTCCGGAACGAAGGCCGGAGTAGTCGAAGCAAAGACGCTTCGCCTCTCCAGATTGTAAGAAGGGAGTGCTCATGGAGGGTTTGTAATGTAAGTGTAACCACGTTTGTTGCCTGGAGTTTACCAACATTGGGACAGGTTGATCAATCACTCATTCTTACCACGACCCACTCACGCTTGCACGGAGAGGCAGCAGCCTCGCCAAAGGCTTTGTCTCTTCAAACCTTGGTCTGCGAAGCTCTATCTTAGCTGCAATCACGACTAACGAGCACTGGGTTCCGAAAGAATGGCTGCGGTCAATGGTCAGCTGCGAAACTCTCTAAAAGTAGTCCTAGGTGGAAGAAGGATAGGTAGATTGTCAGTACATGCGTGCATCAGCTCGTCGTTCGCTCAAGTTCAGCTGAGAAAGGAAAAGAAACATTTGCTTTTACATGACGTTTATATGCATGTTCTGGTGATGTCGTGTGTAACCTTTCCCGAGTGTGCTTGCGTCCGTTCGGATCTTTAGACCTGCTCCGTGGGCACTCACTCCACGCATTCAGCTCACTGCGTATTACGTGCCTGAGATCGAAGCTGATGTATGTTGTGTTGCTCTCCGTAGTCTGTAAACCAGTGCAGAATTGATGGCCGAATACCGGTGCCGGGTTCCGACGTCATTCCGGGGCTAAGTAAAGTTCAGCACACGACCAGCGAGACTGCACGACAGCACGACATGGCGGAAAAAGAGAGGCCGGTTGTTGCCTTTTTAGGTCCCGAGGGGAGCTATACACACCAAGTAAGTTGTTAAGTATTTTTCACGTGGGTTGGAAAGGACTTGTGCTGATTTAATGGGTTTTGTGGCCGGTCCTTCGGTGTTGAAGAGCGAGTCACGCGTCCCTGCACTCCTTCCAACCTCCACAGTTTCTGAATCTTCCCATTCAGCTCATCGTGCCTAACTCATCCCTTCTTATCTCAAACTCTGACTCATATACCCCACAGGCGACTCTCGACGCATTCAAATTCACTTCAATAACCCTAAGCCCCCAAATCACAATCGAAGATGTCTTCTCCACGGTCCAATCCGGGACCGCGTACCGCGGCGTCGTGCCCTTTGAGAACAGCAGCAACGGCAGCGTAGTCTTCACGCTAGATCTATTTGCGGACATACACAAGAAATACGCTGATATTCTAGTCTGTGGAGAAGCGTATGTGAGTGTAAAACACTGTCTGCTTGGATACGCACAGCCATCATCGCGGAACCAAGCGCAAGCCGAAACAGAGTCACCATCGGCAAACGAGGGAGAACCAGCCAACGACTTCACTCACATCAAACGCATCTATTCGCACCCCCAAGCCTGGGGCCAATGCAAAACTTTCCTATCAACACACCTCAAATACACGGACCGCCACGACGTGTCATCGACGTCCAAAGCCGCGGAAATCGCCAGCCAGGATGAGACTGGTTCCTCTGCCGCGCTATCCAGTATCATGGCTGCAGACATGTTTGGTCTGGACGTGCTGGCCAAGACGATAAACGATAACGTGGATAACACGACGCGCTTCCTCGTTCTCCGCCGCGCCGACAGTCCTACTAGTGCTTCGATATCTCAGTCTGATTGTTCAAAGGAACAGGCAGCATGGAAGTCTTTGGTTACGTTTACGGTCGATCATGGGAACCCTGGCGCGTTGGCGCGTTGTCTTGATGTGTTTGGGACGTATGGGATCAATCTGACGAGTATTAATACTAGGCCGAGTGGGCTGCAGAATTGGAATTATGTATTTTTTGTAGAGTTTCAGGGGAGAAAAGAGGATGGGCATGGGGCTGAAGAGGGCAGTGTGAATAAGGCGTTGGGCGAATTGGGACAGAGGTGTAGGACGTGGAGATGGTTGGGGAGTTGGCGGAGTGGGGAGGTGATTGAGTAACTCAAAGTGGAGAGATACAGCGAAAAAAGAAAATGGAGTCGGTATCGGTGGGACGAATTTGGTCGTTTGGATGGAGTATGACTGCTGGTGTAATGTTTTGTGCTATGTTGCGTCAGTGCACGGTGAAAGAACTACTCCTAGGAGTACAACCATGCCTACCAATCTATAACTCCGGTTGCTCTAAAAAAAATCAAACTTTAGTCCCCTCAACAGCCATCGTTCGGGGAGAACCAGAGAATCAGTAACATTGAGCCTAGGCAACAACAAGATCCAATCAATAACAACCGTCTAACCCGAGAATATACGACATACCAACTCCCAAGACACCTAAAAGAAACCTGCCTCCACCTCCTCACACATTCGCACCACCACCTCCTTCACCCCTCCTCGCATCCCCCGACCATCTTACACTCCTCCACGACCTCGCCCGCCCATCATCTCCAGCCCCAACTCTCATCTCCATGACGCCATCCGCACCCAGCGCCGCCCCCAGACTCGGATTCCGCGAGCCCAAGCTAGGATGGCTATGAAACTCGGGGCTCCGCGCCGCATACACAAAATCTTGTACCTTCTTCCCCGGCATCACGCCATCGCGGATATACGACACTACGCCCAGCACTATACATACGAATGCGAACATATTCGCGAGCGCATAGGGTATAAATAGTCCGAGGGGTTTGTAATCGTAGCGGTTAACATTATCCGTCAGTTTGACGGTCGTGTTGATCATACTGCTACACAGAACAGTCAGTTCCCAGGCCCAACATCCCCCTTCCTCCACACAAAACACCAAAAGAAATTGAGAGAGAGGGGGGAAAACATACGTAAGCAAACGGTTATGCATCAACGCCACCGAAGTATTAAAACTCAACTCCTCAATCAAAACATCCAACGTCCTATTCCGAGCGAGCCCCTTGTCCCGCAACCGCTGATCACTCAGGTCAAATATTTGAGACTCGTTTTGTCCCTTGTACAACTCCATCTCCTCGTCTAGCTCAAAGTACGCGTCGAGATCGAGACTGCCGAGCAGACTCGTGCGCTGGATCGGGGATTCAATGACGCCGAATTGGGCGACCGCGGGGGGTGGTGATGATGAATCGGGTGGGGGGGGATGTCGAGTTGTACCAGGCGAGTTTTCCGACGAGCTGGTCGCTTAGCGCCAACATGAAGGCTGTGTAGGCGTGTTGGGTCATGTTGGACACCTGGTCTGGGTCGTCTTGCGGGAAAGGGATGGCGGCGCCGGTGCTGTAATTTCCGGATACTTGTTGGAAGCCGTTGAGTTGGGAGATGTTGAGGTGATAAGAAGCGTTATGAGGGCGGCAGATTTGGTAGTGTCGCGGTTTGATGCGCTTGCCGTGGTCGTTGATGGTGGGGCGTAGAAAGGTCATCCAGAGCTCGTTGAGGGGGCGGGATGCCATTTGGTGGCGTGGATGCCAGACTGCGTCGAGGTCGCCGGTGCTGTTGTATGTCGGTACGAAACTGTAGTATGCGTTGTGTGTCTCGACTCTGCTGTCTTTTGTATTCGCCATTTCTTCTCGTAGGAAGGTATCCATGCGCTGTTGCTCGGTGTTATTCGCATCCTCGCAACGTACAATCGGTGCATAGAACTTCACTGAGTAGGCTGAGTTGTTGTACGGCAGGTCTAGCGGTGGAATTTCGCCAAGGGAGGACGTAGCCGTAGCAAGAAGGCCCAGTATGGTTCTTGGGCCTGTAAAGGTCCGCCTAGTGTCATTGAGATATTGTGTCGTACCGCGTTGAGTCGGTGGAGACCAGGTGAAACGATGCGCTTCGCTTGTGTTTGCTATAGACGGATAGGGCATCAGTGCAGTTGTTTCTTCGACTTTAGTGCTTTCATAAATGAAAAGTGTCGCTGGCGTGAAGAAGGGTGGTAGCAGCAAACTCCTGTGCAGTGTTACTACAGTAGGTAGGGGCCGCACTAAACCGCATGAGATTCTTACCATGCGAAAAACGCCATTACAGACCCTACACGTAGTCTCTTCCACATGTCAAGATTTAAGAGGGATAGCACCGACGTATCCGCGCCAAAGGCCGAGTTCAACGTCGCCATCCTGATTTCCTTTCTCTTGAGCGTTCTCCATACCCACTGAGTATATGCCGTCCAGACGCTAGCACCAAGGCATATCTGGGCGAGAAAAGCGAATGCGGTGCCATATCTAGACCTGTCAACATCCTGTTCAAGAAGGAATTGAGTTGTCCTACCTGATCTTCTCCTCTTGCTGACCCGGGTCACCCACAATCCGGCCTCTGAGCCTGGGATAGGAGATACAATGCGCTATGCTCATCAATAGGCCAAGAAGATAGAACACCACCATGAGAAGCGGGGATCTCCATCTGTGAACTTGGCGTTTATTCCAACTCGGAACTGTTCGTGATCCTTGTCGCTCCGCCACTGGCCTGATAGCGGGCGATGAAGGCGATGGTGGAAGCAAACGGGTGTTTGATTGTATTGAGCCTGGTCTATCGGGAAGCTCCCGATGCTGAATCACGGCAGCAGTCTTCAAGGGGTCACTGCCCTCCATCAGGAGCAGTAGGTGAGGTCTTCGTGCTGTGAATCTGTTGTCTACTTGGAAATCTGAGCTCCTCCTAGAGTGTAGCTTGGAGCAGTCCTGTGGACGAAATCTATAGTGTTATATATCACACAAGAGGGGGATCTGCAACGGTATACAAAAGGGGACGAAGAATATGAAAAAAAAACTTTGAGATAAACCAGACCTATCTTTGTAGTTGGCCTCTTATTATGCTCGGCTGTACGCTATTAGATGCAGGTTACAGTCGCAAGGCTGAGTTGGAAAAAGGTGTATATCCCCTGTAGAATGTGTCCCTGCGAGGCTGCGCCTGCCGGTTCCCAAGAAAGAGGGCGTCGGATATGGCTGCATGATCCCGGACCAACTGTTTTTTGCAGAACATGCACGATGCCGAGGCGCGTTAGAGTGGAAGATGTGCTACCTAGAAACAAACCAGCCTTACTTATATTTCTAATCAGCTTCGAGTAACTGCGTAACTGTGTTGTTGAGCTCGAACATGGAGGTCTGCGTTTCCACGCCAAAGACTACTGCAACATTCTCTACGCGTATTTAGAATCGATCTGGCAGTGTCTGCGACATCACCATAGCCGTTGGGCGTCGCAACCGTTATCGCGTGCATGGAGGGGGGAATGACCATCATCTGCGGCAGGGGTTAGCGATAGGTACCGCTCAGCCACCGCCAGCTGAAGGAGAGGACAACACCTACACCATGTTGTAGTACATTCTATATTGCGGAAGGGGCGGAGCACGACAGCCTCTGCTTAAGAACTTGTTGCCTTAATTGCCTAGTCCAATCAGCAGCTCTCTTCAAGCAACGTGGGAATTCGGTGCAGCGTTTCACTGGACAAACAAATCCAGGGACAGCATCGTCCGTTATCAATTCCAGACGCGGCAACATGTAAGGCTACAGGAAAATGAAAGGCGAGGAATGCGACATTCCTGGATTCTAGAGCCGGGCTGGGGGCTATTGTACCGACTGAGACGCAGGCAGTGCCTCTTTTGAGAGCGCATGGGTGCGTCCATGAATAATGAACGGAAGAAAGCGCAAATCCGATGGCTTCAAGTAACGCGCAGTCTTTGGAGGTGCACGATAGGTAAGCACTGCAGGATAACCCGGAAGCTTGTTTGTACTGTATCGATAGTAGATGTAGAGAGTACGTTTACGCAACGCAGGTAGCTAGTGCGCGTAGAAATACTGCGAAGACCTCCGCGCTGTTATAATTCACATTCTCTACCACCTGCAGCGGGGGTTCGGTCGAGTTTGCTCTTATCTTGGCGTCACCTGATTCCTGTGTCCTGAGCACCGGACGCGCTAAAAGAGCTCCTTCGAACACCCTAGGGGCTATTCCAATACATTATTCGCTCTCAAGCATTAGGATACGACATCATACGTTTTCGTTTGTGAAGTTTCCACCTATACGAACACCTCTCATGTGCGTTTGGTCGATAAACGGCGTGGACAGCTCCCCTCGATTGCGGCGCAGCAAACCCATCTCATGGAAACAGCACGCCACCAACATACGCCACCAATATACGCCACCAACAGTTCAACAGTATAGCTAAAACTATGTGATAGATACGACGAGAAGACTGATAATATGTTCAACCACACTGCTAGAGACCAGGGGAGCACTGAGGAGACTGGGATGAGTGCAGATGCTCATGAACAAGAAACAGGAACTCGAAAACTGGTTCTGGTACAACACACACCCAGATCATTGCAA
The DNA here is from genome assembly GCA_010015605.1 of Decorospora gaudefroyi. Classification (NCBI taxonomy): domain Eukaryota; kingdom Fungi; phylum Ascomycota; class Dothideomycetes; order Pleosporales; family Pleosporaceae; genus Decorospora; species Decorospora gaudefroyi. The sequence goes on from ML975247.1 coordinate 66,447, forward strand.
AGGGAGAACATTGGCTTTCTTGGATATCGAACTGGACGAGTACTCTGCCTACATCAAAAGCGGGAAACATGTGGTATCTTCAAGAGAAAGAATCGTCTGCTTCGCCTGGGAGAGCTTCAAATGCCATTATTCCTACCGAACATGAGCACCGACTGAATCTCAGGAAAAGACCACGTTTTGGCATCCAGGGTGTTCAAATCTCGACTATTCAGCATTTGATGACCTCAGTCCGCGGACGAATCTTTCCGAGGTTATATATCAGAAAGTACTGAGCGAGGCTTCCCTTCTCTACACCAACACGTCTATGCCGATCCAATGCGCCTGTGCATATGCTGCAGTAGAACATTAACATCTTCCACGATGTGCACATGCTCTTGAGCAGACGACGGGATTCTGGGATTATCACAATTCCTCGGTGATGTCTACAGACTCATCGTCTACGCCAACATCAAAAGGCGATGAGGTTCATGATGCTATTGCAGCGTCCGCAAAAGCGAACAAAGGCTCCAGTCCTCTGACGCACGGACAGATAAGAATTCATGTTTCAGAGGTTCTCGAACGCCGTATAAGACATCTTGACGAATACAAATGCGAAACCAGTTATTGCCGAGGTTGTACTGTCAGAGATTTTGTGTCCACGATGGGTTTAATGGGTTTGGCACTACCAGATGCACGAGTTGGAGATGAGAGTGTCATACCTTTTGGGCTCGAAATGCCATTTGTCGTTCGAGGGGATGTCGACCATGGTCACTACCAGTTTGATGGGCGAGTGTTTTGTTCTGGGTGTGATGGATGGGTGAAGCTGTGGAGGATCTGCGGCAGGCGCGAGTCGAAGACTTCTACTTCTGGTGAACTTTGAAGTGGAGCTATGCGGTTTGATCGTTTCGAACAGATGCCACTCGAGGTAATGAGTGTACTTCCCATGAGCCGGGCCTTGGTCGAAGCCACTAAATACACTCTAGAGACAGGAAGAGTAACGCACTAGCTCCCCGTTTTTAAGGAAAGCACAATCTCACTTGGCAGCAACTTTTCTCGATCGCATTTATCGAACGAAGTGAGGCAGGACGGCAGATGCAGACCCGACATCGGCGAGTCGCGTGATCAACGGTAATGGGTAAAGTGGGATACGTCGTCACCAAGCAAGTCGCATATGCAATTACGAGGCAGGTCTTGATGTTCACGAAAAGCTTGCCAGATAGTGGAGGGTAACATGGATAATATTTTGCTTCTGCGACGGAGAGCTTAAATAGTTGGGTCAAGAAAATCTCATATCACGTATTGCCTGATGCTCCAAGCGTGTCTGAACGAGTTCTATAAAGCTTCCTCGGCTCCCCATACCTAAAGGTGTTGAGCTGGCATGTACTTTGGTAAGGTCTCAATCCATGTATCCCTGTACTTATCCTGTGTCTTGCTGCGCTGTGACGACCAGCTGTGGTATCTCCACGCAGCCCAGGATCTTCGTAATATTTGACCGTACGATGCAGCGTGATCGCAGAAATCTAGTTTGGTGAGGCTCTCTCTTTTTGCCAACTCTGTCTTCATCCTGGACTCTTTCGTTGCAGGTAACCAAGCAAAAGCTCTACCAGAAGGTTCCTGTCCACTGGCTTGGCGATGTAGCCTGACATGCCCTTGGCTATGTATGATTCGGCCTGTCCTTTAAGTGCATTCGCCGTCATCGCAACGATAGGGACTTGCAGTCCTTTAGCGCGAAGTTCTTTGGTGGCGCTAACGCCGTCTTGGATGGGCATGTTGACGTCCATCAGTATCAAGTCGTACGGTGCTGGCTCCTGCAATGCTTTCGTGACCGCTTCCTTGCCGTCGATTGCAGTATCCACTTTCTCAAATCCTAGACCTGCCAGCATCCGCAGCATAACTTTTCGGTTGATGAGATTGTCTTCCGCAAGTAGTAACCGCTTGCTAGCGGCGAGGGCTTTGAGTGTTTCCATGGGGTTGACTAGTGTAGGCGCGGGGAGTTTCAGCTCTTGCATATTTTCTTGGAGGGCATCTAGCGCCTTGAGCTGTTTACATTTCTTCAGCTTGGCCGTGAACCAGAACACGCTGCCGCGGCCTTCGGGGTTGGGATGGAACCCAATGTTGCCGCCCATGAGTTCTGCCAGAGACTTGGAGATGCTGAGGCCTAGACCTGTCCCTTTGTATCTTTTAGTCGCGGAGTTGTCGAACTGGGTGAACGGCGTAAACAAGGTGTTTGAGCCACCCGCAGGGATGCCAATGCCGGTATCCACAACTTCGGTCAATATGGTGAAATTCTCATGGTCCTCACTTTGGAGTCGAGCCAGGATGCGTATGTACCCGGTTTCCGTGAACTTTGTGGCATTTGATAGGAGGTTCTGGACGATCTGTCGATATCGCAAGGAGTCTCCTTCAGCAGATCTAGGAAGCTTCTCATCCAGAAAAATCTCCATAGTAACTTCTGGCCTATGACAAGCCTGGTGAGCTCGCACGACGGATTGAATGATGCCTGCCACGCTAATAATGTCGTGAGTTATTGAAAAGCTACCCGATGCCAGTTTTTCGTAGTCCAGTATATCGTTGATTAGTTGGAGCAGCACATCGCCGGATTCTTGGACAATGTGTGTAATTTCCCGCTGGTTGGAGTCCAGCTTTGTATCCAATAGCAGAGTCAACGCTGATAACATGCCGTGCATAGGTGTTCGGATCTCGTGGCTCATGTTGGCCAGAAACTCCGACTTGAGCTTTGACGCTTCTTCGTAGGCGGCTATCAGGCTCTTTTCCGTCTTACGCCTTTCTGTGAGATCCCGGGTAACCTTGGAAAACCCGAGGAGAACGCCTTCTTTGTATACGGGAGTAATGACAACGTTTGCCCAGAATTTAGAGCCGTCTTTGCGGAACCGCCATCCTTCATCTTCGCATCTGCCGTCACGGAGTGCATCCCGTAGCTCCCTCGCTGGTTTGTCCTTGTCGCGGTCTTCCTGGCTGTAAAAGGTTGAGAAGTGTTTCCCGATGATCTCGAGAGGCGTGTATCCTTTGAACCTTTGGGCACCCGCATTCCACGTAGCAACATGCCCCGTCGGGTCGAGCATGAAGATGGCATAGTCTTTTACAGTTTCGACTAGTATTCGAAAAGTCTCGTTCTGATAGGAACGTTCTCTGAGCTCCAGCTGCCGCTGGTGCTCCTCGGTAACGTCTAGAAATTCCATTTGGATACAACGCAAGCTTTCATGACGTATAATGGGGATAGCTCGCATATGCCAGGCGGATACCGTGTCTGTCACAACCTTTACTTGCTGCAGCTGAGCAGTATTGCGTGCAGCCTTTACTGCTTTGCCGGCTGCAGTGAATGCTGGAATGGTGAAGTTGCTGTCGAATATTATATCGGCATGTCGTCCTAGAAGCTGGTCTCGGTCGCGTGCGCCTGACGCAGTCACATAGGAATCTGACACATGGCGAACCAGGAGCGATGCATCTAGAATGACAGTCGGGGCCGGTGTATATCTAATCAAGTCATAGGCAAGACTGCTGGAAGCGTAATCGTCGGTCTTCGATGGCGGGACATTTTCGTCGGAAGGCGAAGGCGTCGGGAGCGAGCCCAAGGACGTCGACGCGGGAACCATGACTCCGGGACGAGTGCGACCTTGACCTAGCCTCGTTGGGCTAACAGAGGGACTTCGCAATGTGGGAGAGAAATCGTACGAGTTTTGCATGGCAGAAGGTTTAAAGGGCCGGGGTTAGGCAGGCTTTTGAGGTCATTAACTAATAATACTGCTTTCTTGCTGTGTAGCATCCGCGGGATGGCCAGATCTAGATCAAGCCAGCCTTGACGTCACATGAACAGCCCCTCCATGGCTCCTTATATGCTCCCTTGATTGTGAGCATGCGGCAGAGGGCATTCATCACACTTTTCACAACACCATTCTCTCCATTCGCTTGAAGTATCATACTGGGGACCTAGACCTGCTCCTTCGCGACTTTGGAAGTCTTATCTCCGCCAGGGTACTCTTAGCGCACGCGCATCCCCTAGTTACCTGTCAGCCCCAATTTTGCCGTCGACCACTACTTATTTATATCGTTCCGGCACCGGCGACGCTTCTTTCCTCCGCCAAGCAGCGTCGCGATGACCAATATCTGGACGATGTGTGCTCGACGCCATATGGCTGGGACTCATGGTTGAGCAGAAATCGTAAGTACAACCAAACCAAAATTGCCGAACTGTTCAAGCGAACACCAAACGTAACACGAGAATGATCCCTGGAGACGGGCATCGCGGCCATTTGCCCGCGCATGCTGTACAGGGAGGATATCGACTGTACCCCTCCCTTCAGCGGGTTGTTCTTTCGCAAGCTAATTGTCGTATTGGGTGCGTGGGTGGCGTTACGTCACCTCATCTGAGATCGGCGATTCGCAGAAGAGATGATATCGCAAGCATTATAAACGATGCGCAGTACTGGAGTCCAAATACGGAGCAGCATTGGTCGTTTTTGAATCCATCAGCCTTCTCAGGAGGGTGAGGCTACAGAAACCAGTAGTTCGTTTATGGACGTCGTGGTGCTGCACGCCTCATTAGGAGACAGGACTCGGGCGTCCACTTCCTACTTAAACCAGCCATCAGGCCCTGAACATCTGTTACAAAACCCGCCGTTTTCAAGTGTTGCTTTCTCCACGCCCTTCAGAACTCAACAATTACCCATGCCGTTTAGGCGAAGACAAGGCATTGAGCACCTCTCACTGAGCCTCTCCACGAAACATCCGTTCCCCGATGTTTCGAAGCCTCTTGCCGCTTTATTGCGAATGGCGGACAATTATCGGCTTAGGGAGTCTGGACTATCAGCTCCTACGAGAGTTTACGAGTACATGAGGCTCTATCCAAACCAGCTCCATAGAACTTCATTATCGATGCTAATACAGGACAGTCTCAAGGGCGACTGCGTTCTTTTCTTACTCTATCATCGGACGCGGTCGCGCAATTGATGCTAACAACAACTCTTTACTCCAAGGTCGTCATCGGCTGGCTCCTAGCTAAGCGCTATCTGTCCTTGTTGCAGCGGTCTACTGGTGTGGAGCTATTGTTCGATGCCCTCACTCCTTCACCAGACCTTGTCTGCAGCTCACGTGGTATCCTGGGCTAACCATAAATAGACCATCCCATCAATATTCCCCCTTTACCTCTACACCAACTTGCCCGTAGAACACCCCGACTTTGCCCAGAACACCAATCTCTTTACTTGCCCTCTACCTCAAAGCTTCGAGACTACCATCATGCACAAGCGCCACCGCTCCCAGTCGCCAGCTCGAGCTCGCAAGCGTGATGCTCCAATCGCATCGACCACCGCCTCCATAAGTTCTCAATCCAACGCCTCTCACGAAACAGAGAGCGATATAGAGACTGCCAGTTTGCTATCAATTTCATCAGATAGTCTATCAGAAGCACCATGTACAAATTCTAAACTACATTGCTCGGAGAAAGTCACTGAAACGGTGGAATCAGTATTAGCTAGGCATTCCCTATCAAAACCATCAGCGGGTAAACCAAGCGCAAAAGGGACATCAAGCACACCTCAGCGTGTGATCATACCCTGCACAATAATGGCCACGACAGGGCTTGCCACTCCAGAAACCATGCGGGAGCCTTCGCACGAAAGCACACCCGTGTGTCTCTCCGACAATCGTGCTATTTGCAATTGCGCTCATAAACGCATAGGTCTCACGATATGCCGCCAACAACTCCCAAAACCCTGTCTCAGACTCTATGATAGAGTACGCTCCGACGGAGCATTTCCCCATTTTCAAGACCGGCGATGTATTCATCAAGACGGAACTGGTCTTCCCGCCAAAACAATGGCAACTCCATAGCCGTGTCCTCACTCGAATCTCGTCCTGGTTCGCACGCTCGATCCAACAAGCCGCAAATGAAGTGAAATCTCGAACATGGTTCGCATACACGATTGAAGAAGTCGAAGGCGAAGTCCAGCTAGTGCAACAAGAAGCCACTGGCGAACATCCAGTGATTGAAGTGCTTGAGGGCGGTACAATCGGCATCGATGTCCCCAAAAAGATTGAAAACAAGGACCCCATCGACCCCCTCTCCCAAACAGACCACACCACAAAGATCACCCTATACAACCAAATCTTTGGCTCAGTCTACAACATTCTTCCACCCATCCCCACCACCAGCATCACCACCACACTCACCCACTGCGAGCAACTCGTCACCCTCGCAAAAGCACTAGGCTGCATCTCCACCCACCTAACCTCGCACCTAAACGCCACCCTCCTCCAACACCACCAACCCCTCTACAAAGCCATAAAAACCGACCCAGCCCGCTGGCTCCTCCTCGCCCTCCCCCTAAAAAACACCAGCATCTACACCGAATCCCTAATCCACCTCAGCGGCGCACACCCCTGCTGGCCCTGGCCCACCAAGCGCTCCACCCTGCCCCCCCAAACCCGGCACCTCATCAAAACAAAAAGCACCCACCTAGACCACCTCTGCACCGAAACCGAACGAAGCCTCCTCCTCCTAACCATCCACACGCCCACCGGGCACCCCGTCTGCGCATCCGAAAACGCTCAGTTTGGCACTTGGTTCGTCGTAGCGACTTTCCGCGATATCTTGGCTCGCGAACTGCACACACTGTACGCCTCGAACAAGGCGGCGCTTAAGCGAGGTATGCTGTTCCGGAAGCTGGCCCGCGGCGGCGAGGATTATATGGGGTTTGGCGAGATGAGGAGGCTTATGCTACGTGTTATGCCGTCGGCGGTGGACAGCTTGGAGGAGGATTTGGAGATTTTGAAGGGCGAGGCTGCGGTTTATGTGCAGGCGTTGGTGAGGAATGAGGCGTTGGTGGATGTCGAGGCGGAGGACGTCGGCTGGTTGACGTGTACGGTTGTGAGGGGTGAGGATATTCCGTGGGTGGTTGATGAGGGGGAGTCACCTGCGCGGGTATGAGGATAGGGAAGGGGAGAAAAATTGTGTGTCTGGTGGGATATAGGGGCCTGGATGCTGCCGTGACATTAGTACTGGAGTCTGGTATGTTCATGGTGCATAGGATCACGAATTGTGCACTACAGGTCGTCAGCATTAGCGTTCTGTTCCTTATGGTTCCCGTCCTTCTACATGGGTGTGCACTTTAGTCTCCATTGCTTCCTGTGCGGAATAGGATACAGTAAATGTAGTGATGAGAGAATATGAATAGGGGTATCATTCTTAGACCAATGCGAGATATTTTTCCTCAACCCAACCTTCATCCTCTACCTCCTCGACGTCGACCCAAAGCCTGTGCTCTCATGTCTCGTACTAGAAAAGCTGTCCCCAGACGACGACCTCGAGCTTCCCTCACCACCATTATTCCAACGGCTTCCACTACTATTACCGCCCCAGCCACTACCGCTTTGATTGCTTCTGTTTCCCCTGTTCGCGAACTGATTGGCCGCCCATCCAGCCGCAGCACCGCCAGCGGCACCAGACCAGAAGCCCGGCCTCCAGCCTTGCGCAGTGCCGTATCCATACTTGGGGTTACTGGCGTTGGTCGGGTAGTATGGCGGAGGCGGATCGTCGTTGTCATCGTTGTAGCCTCCTCCCCATCCACCGCCGCCGCCGCCGCCGCCCCAGCCTGGTCGGTTCCCCCCAGCGAAACCGCCAGCAGGTCCCTGTGCACGGTTCCTCAACGCCGAGTATATCATCCACAACACAACACCGCCGAACAACATCCAAAAGAGACCACCCGCAATACGTTCTCCCATCGTCGTCGGGCCGCTTGGCCGGCCTTCTTCGTCATCGCCACCCCACCAACCCCCTTTCCCTTTACCATACTTCTCGTGTCCTTTTTCTGTGAGTATAAGACGGTACTCCACGCCACAGCTGCCTTTCAGTATGTACGGGTCTTCGGGGTAGTCGTAGCCCTCGCAGATGACGTCCGTGGAGCCGAGTTTGAATTCTTCGGGAATTGAAGCGGTGCAGGTCCATTGTATCGAGTTTTCATCGTAGTCGGAGCCGCTATTCTTGCAGCGCATGACTTCGGGTTCGTAGAGGCCGCGTGCGGAGCCGCCGATGCATTTCAGCTGACAGGCATGTTAGTACAGACTGCGCGGAACGAAGTATCTCGTGGAGACGGATGTACCTGAGGGATTGGGTCGACGCGCCGCGCAGAGGTTTGCTGGCCTTTGCGCAACGTAAGACTCTGCACATTCGAGAGTTTGACTTTGGAGCCTGAGCGGAGGGCTTCTGCGCCACTGGAGGCGAGCAGCGCGGGGTAGAGGAAGCTGAAGAAGTGCATGTTGACGTCTGGTACTCGAGAATAGTAGGAGTTCAAGGATAGTATATGTAGTTAGCTTCCAGAGCCCACGTGTGGCGACACCATGTGAAAGGACACGGTGGAGAGATGTCGTGTGCTGCGTGCTTCAGGCTGCGCTTCCAGGCCTCGGTGAACGAGTGACGAGTGCCAAGGTAGCCCCACACCAACGCCCAATATAGCCTAGACCGATATCGCGCATGCAGGGCATCCATCTGCCTGCATCCATCAACCGCAGACCCGCGCAAGTGAATTAATACCCATCTCAACAACGATGAAACAACGCATAACCTACATAGTCAAGAACCCAGAATCCTTCACCCCCTCACAGATCTCCGTCCAAAACGACGCTCAACGCCCCTCCTTCACGCTCACCAACGTCGACGCAGTAAAAGAACACCGCCTCACCCTCGGCCTCGACGAGCTACCCAAAGAAGTAAACCCAGCCCTCCACACACACCACCAAAATCGCCCACAAAACTAATGTTTCAAGTAACTAGATCAGCAAGCTCTTGCAGCAATGGCACGAACTTCACATCCGCTGGGCGTCTGATCGTCCGTATGCGGCGATACCGCCGTTCACGTCACGTGTTTCACCCGGTTTGCATCTCTTCTTCACGCCGCTGCCGTCTACGCCTGATGATGCCTTCTGTGCGGCGCTGCATTCGTTTGTCTCGCCCGGTCTGAAGTGTGCGTCGATGGGCGAGACGGCGATCAAAATGCCGGTCCTGTCTGAGCGCTTTCGCATGTCTGCTTCGTGGCAGTACTATGCGTATCTTGAGGATATGGAAGCGGTGGGGAGACTCTTGCGGGGGAAAGTTTGTGGGGAGGCGGAGGGGAAGGGGGCTTGTGAAGATTGGGTGAGGAGGGTGGGAGAGGCGAGTTATGTTGACGTGGACTACGATACTATCTCCCGTACCGTGGTGGTGACGGCTGTTTGGGATTCGGACGGAGAAGAGGGGTGGAACGACACGATCTTGCTACCGAGTCCAGACGCGACGGTCGAGATTGGCGTGTTGAATCACGAGAGCAATGCTGATGCTGAAGATATTCAGTTCGGCGGCTTCTTGACAGTGCTGGGCCAGGATGACCGACCAAGTAATACAAACCCCCCCTTCCTTCTTGCGTAACTCAACTAACATCTCCCACAGAAGCTACTCGTTTCCAAACGCCCACACGCCACTACCCGCTCCTCCTCCCCTCGACCTCCGCCAGCGAACCGCCCACCCTCCACCCCCTAACCTACACCACTTCCCTCAACCAACCCACAGGCCTCCACCCCACACTAACCCTCACCCTCCCCGCCCAACACCTCACCCCTCCCTCCCGCACATGCAAACTGCACGCCCACCTAACCCTCCCCTCCTACCTCTTCATCGACAAATACCAATTCACAGACCCCCTCTTCCTCGCCTCCCACAAACTAGCATCCCTAAGAAGTCTATCCGGCGCCACCGACCTCGAAGCCCCAGACTGGGTCGTCCAGCAATGCGCATCCGCCGCCCTCTTCGAACTCGTAGTCCCGGAACCGGAGAGGATTCCGTTGGGTCCAATAGCGAGTCGGTTGCCGGAGTACGGGTACGTTGATGATCTAGCCTCGTACAAGGAAGTGATGCCAACCGGGGATTGGAATGTCAGTATATCGCTACATTTGCGCTATTTGCCTGCGGCGACGCGCTCGCATGAGCGTGTTCCTGTTCCTTGGTCAGTGGTGTTTTGGGCCTGTCGTGCCGATGCGGGTGCGCAGCATCCTTCTAATCCGTTTGATCGTACGCATCTCGGCTATGAAGGCCTTTTCGGGCCCAAGACTAGGTTCATGCATGTTGAACCGAGCAACGGAACGCACATGGTGGAATGGATTGATGTGCCCGTGCTGGATACGAGGAGGGCGGGGTGGGTTGAGGGTGGAACGGTTGGGGTGGTTGTGTTGGCCTTCTTGGGGCTGTGTTGGGTGTTATTTGGTGGGAATGGTAATGGGAGGAGGAGAGAGGAGGGAAAGGGACAAGGGAAGAAGACGCAGTAGTTAGGGAGAAGAAACAGTAGTGAGTAGTTCGGAATTGCTTGTTCGATTTCGGCTCCATGAGCGCTATCGTTGGGTATCTTTCAATCAAGTGCACTGCCTCCACAGATTCCCTACTCTGACTGTGTGCTGTGTTAGCCCCCCTGGCATGGTAGTTCAACTTTGGCAACGCTCTATACATCTCTGTCCTTAACCTGGCCGCCGCCTAGACGACTGTGATGGGTGCATCGACAGGAAGGCTCGGCATGATGGGTACCGAAGTTGCCGGAAATATGGGGTGCAGTGTATAGACGGGCCCCGCGCTATCCTCCCCGTCAAACAGCATCAAGTTCTGGATGGGCTGTTCGCGCTGGCCCAGCACATTGATGACATCCTGTGCGAGTTGACCACCGAGGAAAGCTGTGACAGGCGCCAGCTCGCTGCCTACATTCTGCAGGAAGCTGCGGAGGACTTCGGCTTTAAGCGAGTCTGTGGGGAGGAGGAGCTCCTTGTGCTTGACGTTCGCAATGGTCGTGAAGAGCTGGAGATCCTGGGGCGTATGTGACGGGTAGATGCCATGGCCGTTGCGCTGATACTCCCACAGCGCGCGCACACAGGTGAGCAGCGGATGCACTTTCTTCAGCCTCCTTGCGTGGTTGGCTATCTCCAGCGGCAGTGGCGAGTCCTTGACTAGCATTAGAGGACTATAAAGCTCCTGCTTTGAAACCAGCTCCACCACCTTGCCATTCTCCTTCTTCACCTGCACGCCCTTAACGCTCCTGGTTGTGCTCTCGGGCCCGACCTGGGTGTCGCGATTGCTCTTCTCGCGCTCGATGACGAAGCTGTGCTCAACGAGATCAGCGAAGATGTAGCCGTACATGCCGTGCGAGGCGCCGAGATAGAACGGTTTCCGGGCCAGGCGAGCACCGGCGTTGAGGGCGGAAGAAGAGAGAAAGTCCATGTCGGTGGCGATGATGATATCGTACGCGGCGTAGAACTTGGGGTCTTGCTCATTGCGGATGTCGGTGGGGAGGACTTTGACGTCGACGCGGGGGTTGAGCTTTCGGACCTGGGGCGCTGCGGCTTCGGCGCGCTGTCATGGGTTAGTGTGAGGATTTGGGGGATGCTGGCGGAAGGTGCCTACGTTCTTGCCTACGTCGGCGTCGGTGATGAAGAACTGCGCGCCCAGATCGGCCTCGGTGACGACTTCATGGTCTGCGAGGGTGATGGAGCCAATGCCGGCGAGGACGAGGTTCTTTGCGATTTCGTTGGCGAGGGATTTGATGGTGACGAGGAGGATGTTGGCGGTGCGGATCTTCTGCTGGGCGGCAACTCCCCATAGGCGAATTTGGCGGTCGTAGAGCGCTATCTCGTCGGCGGAGATGCTGTCGGCTTCAGCGATGGCGGCGACCGTCTGGCCCGCGGCATCGTCGGCGGGAAAGGCCCCGTTGGTGAGCGGCGGCGGCGGCGGGGAATTGGCCATGGAGCTGGTGTTTTGGGGCATGGGTGTCTATCAACAAAGGCAAGGTGACGCCATGCGCTTCAATAAAGACCTACTGTGGTACGGAGTACTTCATGCCTCAAGGTGAGGCTCTGGTGGCTCGTGCGTACCTACCTAGGTACCTAGCGGCGGCTTGCCGGTAGCCCTGGCCCCGCAGCTTCCTTCACCTCATCACGCCTCCGACCACGCCCAGGTGTGGTTAGTAGATAGTAGATAGCAGCAGATCGACCTGTAACCTGCGACCTGCGACCTGCGACCTGCAACCTGACCCCCTCGACACACGCTCGTTTCCTCCATGGGAGCGCGCGCCGACGTCACGCATGCCTAGACCGCCCTCATCCCCATCCCCGTCCCCACCGCCCTTCGCCTTCACGACCGGGAGCTTTGACTTTCCGCAGGCCTCGACGTCGCCTCCGAACCATGTCGCGCGCCGTATATTCAACGCTGCACGTGAGAGCGATGTGGCCGACAACCTGTCCCGGCGGCCTCCGACTGCAAACCCCAACCGTCCGCGTGCCACTCCAAGCGAACGATACCTCCGCCGCTCACAGGCCCGCATAAGAGAACAACTCGACACCGAGGTCGACTTTGCCGAAACCAGGGCCGATCCGATGAGCGACCTGCCCATGAACAACCCCTTCACCATCTCGCATGCCCAGTCCCGCCCGCGGAGCCCCATCGTCCAGGTCAACAGCGAGCGCAGACGCAAGCGGCGGAAGCTCCAACACGACCCCACCCGCGCCCCCGAGTACATGTGCTACAAGTACGGCCACAAGGGCCAGGTGGTGCCGGGACGCTTGCGAATGGAGATTGTCAGCTGCGACGGGGGCGAGCATCGCCGCGACCACCCCGCCGGCCTGTACCGCGTACAGAACCTACTCCGCAACGACAAGAGCGTCTATTGCAGCGAGAGCTCGCAGTGCAACCTGCTGCTGAAACACATTGGCGAGGGCGCCTTTGCCCTGGACAAGATTGTCATCCGAGCCCCGGACAATGGCTTTTCCGCTCCGTATGCCTCTCCCCTTGCCTCTCCGCTCGTTGCTTGATCTGCTGCTAACCTCATACCCAGCGTCCAAGAAGGCCTCGTATTCGTGTCCATGTCAGCAGACCATCTCTTGTCCCGCACCTCAGCCTACAACCTGCGCTACGGCTCTCGCTCGCCGCTCATGTCGCCCACACCCAGCTCCCCGAACGGGGACAACGAGCAGCTATCACTCAGAGAAGCGCTCGAAGATCCTTCGCTGTGGCAGTACTCGCGCCGAGACATTGAGACAAGGGAACGCTATGAGAGCCTGCGGCGTCGTGGTGAAAGGCTTGGCGTCTTACAGCAGATGATGGCGCACCAAGACGAAGCGGATGGCGACAATTGCGATCATGCCGCAGAAGAGCCGTACAGTAGTGCTGCTGGCGTCTCAGCGCCTACTCCGCCGCCCTTCACCGTCACAACCGTTGCTAGCGAGGAAGAGGAGTCAGACTCGAATCAGGAGCTTTCAAGCGCTGCCGTTATGGCTGACCGCCTGAGACGGGAAAGTCGCTGGCGTCCGGACAGTGACGATGAGGATGAGGAAACCATGCCGCGCCTCGGTCCCCTCCGACGAGCACCAGCGCTTGACTACAGCACCTATGGCGAATGGCGGGAGCGGAGAGAACGCCATCTGGATCCCATTCGAGCGACGCGGGTAACTACGCCGAGTCGCATCGAGCCTTCAGAGCCCAGCGCTGATGCGGATTCTCTCCTCCCTCCGCATGCTAGGTTCTTCATCGCAAAGAACAAGAACAAGATCACGATCAAGTTCCATCCCGCCATGTAAGTGAACGCGTCAGCATATCTGGTTATGGTGGTGCTAACGTATAATACAGTTCTGGGAAGCACGTCTTGCTCAAGTTCTGGAGCCCAAAGCATGACGGCAACATCGACATTGAGAGCGTGCAATTCTACGGATACTCGGGCCCTCGCTTCTTTCCGGCGGTGCAACCTCGATAGGCGAAACATTTTGCACATAGCTTTCTTCTCTTGTAACGCTTGGGCACATTGGCATGATTATTGTCATCATGAGAGGGTATTTGGGACGCAAGGCACTGATACCCAAATGTATGGCCAATAGGATATACAAAAGTAGCCAGTCTGAAATGGTATGGAAGCTTATGATTCCCATGACTTTCTATAACAACGAATCCATCTATCATTCTCGGGCCTTGCGCATTGTCCTATTCCTGCAGGTGTGACATGGGAGTTGCCGTGCTGACATGTGCGAATAGGTGTGCATCGTTGCTTTTGAATATAGCCTGTAGCTCCCCCACCTGTATCTACCTACATGGAACTTTGCAACCTTCATTTCCACATGCGGATCCAGCTTGGGGATCCCCACTTACGTTCTTTAGCGATTTCGATGGAAATAGCACGACAGGCCTCTGGGCGGTTTTGCATGTCAGCCTCATCCATGTCCCCGACCCTCGCTGTAGCCAGTGATCGCATCTACGCGACAGCATCCCAGCGGGAACTGCAATCTACGTTTCGAGCGGTCTTTTCGCTGAGGCGACATACGGGTACGAAGAGCTATGTGTTGCTTACGTGTGCCGGCATGCTACCTGCATACGGGACAGCATCAAACCGAGATATGTTTAGCAGAGCTGCTTCATGTTGAACCTTCTCATTTGGGGTCCAGGCTTGGAGGGCAGGGTCTCACTGTTATGAGGTGCTGACCTCGCTGCGGAGCAACACCGATCTCACATCGCCCTTCCCGCTGCACGTCTCATATCGGTGTATGCCTGAACTTGGGGTTTTGCCAACATGTCGTCTACGAACCACTATGACGTGAAGCTAGGATTTTGGACGAACTGGTCAAATGGCCCTATTCAGGGCGCAACGGTTACGCTAACCAGGCAGCATGGCGGCTTTTTGATCGCTTTCCTGGCTATTTTTATTGGAATGGTGGGGAAAAGGTATGTCAGTTGGATGTGGATGTTGTATATTGACTGACCGGTATAGCTTCTGGCGACTTGGTTGCTTCGCTTTGCACCGCTATTTCTCATCACCCGAGCCACAAGATGGTCTCTACCATCAGCGACAAGCAATCCTCCGGAACTCTGATACCGCACAGGATGGAGCCTGGAGACTGCTTATCTCAATGCTGGCCTGGCGATCCGGCCGGCGAGCGCGTCGCCCTATCCTCCGCCTTTTGCCAATCGTTGTTGCGGCCTTCACAATCTCAGCAGCCTTCGGTGTAGCGTCAATCTTCTCTTCGAAAGTGACAAGTGAAAGCCTTAATGAGGTACTTCTCACAGGAACCAGGTGCGGCTCGTACAGTATAGAAAAAGCAAACAGCGTGTACAAGCAACTCACCCTTCTCTTGCCCGCAGGAGCTGAGAAGGCAATCAAGTTTTTAAACTATGGGGCTCAATGCTATACGAACGACTTACATACCGATGGCTGCAACCTGTACACCAAGCCCAGGCTGCCATTGACATCTACACGCGGCGTACCATGTCCCTTTGGTGATAACATATGCAAGCTCGACAACGACAACCTGATGATGGATACCGGCATGCTGGACTCGCTCGAGCATCTCGGCATCAACACCGCACCCGAAACTCGATTTCAGCTACGCTTCGTCTATACATGCGCCCCTCTCAAGACACAAGGATATATGACAGACTACAATGACAGCGACTACGGGGCGGTCAAGCGCTACATGTACGGTTCCGTGGCCAACGTACGACAAGTCAACAACTTCACCTACGAACTACCTGTAAACCACGCCTATCTTCCCGACGACAACACAACCAGCGCCGAGATTCCTCGTCTAGAATACCAGCTCGGTTCAACAAAACACTACGGCACACCCAACGAAACAATGCTAGCTGGCTTCAATCGTTGGTCTCCCATTCCCGCACTCAAATTGGTCGACGCAGACGTACACCTCCTCTACATGTCCGCCCCAGAAATCCACTACTCAGCCCCAGTCAAAGACCCATGGTTTTCGGCGCAGAAGGATGCCTCGGAATTAAACGAGCAAGATACCAAGACCAAACTCTCGGCATGGAAACAAGATGAACCACTGGGCGTAATGGGATGCACTCAACAAGTGCAGTACTGTAACCCCAACTTACCAGAGAATGAGCGCTGCGAACCTCTCCGCGGCGTACCCGACCGCCGGAAAAGCGAAAGCGTCAAGCAAATCTTCAGGACAGAAGATGAATTTGCCACGATCAAATGGGTCGACAGCCTATGGGTATACGGGGTCTACACCATTTCCTCAACCGTAGGTTTCATCGGCGCCTCCGCCCTCCGCGCACGAAACTCCTTATCCTACGGCTTTTCCGGCCCTTTGCCAGACAACCAATGGCAACTTGAAGCCGAACACCTAGTCAAAGGCAGCTTAGCTAGCCTGCAAGACGTCTTTGTCGAAGCAGCAAACGGTATACCCGAAACGCTTGAAGACTTTCGACAACCGCCACTCGCGAATGAGACAATAGCGCAGAATCTATGCGTCAATCAGAAAATCGTCAGCAACGCCTACAGCTCGTTCAATGTGCTGGGGCTTTCGCTCATCCTCGTCCTAGGAGTCCTGATCGTGGGAGCAGACATGGGTCTGGAGCCCATGGTTGCATGGTGGCAGCGGCGCCGATACGATAAACACCCGCATCCAGTCAACGAGAAGGAATGCCATCCACTCTACGGCACGACAGAGTGGTCTCAAACCAATATCCTACAGCTCCAGCGCCTCGCGCACGAGGAAGCCGGATACGCAACCTGGACCGGATGCGACAAGGACGTGCCCGTCACCGAGCCTGGCCAACTACTTGGGTCTCTTGTGCTTGACAACATTGCGCATCCGATATTAAAGCGGGAGAAGGAAATGGGTACGCCATCGTCGCAGTGCGAGTCCCTGTCGCCACGACACAAAGAGTCGGACTGGGAGGAACAGGTTTTACCGTATAAGCCTTGGGGTGTGCGGAGGAGTGATACAGGACTTGAGACGTTGGTGGAAGAAGGGACATGCGTGGGCATGATGGATGGCAAAGACGAAGCAGAGGCTGCTAAAGAGGTACAGAGCGGAGAACGGGAAAGAAATGATAGAGTTGACATGGCGAATGAGGAGCGGGCTGGCGAGTTCCAAGACTCTCAGCCGGATTGGAGAAGGCTTCGATGATGGGGAACTTACCTTTTCTAAAATACTCGTTTGATTAGGTAGAGGCTCAATATCAGATGTTTGGAATCCAAAAGGTGCACATTCGTTTTATACATCCATCACCCAACTCGGAAGGTGATTTCGTATCGCCCGTTACGGTTAGGAATGTCGGCGCAGTCGGCGATTAAGTTAGGTCCAGCACTTATCTCCGAAGGCGGGAGGTCATCTGGTCGGTTTATCTTCTCAGCTTTGTCGACGTCGACCGAAACGTTTTCTTTCCTTTTACACATGCAGACGGATCCTGGATCTAATAGGAAGTGGGAGCGCGCGGTGTGAGACGGTTCAGGGGTTCTTCGCGGTGCGAGGAAGTGTTAGGTTCTTGGGGGAAAGCAGCGGCCATGGAACGGAGGAGCGCGTCGACGGCCGGACATCCGTCGCGACAACGTGAGCCGTAAATTTGTTGGGCGGAATGGCGCATTCTCTGGTTGACGCGGCAACTATCCAAGAAGGGGGAACTGGGAAGAGGATGTGGATGGCCGCGGTCCGCGGAGCGCGTAAAGACTGCTAATCTGACAAGCTGTGCCTGAGCATGAGCCTGAAATGAAGAGTTGGGTCTGGATATCAAGCTTGATATCCGCAGGAGGTTCGATTCGTTGGTGGCTTAAATAAGCCGGATGGAACGGCGAAGAGACGTCGGGGTGGGCGATGGGGAAACGAAAGTGGATGGCTTGGATGACGGCGCGACGCGGCGCCTCCGTTATGGTTTAACGACGGCTCATATCTGATATCAGAAAACAACAAGGCTGGATAGCGAGCAGGGCTCTTACGGTCGTACGCGGATGCAACTTCAAGGAGAAGGGGGTGTGGCATGTCTCGATGGGATTTGATTCTACTGTGTCGCTGCCATGCACATGTTCGAGTCTTCTGCTTTCCAAGGCCCTCACCCCTCGCGGCTGCAACAGCAACAGCAAAGCTATGCAAGACTTGTAGTGGCCATGGCCCCGATTGCACTATCATCCATGCGGTAAGTATGACGATTCTTTACCGATCGGCACCGTCTTTTGCGTTTGCCATGCGAAACAGGAAAAACCGGTAGGCTATATGCCCCCTTATCATGCGTGTGGAAGCCAATCGATTCTAGACCAAGGAGTCGCTGCAGGTTTTTGCTAATAATGCAATGGCTGATGGCTGATAGCTGTCTGGACCAAGCACTTGCTGTCCAAGAAGTTGGGTCGATGCTTGCTGGTCGTAGCGGACAACGGCACTGGGACAACACATAGGCGCCGCGGCGGGATTGGTCTGCCTCCGGTTCCCACTTTCGCAAGGGAGACGCCATTATTGTTGAAGCTACCGGCCGAGTGTCCCGCTTGTTGTCACAATACTTGGCGAGCATTGGTAGTCGCACGACAGCACGGTAATCTTGACGAACAAAAACAAGATGATGCGGTCCCCACACTTTCTGATGAAACGGCCGTCGACGGACTCTTTTAGGCGAGCGCTGGGCTGACGTTCGACGTCACGCAACATGCGGGTGAAGGTTACACGACTATGAGCTCGACCCAACAACGAGACGTCAATCACGAGCAGGCACAGCGTGTTCCTACGATGCTACGCCTACAACCAAAAGCTCCAACTGCTGCGATTACTCTGGAGCTGGCATCTGCAATTTCGTGGTGGCTGACAGCTAGCGCCGCCTGCAGCCACCACTCAGCTGTCTGGACCACGTTCTGAGCGGAGACAGGCAGCGGTTGCTTTCTCCGCGAAGCTTGAGTGGGCTGGCAGCTGGGGCATGGAGAACAAGCTTTTGATCATCATGGCGCGGTCGGGTTTCCGGCTCGGTCCAGTTACCAAATTGGCCACGTACCAATGACATCAGACTGTCACCTCCCCGGGGCCCGCAGTTGGGTATCCCCCGCGCTTTCGGTCCAGAGGTACACCGTACCGTGCTTGCCAGAGACCATGACCAGACCAGGACGCATGCGGGCCAACAGCCAATGACTGGGCAGGAGCTGAACACAAATTGAAGGTGTGATGTCACGCTTCCGTGCGGTCCGTTGCTGGCTTGGCGCCGTCTTGGCGGCAGTATACCACGCCAGGGGCGAACGGTGGATGAAGGTACAACCAAGCGCAGGAGCGGTCGCGGATGCCACGGCACCGCCTGCTGTTACTCCACGGCGCTCCAGTAAACAATGACGGGCCAGCGCGGAAGTCGCAAGCGCAACCTTGGAGCACACGGTATAAAGGACGTCACGCTCATAGCCCCATCAACTTCACAACACACACTACCAAACTCCAGCCCTCACACCCCCTTTCGGTCTAATTCCCCAACACACTCACTTTTCCACGAGTCTCCAAGTCTAAACAGTCAAGATGCACTTCTCCAAGCTTGCTTTCGTCTCCGCCCTTGCGGCCTTTGCCGTTGCCCAAGAAGACGTTCCCACCACCGACATCGATCTCAACAATGTCCCCGCAGAGTGCACCGACTCGTGCGCACAAGTCGCTGCCATCGTCAACGGCTGCGACACCGACAACAGTAAGAACTTTGGCTTTGCCTGACCGAAGCTCCAGCTAACCCTTCCTCCAAGACGATGATGATGAGGCACGCCTCGACTGCATCTGCACAGCCGGCAGCGCCGAATCGCTGATCACCGAGTGCGGAGACTGCATCCAGGAATTCAGCAGCGGCGACGATAGCGGCGACGATGACGGCAGCAGCAACGTCATGGCCATCATGAACGCCTGCGGTTGGGATATCGCCCCCGTTGCTACCGAAACGAACACCGTCAGCGTCACCGACACCGTCATCGACACCAACACCAACACCGAAACCGTCACCAACACCGACACCAGAACTTCCGTTGCCATCATCATCACATCGACCGGCACCGAGGAGCCTACGTCTACTGGTACTGGTGCTGCTGCCCCTGGTGCCACCGCTGGTGCGGCTATGGGCCTTGGTGCCCTCGGCTTCGCCCTCGGTATGTTGTAAACTGTCGACTTTGCCAGAAACGTGGAGATGCTGGATGGACGGGCTAAAGAGAGCTTGGCGATGTAATGTGAGGGGTTAGCCGAATACCTGATTGGAATGTATATATACACAACACATGATTACGATCTACATGTTACCCACCTTGTCCGATATAGCAAGTTTGTTGTTGATGATGTTTGCATGCTCACCTCACAGGAGGCAACACTATCTGCCCGCGCCAGCAGCAGGGCGCTGTGGTGTGCAATTACATACGTATTGCGTGCTCATGCGCTTGCCAACGCCTGTCAATGTAAGCTTTTTCTTTTGCGCATAAGTCTGGCAACCGTGTTGACTGTATCTTTGTATTTTTGTACCCAGAAGAGAAGTATTGTGATAGCGCGGGAGGACTGCCGTGGGCTGACACAACCGGTAAACGTAGTGTGCTTATGCCACGTGAGGTACAGGGTAGAGATGGGTCATTTTCACCAATCCGGCATTCCTCATTCTTGACTATCCAACGTCGTTGCATCCTACCTTCTTTTCACTTCCAAGTACTCGCAGTATCAACGTCTGTTCTCGCTACTGCCCGGGGCCCGTGTTGCAAGGCGTTACCCGTGGATAGCTTCCCACATCCGGACTAACCACATGGAGTAACGCTTGCAGACACGGCACATAATAAGAGGTTAGAACCGTTCAACCTCGCTCTTCGGTGCGCATTTCGCAATGGCGTCCAATGTGCTAAATAGAGCGGTCCATCGCCCGGTCCGAACCTGTACGCAATGTAAACAAGTCAAGGTACTCCAATCCAATGCATCCTACTCACCGTGAAGCTGGCACTAACACGTCACAGCTGCGATGCGACTCCAAGGAGAAGTTCCCAGCCCCTTGCACGAGATGTACAACCCGTAATCTGCAATGTATCGTCGATTCCTCTTTCCGACGCACGCCGGCGCGCAAGTACGTTACCATAGGTGGTACCACTCCATTTCTGGCGAGTGACGGCTGATCAGCGAGCTATTAGACGAGTCGAAGAGATGGCGAAAGAGCTCGAAGCACTCCGAAGTCAAAAAACCGAAGATGGTAATAAGAGTTTCACCGAGTCTCCTTCTTTGCCGGAATCGATGCTGGACTCGCCGGATCATCCGGCGGAGCAGCCGGGGATGGCTACTGTGGATGAGACGGGCCTGGACCAGGACTACTTTCAACTGGAGGACTTTGTCATCGACAGAGATACTGTCGTTGGCGTCTTTAGCATGTGCGCCGCGGACTCCTCCATCTTCTCTTCCCATCCAGTCCGCTGAGTGATGACAGTTTCTGTGCCTTTTACTATCCGCACTTTCCGATCCTCGAGCCTCGTATCCACATCTCGACACTCTATGAATCCTCGCCTCTTTTGTTCTGGGTCATTATAGTCACGACCACATGCCGCGCCATCTTACCCTCGTTCCAAACCCTTTATGAGCACCTGAAAGAGCCATTTCTACGCCGCTTCCAGGTGGAGATTCTGAGCGCACCCCTGCCACTTCGGACTATCCAGGCCATCGCCTATTTGACCATGTTTCCGCAGCCGACAACGACACAAGCAAAAGACCCAAGTTGGCTCTATTCCGGCATTGCTGTCCACGCGGCTATGTATTTGAAACTCCACCGCGGAAACCAGGGACAGTCGTTGCGGAGCATCGAGGTGTCATCTGGATCGCCGCGTGAAAGAGCACACACATGGCTGGGCTGCTTTCTTGCAAACACCGCGTACGTGACTTACCAATCTCAAAGCACAATCCCTCTTGCTCAACTCAACCCAGCTTAGCCAAGCACGTCGGCGTATCCTCTCCCATCAGAGGAAGCGCAGACCTCGCCACCATCGAGCAATTCGTGCGCTCCTATCCCCTCCCACCCGAACTAACCTACCAGATCATGGTCCACCACACACTCGCCAAATTCCTCACCACCATCGTCGACAACGCGCAAGAAAGCATAACCCACTCGCTCGTCAAAATCATCGACACCGAACTCGACAGCCTCAAAGCACGATACCCCACCCCCTGGACCCCTCGGGCCGAAACCGCAAACCTAACCGCAAAGCTGCTCTTATACACCACCGTCATCATCCGCCCCTCCACCGCGCCTCCACTCCGCGAAATCCTGATGCGAAACGCGCTCGCCGCCGCCGTCCGAACCATATACCTCATGGACCAAGGCCTCGCCTACGCCTCGCCCGAATTTCCAAACGTGCCGGCCGAAAACCTCCAACGCACGCTACCCAAAAACTATTTCCGCACCCTCGTCCTCGCCACCACGTTTCTCTTGCGCTTCTTCGTTCTCAATCGCCAGGCCAGCGCCGAGGAGCAGGAACTCGCGCGTAACCATGTCGCGATCGCCCAGCGCTTTCTCACCATCGGCGCTGTGGATCCGCAGGATGAGCGGATGCGGGGCGCTAAGCTTTTTGAGCGCTTGAGTCGCCAGGCGCCTGTGGATTTGGAGGAGGAGAAACTGAGGGTGGATGATCGGATGGGGGCTTCGTTGGTGTTTGATGCTGTGGCTAGGGGGCGGGCACTAAAGGATCAGGGTGTTGGCGTGGGTGGTGAGCAAGTGGAGTTCACAGATTCGGTGGCACAGAAGAACGCCCTGCCACTACAAGAAGACGAGGGTGGTGGTGGTGCTCCGTTTATGGCTGTGGAAGATATAAGTTTAGATTCGTTTGGAGGGTTTCCGCTGCCGGAGGATCTGTGGGGCGATGAGATATGGGGACTGATGGCGCCGGGAGGCTATGGTGCTTCGTCACAGTTTGCCACTGGGTATGCGTATTCTTACAATTAGCATGTTTGCGCTTTGAAGTGCCACGAAATGTATAACGATGTACATAACATGGCAAAAAATCTAAAAGTCTACATAGTTTCAGTGATCTACACCATCCACCACCCCAATGTGATGACACAAAACCAATCTATGTGGATGCTTATAAAACGTAGAGTAGAGTACGCCGCTGTACGCGCAAGAAATGGGGATGAATAAAGGTTCAAGTAGACTTGAATACTTCCTCGTGAGATGGAAATGACTGGAACAAATACGATAGTGGGAAATACCTTCTTTTGAAACAACATACATACATGAGCACATTCAGCATGGGTTTATCCCAAAAATACTAATCTCGGACGACCGGATTTCCATCATCATCATCTATTTGCCTCGCTTCATACCAAGTCACGTCTCCTCTTTCTCTTGCAAGAACTCGACTACAGCTACAGTTTGTTAGCAAATATCATGCAGCAAGTCTTTTTTTTTAAAAAAAAAAGAAACGGGCATTCCAAGCTGACAAGACGTACATTTGATGAACTCGTCCGGCTTCTCACTAATAACCCAATGACCACAATCAATATCCACGAGCTCGAATCTCGGAAAAAAACGACCAATAATGGGCAACATCTCATCGCTCACATAGTGGCTCTTCGTGCCCCGGATAAACAAAGCTCGCTTGGTAAACTGCGTCTCATCGGGGTTCGTAAAAGGGAAATCCGCCATCTTGTCGAGCGACTTGGTAAGCACATGGACGGGGATTCTAAACTTGAGGGGCCCACCGGGCTCAGGTCTCCAAAGGTTGCTGAGGAGGAATTGGCGGACAGGCAACACGTTGGCGTAGGGCTCCATGAGCATGTCGGCCTCTTTCTGGCTCTTGGGCTGCGATTTCTCCACGTGCTGCATTCCTTGTGCGTACTTGGGGAAGTCGGTGGAGAGCGCGGCGTCGACGGGCGCGTTGTCGATGGGGATGATGTTGGCGCAGCAGTCTGGGTTCCGGAGTGCCATGGCCATGACCGTCTTTGCGCCCATCGAGTGCCCGATGAGCGTCGCGTTGTGGAGGCTGTGCTTGGCGAGGAAGGCTTCGACGTCTTTGGCTAATGCGATGTAGTTGTGGTCTTTGTCGTGAGGAGAGTCGCCGTGGTTTCGCGTGTCGAGGGCGTATACGGGCCGTTTGAGGATGCGCGCAAATGCACTTTGCGGGTTACAATTAGCTAACAGTGCGATTTGGGGGAGGGGGGACGGGGGGGGGGGTGGGTTAAAAATGGGGCATGCCGTACTTTCCGACGCTCTGGTTGTTCCTCTTGCTTCCAAATAGGCCGTGTATCATCACAATGGGGTCCCCATCGGCCTTGCCCGAGTCATCATGAAGCCGGTATGAGAGATCGACGACCCTCACGCTTGATGATGCGTGGAACGAGCGCGTCCATGGTGGCAATGAAGTCGCGTTAGACAGTTGTATGCGTGTTGTATGCTTGGGATGTATAAACGGCGCATATAGTGGTGGTACTCTCCGCGGTAGCGAGCGCATGTTGGAAGGTTGGGGGTTCACAAAGCTCGGAAGCGTTCCGATGACTTTTCTCAATGCCAAGGCCGACGTCATGGGTCGACCTCTGGTATCTCCGCACTTTTACCTTCTATTCACCACCGCCACTACCAACTTTTGGATCAGACCGAAGAGAGAAAAGATGGATCCGGTTGTCTAATTACGTGCTATGGGATGTCTTTTATGTAGGCTGCGAATAAAGGAGAGTAGCAACTGATTGCACATGAGATGGAGGCTGATGGAAACTAGGTAATGCAAACACCCCCAATGTCAATACAGTCATGCCCTAGGGAGTGCTTTGCAAACACGAAGTTCTGTCATATCAACAGCGAATGATCAACGCTTCATTGCACTTGTATAAAGAAAATAGCTATAAGAAACCAAGGGCTCCTCAAGCATCAATGGTGTGACGAAGGACATCAGGATGTATTTCACATCCGATAAGCCTACGTTTCATATCTCAAGACTGGCAAGCGCAAGATAATTTAATTGTGATGTCCACAAAGTCGGCCTGGAGCTTGAGAGATGGGCGTCACGGTGCAGGAAGCATCAATCAACGCTTTCGATTGTAATGACTGACAGTACTATCCAAAAGCTCTCTTTCCCCAGCTCTTCCAAAAGGCTTCAACATCTCACAAAAACACGGTAAAGACCACCGGTCTCGTAGTTCCAGAACATGTCAACCACTACAAGCAGCTCTTATAGTTGTCATGGTAAGGAAGGCCAGCTATGCCACCCATGTCAGCATGTGTACACACACAGGGAACAAACCACAAACTTACATTCACACCCAATTTGCGTCCATCCCGCCCAAATCCAACATCCCCACCCAGGAACATAGTCCCACTTATTGTATCCATTGACCGACCTACCCCGCGCCGTGCAGCGCACTCCGAACCGATCCCCGCCCGTGACGCCCCTCTTGCGAGAGCCGCTGAAAGGAGTAGTGTCACATCCTTGGGGATCATTCTTCAAGGCGTCAGAGTTGAGCCAACACCAATTGTCGGCCTGCGCCTCGAGATTTTCGACGGCTTCCGCTGCTGGGTTCGGGCTGGCGTCTGCCAGGGCGATTGGATTCGCGGAGGTATAGGTAGTGAAGGCGAAGAGAAGGGGGGTGAGGGCTGTAAGCTTCATGGTGGGTGACTGCGCTTGGTATACGAGAGAGAGAGGAGCTTTCAGTCTGGATTCAACGATCCGATCTGTGCACGACGATTCCGAACACCACTGAACGACTTTATGAGCGCTTTATATATTTCCTTTCCCTCTTTTCAGTGTCAGACGGCGCTTCCGGACCGACTTCACGATGCAACTCCCCCTCCAGCAACCCCTCTTCTCACCATCGTAGTCTACATTATTTCTCGTCCGCAATATACATAACATGACATCTTACGACTTTCATAGTCTTCGCATTCATCGCATTGTGGGACTGAGGGAACCGAGACCGCGTTCTTCGCATTGGGACCCTTACCTAGAAGGTCGCACAAACCAACAATTGAAATTCATCACAATGGTCCAGCTGCCAAGCCTGATATATTAAAATCTTTTCGGTCGGGGTTCGTCGCACAGAACACCGGTGAGCGGGGAGAAAAAGATGGATCTTTTACTAATACATTCGCAGTTCGGGGTTCAGTACGTTGATAGTTTCTGGTGCGGGGTGGGGCGATGTGGGTGGGCCTGGCAGAGGGGAGGGGAGACAAAGATGCCGTAACAGTAAGAGATTTATTGAATTGATCTACAGTAGGGGAATCCAAAGGATCGTTTGTTCGGATAATGGTAGGCGTTGTTTGTATTCTCTGGAAAGTAGGCGCATTACAACGACAGAGTCAGGTAGGTAAGCACTTTTGAATACCTATTGGTTGGTGATGCTTGAATGCCAAACTACACAAACAAGATCCTTCTATGCGGGACCAGTGGGGCATGGATTGAGCCAAAGCTGTAGCATATAGATGCTCTACGCTTTCGTCCTTCGATTCACGGTTGAGACATGGGAGATATATGGATTTTGTCCGTGGTTCTGCGAGTGTGGCATGAGCATCTAGCTTCAGCCTATCCACTACCTCCTACCTAAGATTTACTTTTCCCTGGATGTGTGCAATCCTGTGCTCTCGGATACGAATTGCTAGACTCTTTTATTGAGAACAATACACACCCTTCGCGCGCCCAATATCTGGCCTTTGCGAAACAGATCGTCTTCCCCCCTCCACAGTGAATAAAGTAGCAAAGATGTTATTTGCTACTATTGGCCGTATTTCCGCAATTGAATAGTACGCCGAGTCACAAGATCAAGCCAAATCCAAGAAGCGAAAGATTGCTATATTTCAACAACTACTGACATGTGAATAAGAATGTACACAAGAATATACCTTAATACTAATTTGGTCAATGCTTTTTTTTGTGATATGTGCGTCTACTTCCTGCCTTGTTTTGCCTTGAGCCAGGCAATGAATTGCTTGATGGTGAACTCCTTGGGGAGAACGGCGTCAGAGCCAGGTCCGGCGGGCGCGGTCGGAGTAGCAGCAGAGGTGGATGAGGCGGCGGATGATGTCTCGGCGGCCGCAGAAGTTGAGGGTGCGATTGGGGTCTCCGTGGCGATGGCAGTTGAAGACGCTGCGGAAGTTTTGGTGACTGCTGCGGTCGACGAGGCGACCGGGGTCTCGGTAGCCGAAGATGAAGCAGAGGTTTGGACGGCGACGGCGCTTGAAGATGGAGTAGGGCTCTCGACTACAGCTGTAACAGTGGAGGATGCGGCATCGGGGGAGACGGCGGAGGAGGAGGGAACGATAGCAGTGGAAGTAGCGGCCTTGGTAGAGCTGGCTGCAACAATAGAGGTTGCAGACGTTTCCCCATCAGCCGAACCTCCAGCGCTGTTGACCAAGGTGGTAATATCCCCGCTCTCAACATACACGCCACTGAAGTACCAGTCCTCAGCACCCGTGCCATCGTTGCTGCCAGGCAAACGCAGGACACCAAGATGCCAGTCAGCCCCGTTAGACGAGGTGCTAGCATCAACGGGACCAGCAGTTTTGGTCAAGGCATCGCTGCCAGTCGAGTGCCAGAAGGTAACCGAGCCAGCATCGAAGTCGATCTCGTACGCGATGTTGTGCCACTCGTCCGCAACTAGCTCCACGTCCCACTGTGAAACACCACCGACACACCACTGGAGGTTGGTATTGCTGGAGCCCGAAGCGCCATACTTCATCTCAGTGAAGTGGCTCTCGAAGAAGGCGACTTGGTGTTCGTTGGTCGCGGTCGGGACATTGTCGGCGGAGGTCTTGAGTGAGAAGTGGTAGTAGACCTTGCCCTTGTTGATGGCAGCAGTAGTCTGCGGGATGAGCTCGGTTCGGAGCATAGTCTGGCCATTCCATTTGGACGTCGAATCGATAGTAATCTTGGCACCTTGCTTCGACGAGATGTCTGCGGGGTTTTTGTACGACGAATCGAGGTTGACGTAGTCGGTCACATCGCCGGAGCCGTGGATATAATACTGGTAGGATCCGACGGGGTTCGAGAATGACCAGTCGGAAAGCTCGGAGCTTGAAGTCATGTCGTTGAAGCGTCCATCCCATAGGATTTCTGTCAATTGTCAGAATTAATGCCGAAATTACTCAGTCACGTTCAGAGCCTTACCAGCAGAAGCGGCGCTGATGAGCGCACTCAGAAGGGAAACCTTTCCAAACATTGTGGGTATTGAAAACGAACAGAGACCAGCTGCACGAAAAGTGAACGAGTACTACGGGACGAGAAATGAATGACAGTAGTGGGATGAAGAAGTTGTGGAAGTCTCACGCGCAATATAAAAAGGTGTTCAAATCACAGCATACCTGTCAGAGCTTAGTCTGGCACAGGCTGCGGGTGGATAGTATCAAGAAACGCGCAGGACTGTACTGATTATCGCGTGCGCTGTGGCTGCAGGCATGATCGGTACTGATAGGACGCCAAATCGCATGACAGCCGTTGGATGGTGGAAGGTTTGTATGAAACGGCCGAAGGTGGTAAAACTAAGCCGCATTGAGCGCAAGCTCGACCAATGGCTTTACCTGTTCTAGAATAGCGCGCCCGCCCTGCTCGTGAAGGATCCATGGAACGCTCCCTGCTCATGAAAGCTTGTTTCAGCGTGATTCGCGCAACTAAGGCAGAAATTGGCTGCTTTGCAACGGAGATTGTGTCCGTCTTCTTCGCGCCTGATGACCAAGAGTAGTATCGCTAAGAAGCGGAGACCTTTAATGATGGTATTGTTGAACAGAAACTCCTTCTGTCTGAGCCTGTGAAAGAAACCGTACACAAATTACAGGTTTGTATATGGGGCGACCGAAGATGGAACAGGGTATATTGATGTATGCAAGCGTGCTAGCGAAGAGCCAAGACAGAAAGAAGTATATGTTTGTCAAACGCCGTTCCATATATAACTGGGCGCCTCTAGAAGACAAAGAGATCAAGCAGCCGATCAGTGCTGTGCGACAAGAGGTCGGCTTTCCTTATCTACGAATGGTGAGTTGTCATCCTCGTCATCGGAATCGAGGCCCTCCAGTTCAAACTCTTCCGCATCTCTTATCCGGCGATCAGCTCTAGTATAGCCGTTAATGTGCCCACTAGCATGGCCGTTTGCCATACTGTTGAGACATGGCGCTTCCGCCTCGGATTTCGTGTCTTGACCCCATGCGCTCACGGCGTAAAGGTGGATAAGCATATTGACGACTAGCATCGAGTTAGCCGTATCAGATGTTGAGGATGGCAGGACTTACAAAGAAACAGTAAGAAAGCCATGCTGAACAAGATCAGCACGTACGAGACGTGGGTGACATTCGCATCAGCGAGAAGCTGCATCTGCTCTTCAGTGGCTCCCATGAACATGAAGCCACCAGCGATCAGCAGGAAAGGCGTCAAGTACTGGAAGCTGTTGGGGTCTGAGTCTGAGCCATCTGGCGTGACCGAAGCGCGGTCCTTGAGTACGAAAGAAATCTCGATAATCCGCGCCGCGCCCGCAGCCATGAGGGTGTAGCCGAAAATGGTGTGGATCATGGTCGAGATTGGGAGATGCTGAGGATGTGCAGACATGGCCCAGCCTGTCATGAGAATGACGATGCCTGGAATCAGGTTCCGCTTCGGTTGCCCGTTTCTCTTCCTGCTAAGCCAGACGCCGACCAAGCCTGCGGCCCACCATACGATGCCCATTGACGTGTGTTGTAGGTCATTGTGTACCCAGGGGCCTCCCCAGCGGTGTTCGGTGAAGGTATTGACACAGCCCCATGCCGCGATGACAAGCGAGTCGAAGAACTCCTGGCTCCGCCCGGTCCTGCGCAGCCACATTTGTCCGACCAGCAGCAGTATGAGAAGGATGATTCCGTAGGCGATGAAAGCGCTACCCATGATGAAATGTGCCAAACATTGCCCGGTGTGGTCTGCCCTGCAGAAGCCGAGTGCGGTGATGCCTCCGAAAAGGAACTGCACCCACGTCACCAATGGCAGTGCCTTGCCGACAACGCCGTGCGCCTTCACAACGATATGCCGAACCTTTCCGTTGATGCCCCTCTCGAGGTGGAGCTTCAGATACACACCCATGGCGACCTGGGAGATCAACATGAGCATGATGTAGGGGACAAAGTTGGCGTGGATGTTCTCAGTGAATTGTCTGCCTCGGTGCTTGTGGCCGAGGAAGTAGCCGACGATTGCGAGGAGGCTGCCGAGCGTCTGTACGGGGACGTGCCATCGTGATCGTATTATCTGGGTCCCTGTCAGAGATGCCTCCCGTCGTGCCGTCGGCGCTACATACGCCCAACACCATGCCCGTCGGAAAGATGATGCCCCATGCTAGTCCTTGTATCAAAATGTGCGTCCATAGTATCGAATCCTAGTATGAGCATGAGCCTTTGCGTGTCGTGATTGTCATCCCTCGCCGCGACATACAATTGGATCGTCTGATATAGCCTCTCCGTCTTTTATCCTATTCATCTGGTGCTCGTGCGCGGTTACTGTTGTGCTGCAGAGAAGCGCCACAAGCGCCGCTTGTCGCGTATTGAGCTCCATCTCGCCGACCGCTCAATAGACAATTGTTGGGGTTGCTGCAGTCGAGGCCCACGAAGGGTAGTGGTAGTCGCGCTGTCCGACCTGGAGGGCTTCAGGGCCGCACCGGCGCGTGATTAGGTAGGTAGGAGTAGGAATGAGGGTAGGTATGGTTGTCGGTCGGTCGTTGTTTCCTTATTCATGCGTCGACCGCATGCTTACGTACGCCCACGGAAACTGCTTCCGCCACCTCCGGGCACCATCGTCTCCGACGCCACAACCCTGCCACTTCACCTTCACCATCACAATCAGCCAACATGGCTATCGAAACGGGCATCACGGAGATCGCGGACTCGGAGGACGATCCGATGACTTCTTCGCCCATTGTTTTTTCGGACGAAGCAGCCTGCGAGAAGCATGCCACAGCAGCAGCCGTTCCGTCTCAAGTGCGACAGGATGCACATGGCACTTCACAAGCACTCACTGAACACGCTGATGACGCAGCTCTGAGAGAGGCTGAGGGCTGGGACCCTGGTCGCGATGAGACTTCACCCGACGTTGACGCGCCGAACACTGATCAGACTGACCCGCAGCTTGATAATGCGAATACGACCCAGCAGGAAGGGTTGATGGTCGAAGTGCAGTCACCGAAGCACTTGCCACAGGACAAAGCCAGTGTCCGTGACATGCCAGACACGCAGACAGATGAAGCAAATCTCGACAGAGCCTTAGCAACCCAGGGTGGCAGCACCAGCGGCCATCTCGAACAGCAAGATGCTAACCATTTGGTCAATGAGGGACTTGCAGAGCCCCAGAAACCGAAAGCAGCGGACGATTTACCACAAGATACTGCACTTGCTCTTCCAGCCGACCGTCAAGGGCAACAGTCCGTGTCTGAAGCGCTGCCCGATCGGGGTAATATCATTCAAGCTTGCGAAGAGAATCAGGCGATCCAGAATGAGCTAGACCAACAGGCAGAACGGTACCAGCAGCTCACGGCAGCGGATGCGAGCAATGGACCTTCGAGTATTATTAGACGAGAGCTTAAAGACTCAGAGATCGACTCACCCGTCCAAAATTCACCAACAAATCAACCACCAGATGTTGTTATGAGCGACCATTCACCCGTCGTGCATTTAGGTGATGGACCTTGGGCTCCCGATCAGAGCATGGGTCATGAGCACGCGAGCGGGCATGCAGTCTGTCCAGGACCAGGTCTTCTCTTACGTTCATCCGCTTACACATATTAGTTTGACCTCTCTAAAGCTACGCTGGCAAACGTGTCAGAATCTGCTGTAATAAGAGAAACTGCGGAAACCCCTACTATGCCATCTACTCCAGTCGACGGAGAGGCCGGTTCAGCTGCAGTGAAAGTCGCCAAACCAGGTCCTCCTTTATGCACGGATCCTGAAGACATTGATATGGTTGTCGAAGCTCCCAGAACAGGTGCTGAGGTTGAAGGGCCAGCACTGAATGTACCTGACGCGAGCTCCTCGATTGTCCAAAGTGGGAGCCTTGCAGAAGAGTCTCGCGAACAACACGCAGCAGTGGAAGAGGCGTCGCGCACGAAAGCAGGGGAGGAGCAAAGTGCTCGTGCGAGTTCTACAGCCACCGAGCGCATTGCACAGCATCAGCACGACCCGACTACGCAAGCTTCTCAGGCATCCGCGCCACCAACACCACCAATGACCACTCAAGAGATTACCCTCGCCGAACTCAAGTCGCAGAAGGGTGCTCTACTAGCGTCTCTCGGAGCTCTACCAGCCATCCAAGTGCTTATGGAGGAGAGTGCGTCCTTCGATGCCGGAATGGACGAAGGGGACGGTGAGCCTACCGAGACCGACATCATAGCGGCAGCGAACAAAATTGTGAAGGAGCATATCAAATTGCTACATGAGTACAACGAATTGAAAGACGTGGGTCAGGGGCTGATGGGTCTCCTTGCAGATCAGCGGGGCGTAAGAATCGTGGAGGTCCAGGAAGAATTCGGCATTGATGCAAACGACTGAGAGTGAGGGCGCTATGAGGATCTGGGGGAATAAAATGCTGGATCTTGTGGCCTTGAGACTACCAGGAACGGACAATGTCAATAAACCTTGCGTGCAGGTATTCTCGCTATTGCTCGCTTCTGGTCAACTACCTTGCAGACACTTACCAAGTCTACCTCTATAGAGTAAAGTTGCCAACCACAACTGATCCTTCCCGACAGACTGGCCGACATGTGCGCGCCCAGACTTCCAGAATTCCCATCTCCTTTCCATTTCGCATTCATTTTCCCGGCCCCGCATTTCGGGTAGTTCTGTCGGCCTTAACACGTTCTACCTTACAGTCGGAAGCGACTTGACCAGGACTGACGCAATTCAGATACGCATAACACCCTCTCACTTCTACGAAACAAAATTCTCAACAAAACGACAGGTACTGAAGCCACTCACTGAGCAAGACTTTAAGGAAAGAAACAAGCCGGATCGCACTACCACTCTAGCCTCGTCTTAAACCACTGAATCCTGTCACCGCTATCTTGTGTTGTTTCGTTGTTAAGGGTGCTTGACGTTACGTTATGAGACGATCGACCCATGAATCTGGGGCGTAGCCCCGTCATGTCAGTGTTTTGTTGGTAGCGAAGTGGACGTGTCACGTAGCGGTGGCGCAGGAGCTACGAGCCGTGTTGCAGGAACCGGCCCGAGGTCTTTGGCCAGTCTGTCGGGCACCAGAGTTTCGCCGATTGGACAGGGAGCCCATTATTCGATAATTTCCTGTCAGGCCATCTTCAATCGAGCACATCCTTGAGAAAAACTGTGTGCTTTCCCAACACTTTTGAAGGTTTTCCATCAAGCAAGATGCCTCATTTCATGACTCTGTAGGTATGTCTTGGAACTCGGTTAATGTCGGCAGACTGCCGTGCAACACACCTATTTCCTGATAACTAATCCAGGGTTATCGCACATGCGAGGGGCGTTAGGGCAGGTCTTCCTCGGCCGTTTCACCCACTGGTTCAGGGGCCGCGGCGGCGGAAACTACAATGGTGCTTCGAATGCAGCACGAGAGAACGCCAAGCTTCAACCTGGTCTCGGAGCGGTGTCATGCAGGTCGACGCGTCCAAACTACATTTTTGCGAGCCTTGCTAAGCGGCGGTTAAGGGATCCCTACATCGACATGTGTAGAATAATAATGGGGCGGCTGTACTGTGTACACAGTATGGAACGTCGCCGACAAGTTTCTTGCTCGGTAACCAAAGTGGAGCTACATGTTCTGCATCCGGGATCGATTCACTGTTGTCAGAGATCTCAGATCTGCAGGACCCGCGTAGGAAGCAAACCCGGCGAAAATCATGAACCTCCTCACCGTTCTCGGATCTACCTCGGACTCTTATCAGATGTATGCTTTGAACTTTGGAAGCCAACAAGTCCAATTGCGACCGAGCGCTATAAGTTATAACAGTACGAAATGTCGCCCATGGGGAGGAGTTCAATCGCCACTCATATCTAGGTTAGACTCGCCTAGTAGAGTTCGGGGTGTAAATTCGACACCGGAGGCTAGGATTCATGGTGTTCCGCTTGTTGAGACCAAGCATGCCTCTTGTCCTATTTTGATCAAGTTTAAATGCACCTCAGGGACCTCAAGACACGTCAAATTCGTATCGAGGAGAATATCCAAACTCTAAATAATGACCGCAAACTCTGCGCGCTGTCCTAGTTTCCGTGGCTACCCCTCAAGAATGCCGTTCCGTCAATGCCAATTCACCGCTCGCGACGTAGCCCAAACGATTCGCTACGACGCCTCCGACTCGGAGAAGATCGCATGCACAACCCACCCAACTCCACCTCGCCTCGAGTCAGTCATATGATGATGTACCCTCGGCAATCCTCAACATCTCCACAGGGACAAGAATCCCCAGCCTAAAGTAGGAATATAGGTATTGATATCCCAGACACCATGGATCCTGCGGACCTGACCAAATCTCCATTCTCCAACTTCGGCGTTACATTACAACAACATGTCGGCTTCCGTTCAGGACTTTCAACTTGCTGCTCTGGCTGCCGGTTTTACGATCGGGTTCGGTTTTTTGACGGTATGGGAGGCGGTCAAGCAGACACGGCGGAATCATAGCCCTTTGCGCTCCGCCTACATTTTCATGATATGGGGTGAGATTCTGGTCAACGTCATCATCGGTATTATCGGATGGCTATTCCTCAACGACTCGCTAGGACCGAGGTGAGTTCTTTCGACCTGTTCCACTCCGTTTCTGTAACATTGCTAATATATAGTGATATAGTGTCCCGGTGCTGTTCTTCATTCTCTTCTTCTGGGTATTCGAGGTCCAACTGCTCATGCAAATCATCATCAACCGTATCGCACTCATCGCAGAACATCGAAGTACGGTCAAAAAGCTCAAGTGGGGCACCGTGGTGCTGATCACGTCCATCAACATTGCTGTCTTCTGTATCTGGATTCCGTCGCATACAAACCCGCCTGTCAGCCAAACCTTTGTCAAGATTAACGACGTCTGGGACAAGATTTCCAAAGTACTTATTCTTATTGTCGATGCCGGACTGAACTGGTACTTCCTACGAACCGTCAAGATCCGACTCATACAACAGCATGGCCTGACCAAGTACACACCACTGATCAACTTCAACGGCAAGTTGATGGTAGTCTCCATCGGCATGGACGCCCTCCTCATCGGCCTCATGTTCCTCAAGAATCCAGTCGTATACATCCAGTTCCACCCCGTGGTATACATCGTCAAGCTCAACATCGAAATGAGCATGGCATCCCTCGTCGTACGCCTCGCCCAAGGAAGACCACAGAACGACATGAACCCCGAGGAATTCCATAGCTCCACTGGGCCGGCCTCGCACTCTCACTCCGCCGCCAACCACCGCAACTTGCATCAGCCCAAGTCCATACAGTTGACATCCCGATCCAAGCGAGGGACCACCGCACTCAACAGTCCGCATCTCAGCAAGATTGATAGTGATGAGAGCCTGGATATGGGTCGCGGTTTGGGTGGCATCGAGTGCAGGACAGATCTGCATATCACCCACGAGGATCGGAAAGACCTCGATGCGAAAGACTTTGTTGATAGGAAGGATTTTGTGGAGGGAAGCTCGAGAGGCAGTAACGATGCGCCTACGCCGAGTGTCTTTGGCGATGAAACGCCGTTGCATAAGAAGGGTATGAGGATACAAGAGAGGGAGATGTAGGTTGTTGTTGTTTCTTTTGTTTGTTTTATAATACGATGATGATACCCTGTGATATATATAATTACGTTTTCCGCTATTATCGGTCCTTGGCTTGTGGGGGGTTGGGGGAGGGGCTGGATAGGCAAAGGCGCAAAAAAGAGCACGACATAAAAGCAAAAAAAAGAACAGAACAACGATTGGGGCGCCCCTACCATGCACCCCATGGTGACCACCCACTCATGCAGCCCCAACTCGGCCGTCACCAAGAGGAACTCCTGGCACCTAAGCGTCTCCCGGCCCGAACACAAACAGATCACAGGGCGACCCCCGTTTCTCTGTTACAGTCTTCCTTCTGTTCGTACCAAGGATCGAACTTGCGCTTCTTGCCTGATGGTGCTGGGCTGTTTCCCAACGGCGCCAAACAGGTCCGATCCATGGTGTTGTTTGATGAAAGAGTGAAGAAAGTTTAATATCTTATACTAGATATTACCAGATGCTAAAGGGTTGAGGGTTGAGGGGAGAAGATGGTGAGAGTGGTGTTGTGTTGTGATGTTTTGGGCCTTTGTTTATGCCCGGAGAGGTTCTTGAGAGGTGGCTGTGAGATGTCTGCGCAGGTACGTGTTGATTCCCTTGCTTATTAAGAACCTCCGCTTATATGTTCCAGAAAGCATACATGGCTTGCTGCTACGCATCGAAGCCGATAGTTCCTTGGTCCCTATGCTTGGTGACGTTCGATCTGCTCTACACATCGTGATGGCGTCTCGATCCTAGTGATATTGCACACTGTCTCCGAAGCATCTATACAGGTTAGAGACCGTGGGTTTGGCCCAGTCTCCCCTGTTCCAACATCGCCGCTGATTGCTACGGTCTTTTCTCAAACTTAGGCAATGCTTCGCCGGTTCTCTCATGAACATAGGTACATCTGACTCCACGCGTGCCGCCTGCTACATGTCTCGTTCTACCTCAATGTCGCTTGGAAATCAACACGAACTAGCTCATGTTCATTAACTACTACCTGTCTAACAGAGCTGGCGATCTCTTCTGGCCACTCCATTCGAAACCGGTGTCAAGGACAATGACTTCTAGGAACGTCACTCCGTGATCTACGGCACATCACTCATTCCTACTACGTCTGAGCGCGTTCAGCTCGACTACATGGGCCGGCGCTTCGAGCTCCATGAAACAGCGACTCCGTTCGCCGATCATATCGTACACTCCGGGCCGCCTCTACCGACGTCACCAGCGTTGCCCTTCCATGGCCTGACTCACAGAAGTTTCTCGTCGACACATTGATCCAGCGCACCAATGAGCGTCTCCCCTCGCGGGCGCGTGAGCGCTTGGTCCAAGCTTAGATTGATCTAAGTGCGCGCTCCGCTTTCGGGCGCCAGAGCACACAATCTGCGCTCTCTCACCGCCAGCCTCCAGCGCAGAGGACCGGCCGCCTGGTCGTCGGCCTCGCTTATAGCGGCGCCGACGTTGATCCGGAGGCGCTAAGGGCCTGCCCTGTGTGTATATAAACAGCCGCTGCCCCGCCCTCCATCGCTTTTACTCTCCACACGCTCAGCCAACACCACAAGGCGACAACCCCGCGCTGCATTCCGGCGACGATCTCCATGGGCTTCAGCTGGCATCTAAGTAAGTTCTTTGAGTGCATTTTTGACCTTTTCGGTTGCTGACCTTTTCAGATACATAACATGCCAAGCACTCACGATGTATGACATCATCACAACAAGTCATCACAACAACCCACCATGACATGGCATCAACAACAACATTAACATGCCAACAACTCCTTGGTCGCCAATGAAGTACACCTTCACCACACCTGAGCTCGATGCCGCCTGATCGGTCATCACCTCAACCTCACATCCACCTGAGCGCATCGTCGTCCAACGCCATGTCTCTTCGAGCTCGACCAACACCAGCACATGTCATCATCTCTTCATGTACCTCGAGGTGCTTCAACATTGCCCGAAATCGTCGCCACAAGCCATTCCCATGTCCATGGCCTCAATCAAGTAAGTCATCCACTTCACCTCACTTCACCTCAACTGCTCACACTTCAAGAGTATTTGGCCATGGCATCCTACCAACACTGTCCGAGGTGGCAGCTCCTGCCTTCGGACTTCTTCGCTTAGTCTTTACTTTTGCCAGTGCCTTGGTAAGGTGTCGTCAGTGTCTCACTCATTTTCAAAGTCCTTTCCATCGTCACACTTTCCTTCTTTTTCCTCTTCAGTCGTTTCCATCAGTCATTTCCAACAGTCGTCTCCCGAGTCACCTTTCTCGTCATTTCTACAGCCATTTCCAACGTCACCTTCTCAGTCTCGCTCCTTTTTCTTTTTCCTTTGTCACTTTCTTTCGACATTGACGCACTTTATCATGGCACTAGGTTGGTATCGACACTTGGCATCAACACCTCCTTCTATCACAAGTCACCACAACATATCAACACATCAAAATCAGTACAGGGTGCAGATCAGGCTGCCGGTCTCTACTTGCATGGAAAGGTGTGATAGAAGTTGGTCTTTGGGTTTCTGGTTTCTCATTTATCTCTTCACAGATGTCTGGTCTTCTTGAACTGTTTTCTTGTTCCTGATGCGCATCTGGTGGGAGTGGTCTTGGATACTCAGTAGTTGCAAGTGAATCAAACTCCCATTGCTCCCATGATCAGCCTTTTTGCATCGGCTGATTGTGTCATGAATATCTTTGCCTTCTTATGCTTCTTAGGTTATGACCTGCCTTGAAATAGGGCTACATGTCCTCCCCTACAACTACACTACGTCTTCTCCGTGTCTACCTCCTTCCCCCTTCTCCGGTGAGACCTCCCGCTGCTCGACGCTGTCACGACCGCCCCACGGATACCAGCTTGAAAATGACCGCACTCCGCTAAACTGCGTCTCCTCAAACACGCTACACAACAGTTGAAAACGTAAGCTTAGTTCCAGAAAACCATACCTATAACGGCAGGGCGGGGGGGGGGGGTCTTCATTACTCACAATAAATCCTTCCCAGCAACATCAACAATAACCTTCACCCTAACGCAGCGCACCGATACCGACAAAGCCTTGTTATACCCACGCTTATACACATCCAAAAAAAACATATACAACCTCCTTTTCGGTCTGTTGCCGCCAACCTCGTCCTCGTGAGTCGTCTATGCCGGCTGGTGTGTAGAAATGGTCCGTATCCCAGTCGAATTTGCGGCCGTACCGTAGCGGGGTTCCATGTACGCGTTTGCGAGGGTTAGTGCACGGGCGCCTGGTTCGCCGGGGATGTCTTGGGGCTTGAAGCCGAGGCAGATTCGGATGGGGTTTTCGTGGGGTGGTGGTGGTACGGTCATGGTTTGCGGGAAAGGATGGTGAGTGGTGAGTGGAGATTGCGGTGCGTGCTGGGTCCTCAGTGGCAGAATCCCAGCTCGTACCTAGTTATCCACGGAGTACTAGGTACCGTAGGTAGGTAGCTACCCTAGGTACTGTATTAGTCAGCCGCCTTCCAACCCCACTTCTGCCGGAGACGCAACTCCGATGTCTCCTATAGGCTATACATACGCAGCAACAATGAGTATAATACGCTGCACGCACACTACCAATCTACCTAGCCTATACCCCTCTATACTTCTCTCCCACTCAACTCTCCAAATCATAAAGTAAACACCCGCCAGTCCGAAAATTGTACACAAACGCCTTGCCCACCTCACCCCTCCCACCGTCCTCCCCATTGCCCTCTACCCACCTCGCCCGATACCCTAACAACAAATCCTGCAAATCCTGCAAATACTTGCGTTCAGCGAGTGGCATCTTCTGGATGAAATATCGCCACGAATCCGGATCACTGAGCCGCGTTTCCTTGAGCAGATTCATGACCTCTTCTTTCGACTCAATGGCTGCAATTGGCGCGGACTGGAAGGCTGATAAGAGGTCTTGTGAGCGTGACTGTGCGGCTTCGACGATGGACCATTTGTTGGATTTTTTGGAGCGGTGCTGGGCGATTAGAACGTCGACCGAGGACTTTGTGGTGTTGGAAGTGGAGGAAGGGTGCGGTCCCGCTTTGGTGAGGCGTTGGGCTGCGCTCCCTTCGCGGTCTTCGCGGTCGCGAAGTTCGTTGCGGAGGTAGGAGAGGAGGTCGCCGGCCCGGAGATCTGTGTCTTCCTTTTTGGCGATTGATTTTACTTTGAGCTCAGGCTTTTCGGGCGCGACGCCGTGTTTGACGATGATGACCCAGCTGTGCCTGTCGCCGCGGTAGTACCGGAGGATGTCTTCGATGGAGTGTGCATCGATGGCCAGCTCGGCGGTGTAGCCGTGCGAGATGAGATCTGCTACCATTTTTACCCCTGTAGAGCGCAGTATGTCGGGGTCGAAGCTGGCGACCAGACAGTCGCAGCGGCGTGGCATCCAGGATATGGATGGTGTATCTTCTTCCGCATGCTTCTTCAGAAATGCAGATTTCTCTGGCTTCTTGAGATACCGGTTCATAGAGTTGACCAGTCTATCCCATCCTAAGTTGACTCCGACAGCATGATACGCTGGCGTTGGGTGAGCGTGAGTCGAGCCTCTTGGTCGGTACTCTTCGATCAGCTTGTCGTACCGCCCACCAGCTGCCAGTACTTCGCGCTGCTTTGTATCGAACAAGCATTGGAAGAGGATACCACCGGAGTAAAACTTCTCATTGAAGCTACTGAGCACACTGATATAAACCTTTCGCTTCACATTCCACAGCTTTGTGTAGTTGATGACAGAGGTGAGGTGCGCGAAGATAGCATGTGTGCGGTCGAGATACTTTGTACCTTCGAATAGTCGCCGCAGTTTTGTGAATGCCTTCTCAGGTGTATCGCGCCAATCGAAGCGTGCCAAGTCATCTAGTGATGTGGATGGGATACCGATGTCTGGGGAGCGTAGTTCGTTACGAATCAATTGCCAGGTGTTCTTCGAGATGTTGAGTTTGCTCAATACAGCTTTGACCGCTGCGCGCTTCGGAGCGTTAATTCGGCAAAACTCCATGATGATGTCTAACAAATCGGCGTGGTTGAGATGGAAACACATCTGCGTTGACCGAAAGCAAGGGAATTCATCGATGATCTCATCGACGACCTTCAGCACCTCTGCTTCCTTCAAAGCTAAATCGAGCGTATCGCATGAGACAATGTCAAAGTCTGCTTCTCCATTGCTACGTGGCGCACTCCCGGTGTAGTTGTCGCGGTAGACTTGACCGATCGTAAACGCCTTCTCAAGGAAAGTTCCACCTCGACCGATGCTGCGTGCATAGGGTAATATCAAGTCGTACGGTAATTGAACGAGAGTACCGGAAGGGTCGAAGAGCTTCACCACGTTACTATTTGCGTAGTGGTTTGACCATGGCAGCAACAGTTGGCGCTGAATCTCAACGGCACCATGGCTTCGGAAGACCATGGCTAACCTATCTTTGACAAGGTTCTGCAGTAGAATATCGTTGGCTTTGGTTGTTTGGGTAGTTGCGCTCAGATCCCAAGCCTGGTCTTTCGCCTGGTTATCTGGCCTCTGCGAGAATAGCGCAGCCATCATCTTTGCGTAATGTGGAGAATTGCGGTCGGAGAGGGCCTTCAGGGCTTCCTCCACGGCCTCATTGCCCATCGGGACGGGTACCTTTCCGCTCCGCAACAGCTCAGTGCAGCTGGGTCGCTCCGATGGACGGTGACTGATTAGAGATCTGATGATGCTACCTTGAAGCGATTTCTCGGGTGATTCGAACTCCTGTGGGAGGGCATGTTTCCGCTCTCGCAACGATCGGATGACCTTGTCTCGCTCCATGGCCGTCTTCAGAGGGAAGCACATCTCGAAGAATATGATGCCCATTGAGTACATGTCTACTTTGTTGGTGTAGTCGCCAGTGACGCTAGAGCTCAGCTCAGGAGCCACGTAAAGCGCAGTGCCCACACTCCGGGTCATGTCGCCACCATCCTGAACGCCAGCGGAAGCCTTCCTGTCAGGCCGCTGGTATTGGCCACTAGTAGCCAAACCGAAGTCACCGATTTTGGGGATCTTAGCCATATCAATGAAGACATTGTCTGGTTTGAGGTCGCGATGGATGATGCCGTGGCCGTGAATGTGATCCAGTCCTTCCAGAATCTGTCGGAACAACCTCCAGTACTCGTCTGGATCATCATATAGGTCCCTGCGAATGAGATCGCGTAGCGTCTGCTTTTCACAAAACTCCATCTGGATATACAAGACCGACCTTGAAGACTTGGCGGGAGTCGAGTCAGACATGGTGCGTTTCTTGACTGCCGGCGAACGTGGTCCCAAGCTAGCTGTTCCTGGTTCGCCTTCTTAGTTTTGTTAGCTCAGACAATGCGCTGGGTGAACGCATTCGTATGCGACTTACCTGAATCGGACCCGAAAACGATAGCGCCATCTTCATCATCTGATTCAGCGTCGGACCCAAACTCAATCTTAGGGTATCCGCTAGAGCTGATAAAATCTAAACCACCCGTACTCCTGCCAAAGCCTCCGCCGTCAGTTGTTGTCGTTCCTGGAGAGACTCCTGACTCTTCATCGGAGTCATCTTCGTCGGATGTGCTAGCATCGTCTTCGTCCACTTCGGCTTCCGGCCAGGCGGTGTAGTAACGGACTACGCAGCTGTGATTGAGCCGTGAAAGCAGCATAACCTCTGAGAGAACTTCAGAGAGTGCCGCTGCCGACTTCTGTTTGATTTTTTTGATTGCGTAAATGCGACCATCGACCTTGTTGCGCGCTTTGACGACCTCACCATACCCACCTTTACCCAGACGCCCCTGTTCGACCCAGTCATTGGCATACCGCGAGTAAGAGGTGACGACTCCAGACGAAGACTCACGTCGAAGTCTGTAATGGCCCAACGATGTTGAGGAATGCCTCGATCGCATTGGTGTGGGAGGCCGCTCATACACGTCTACATCGTCGCGCAAGAATTGGCACGGGATCAGATCGAAAGCGGATGCCCGTTTCTTCGGATCTGGTTTGAAGAACTTGCGCATGACTTCTTGGAGTGGCTCGGAACAGCCAAGAGTATCGGACAACTCTTTTGGAGAGTTGTACTTGTGCGGCGCATCGAGACCAAATAGCATCTGAAGGAAGACAACCCCAAGATCCCATACGTCCGTCTTGCGTGTGCGAGTAGCATCCTGCGCGAGTTCGGCAGCCACCCAGTAAGCTGATCTCAACGTAGTCGATGGCCGCT
The DNA here is from genome assembly GCA_010015605.1 of Decorospora gaudefroyi. NCBI lineage: Eukaryota > Fungi > Ascomycota > Dothideomycetes > Pleosporales > Pleosporaceae > Decorospora > Decorospora gaudefroyi. The sequence goes on from ML975247.1 coordinate 109,030, forward strand.
CGTCCCTGCACAGACTCTGCAGATAATATAGTGTGTCCTGAAAACTAGCATCGGCCAAATGTACTGTAATACTACCACTTGAGGACCTTTTGAATAAGACGTTGAAAGGGTGGACACGCTTGTGAACTATGCCGTTTCGATGGTAGAAATCCAGCGCTTCCAATAGCTCGATGGTCCACGATCGGACTTTTGCGACTGGAATTGGTCCGTCATCCGCGAGTCGTTCGCCCAAAGAGTCTTTGGTGGCATGCTCCATGAGAACACTGATCTCCCACCCTGAGTCAGGCAAGTGCTCTATTTTGAAATCCAGGATCGCCATTATAGCGCCTTGCCGCAAGCGCTTGAGCTCCTCCATCTCTTCCTCGAACGCCATGACAGCTTTCTTCAGTTGAGGACCGGCAGCTGCTGCATTTCCGCCACCTACCCGCGCACGTTTCAGTACTAATGTGACCGAAGTAGAGCTACCCACTGGCTTCACCAGCAACGCTTCTGTGAGAGGTCCGGAGCGGAAAGGAAGCGGATTCTCAACGGCACTGCAATGGACTGTCGTGTCTTCATGCTGAAATGTAACTGTTCTGTCGAAGGGGATATAATTGACGTTCTCTTCGCAAGGAAAGTACGATGGCGGAGTGACTATTGACGATCGGTTCTTTTTGCGCTTCACCATCAGGTTCTTTCGTCGCATCTCGTCGCCAACCATCTGCTGCAGAACGCGCTCCTCCTCAGCCTTCTCTTCGTCTTGCTTTTTCTGTCGCTCCATCTCTTGCTGTTTCACTTGTTCGGCAGCGGCGGCTTCTTGTACCGCTCGTTCAGCATCCAGGTTCTCGTAGGTACCGTCAGTCTCCCGCACCGCTATCTCGTCCTCGAGAATTTCTTGGATGGACGTGGCCAGGTCGTGGATCATTACTTCACCGACTAGTTCTTGGGGCCGGATTTTGAGTAGGTTTCGGAGCTTCTCCCAGGTGCTTTTTCTGAGGTTGCTGCCGTCTTCCAGAGTGAGCGTCGGTAACGATTTGGGGTAGGTAGCCGTGAGTTTGGCACAGAGGGTAACAGAAATGTTATCATTCGAAAAGGATGTTAGCTTTACGCGAAGGACGCGATCTGTGGTTTTCTACATGACAGTCAGTACTCGTACTGGTTTGTTTTGAGTTGTCGTTATTGGAAGGTGTCCATGGGAGCGTCCCGGAGCACTCCATATGGTAGAAACTTACACTCCATGCTCCTCTGGCTTCCGATTCTTCATAATCGTTCATGAAGACTGCCTTCAAGACTTCGCGTTCATCTTCCTGTGTCTTCTCGTAGGTCTCAGAGAGTTGCGAGACCAAGGGTGGACGCCCAGGCGATTCGGTGACCGGGCTCGTTGCGCCCATTCCGTCGCTGCCTCTCGGGGAAGATGCATTTTGCTGAGGATGTCTATTTTTTGGTGTTTTATGCGGTGCCATGTTGGGCTCTAGGGTTGATGATTGGATAGGCCGTCATATGGGTTGACGGAGAGACTAACAGCCGGAGCTGCTGCCCTTCACACTGCAGACATTTCGATTGTCAATAGCTGCAGTGAACAAGGGGGCGATGATGACGATGGGTAGAAACTTCGCGGCCAGCGCATGTGAAGTAGCGGTCGGCGGGGGGCGAGAGGTATGCTGGCAAGCCCCGCCGTTGTGGGTCCACTGGGCGCCATCCCTGCCCTGCACTGCAGGTACGAGCTGAGCCGCCGAACGCGACTTCCTCGACTTGGACCGACGAACAACAAACCGCATCGCGCCTTCTTCTCACTGCGAGATTGCGCCCAGAACCAGTCGCACCTGATAGTGAGGGTATTTGCGACTCACTGCCAGCTATCTGGCCCACAGCACAACCTCCAATCGAGCTATCCGCCCTCGTTTTCGGCGAGTAAACAAACAGCCAAACAAAGCCGCGGCTACGACCACACCACCACTACGCTTCGCATCGCGTCTTCTAGGACTCACGAATCACCCTCGGCGCTAGAGAAAGCGACGGCATCATGTTTTCGTGGATTACGGGTCCACGCATCACGAATGTGATAGAAGACCTCCAGCCTGGTGCGGCTTACTCGGGAACTGGGCAAGTAGTGTCATGTGCTAACTATACCAGAAAGCAACTACGAGTCCACCTTCATCGAGCCGCCCGAGACGCCCGCGCATCAGTTCGCCGTCAAGGCCTTCAAGCACGCCTTGTTCGGAACGCCTGCACTAGAAGACACAAAGGATGTCGCGAAGAGCGAGAGGAAAGCGCGGCTGGATGCAGCAAACGCAAAGCACATAGACCTCCCCGCGCCGAGAGAGAGTGGCCCACCTGTTTCGCCTTCGAAGCTGCCAGGCGGCATTCTCATGACACCAGGCACGGCAAGCAAGGGAAGGAAGCAGGTTTCGTTCGGCTCACACGTGATCGATAACGAGGGGAAGCGCGGCAACATTGGCAAGAGCGGCATACCCAGCGACTGCCCTGGCAAGTTTCCGAGCCCATGGACACCAGGAACTCAGTTGAAGCTGGACCCTGGAAGCGACAAGAGGCCTCGTACCAGGCTCACCGAAGCCCTCCTCGACGCACGTACTACCACGCAGCCCAAGTCAGGGCAGAAGCCTAAGGCGAGAGACGACAGCGACATCACCATAGACCTGGGGGCGCCGCGTTCCGACTCGGGCAGGTATTGGAAGGAGCAGTACGAGAGCTATGCCGAGAAGAGCGAGAAGGAGATGAAGAAGGTTGTTGCTAAGCAGCAACTAGCCAAGAAGTTCGCCATGAAGAAGGACGGCGAAGTCACCGAGTTGTCGACCAAACTCGAACAAGAACGCAAGCGGTACAGACAGCGGGAGCGGGACTTGGAGCAACAGAACAAGGACCTGCAGGAGCGACTTCGTCAAGCCATGGCCGAGAGCATGTCCTCAAGCATCGAGATTGCCGCACTGAAAGCACGTGTAGCCGTACTGGAAGCTCCCAACGCAGCGCCCTCGCCAGAGCTTCGAGAAAGCAAAGCCCCATTTGAGATCTACGAAGACATCAACTCACGCCCACCTCCATTGGGTTTGGACATGGATCCCGAAGTTACATTTTCTGCCGTAGACCGAACGGCTTCTTCTGGAAAAGAGAATGCATCGCCGAATCCTCGACGTCACCGTCGTCAGACTGTGCCTGATTCCTCCAATAGACCTGCTCTTCCTTCCAGACTAGGAACTGCTGAAGGCGAGGCCTCTATCATCCTAGGCAAGTCGCCGCGCGCGCCAGCACGCGAGTTCGAGGCTACTCTAGAGCAGGCTTTCGCACCGCATCAGCAAGCACAACCTCCCAGGTCTCCACTCAAAATCCGCAGGCCGGACCCAGTCGACGAGAACCAAGCATCAAAGTCGCCAGCCGTCATCCTTCCGTCAAGCCCGCTACCCATGCCCTCTCCGGGTATGGATCCATGGATGGAGGTAGACCACAGCTCGATAGCGCCAATGGATAAGATGGCGATGCCCGTCTCTACCGGCCAACCGTACACCCGACCCGAATGGAACCCGCCGCCCCGAAAACACCGAGTGTCCAATTCTGCCTCTTATGTTAGGCAATCACAAACTGTAGAGACGACTCGCCAGAAAGAGAAAACCACGGCGACGGAGAAGAAGACAGAGCCTCCTCGACGCAGGGAACGCACAACCGAGAAGCCAGTCCGCGCACCGGAGCTTGAAGTTGTTTCCTCGGCGGCCAAGCAGGATGAAAAGCATAGCCCAGAGGCGCGCAACACCGAAGCGCCGAAGAAGGCAGATGCGGCCTCTCCCCATTCTCCCACCGACCCCAAGTTCGACCTCACGAAGATAACGGCCCATCATGCAGAAGGGTCTGCGCAAGTTAAGCATGACCGGTCCAACATGCTGCCCGTTGATCGAAAGGAGCAGGCGAGACGACGACTTGAGGAGAGGAAGAAGTTGAGGAAGAACGTTCCTACGATTATTGGCTCTGATCGTTGATTGGGCGATCGGTTTTGGTGGCATGTTGTTCGTTGGAAGTTGGTGGCTGCTAGTTTTGGCTTGCATGGCTTATTGGAGTTTGAGTTGTTGCATGGGACATTGATATTGGCGTACTGCACGATACCTTGACATGCTTTGTTTCTACATTGATTAAATCCAGTATTCATGCATTCGTCTTCAAAGACCTATCAACACAATACGCTCTATCGCATAAAATGGGTATCACAAAGAGTAATCCACAAACCCCAGTAAATGCAAAATACGTTACGCGATCCTTTACCCTCACAAGCTCACCTGCTCCCCGCAGCAATACGCTCCAACGCCTTATACACCGGCACAGCACTCTTCTCCAACGCGCCCCTCTGAAACGCCGTCATCTTACCCAACACATACTTACTAACCACATCCGGGTCCCTACTATCGGGCCTCCCAATCCCCACCCCCACCCTCCACCACCTAACGCGCCCCAACTGCTGCTGACAACTCTTAATCCCATTATGGCCCTTTGCACTACTCGCCCCATCCCTCACACTCACCTTCCCCAACTGCGCCTCCAGCTCATCATGCACCACCACCAAACGGCCCTCAAACCCCGCATTCCCCGCTGCCAGCCGAATGCTGCGCAGCCACTCGCTATACGCCCGCTTCACATGACTCCCGCTTACGTTCATCAGCGAGGGGCTCTGCCAGAACGTCCAGTCGTCCGCTGCATCTGGCTTGTCGCTCGCCACGCGTTTGTAGCCCAGTAATCCGAATTGCATGTGTGTGTTTTGGGGCCGTGAGACGAGGCCTGATAGCCCTTTTGTGAAGGGTTGGTAGTTTTTGGAGGCCGAGAGGCTGGCTGTTAGGTGGTGGCCGGCCGAATGGAGGGTGTTGGAGTAGGCGGGCCCTGGGTTGCCGATGCTGCATATTAGGAGGGGGTAGGCTGTTTGGGTGGCGGGTTTGGCCATCGGGAGGGTGCTGTGGAGTGCGGGTGGGGGTTGTTCGGTGGCGCTGGTTGGTGGGGTTGGGGTTGGGGTTAGGAGGGCGGAGTTGTGTTGGTGTTTGTTTTGTTTACGCTGTGGTTTTGTGCGGTTTTGTGCGAGGACTGGTGCGGCTATGAGTGTTGGTTCGCGTTCTGTATCGTCTTGTGTTTGATTTTGAGAAATTTCTACTTTCGGTCCGTCTAGGGAGATGGCAGTAATATCGTTTTGCCCTCGCCGCTCTTGTATCCTTTTGTGCCTTTGCAAGTGTTTGTGGGTTTTGCGTACAGATACTGGGACCTCAATGGCGGGTTCACTGCTATCGTCGTCTTCGTCTCGTGTTGGCGTTTGGGGAATTTCGGAATTTCGATCGGCGGCAGGGATTAGTAGTAGCGGCGTCCCGGTAGGGCTGACCACGTGCGCACGTGTCGTCGCGTCCCTCATATTTGCAGATGGATGGAAAGTAAACAATGAATTTTTGGAAGATTAATATCGGTATGTGGTGCAATTTTCACGACGGGTTACTTTTATACGTTGGTTGTGTAAAGTGATCCATTGTTGAGAGGAACACTGTGAAGTGTGTCTGTCACAGCCACATGGAAGAGTCATAGGTACTGGATTTGTAAGGGCGCAATTTTGATTGCTTGATCCTAAACAGCCCTTTTCCAGTCTCAGATGTAAAACAACTCATCATTCGCACGCTTGCTGACTGTGCAAACTCCAGAGTAAATGTGGAGACCGATTTGAGACAGAGACGGAGATCGGAAGATGGTGACATCTCTTGGCGTGCATCATCGTTCAGGAATGTACAAGGGTCTCGGTTCTGTACAACTGCACTTTACTTTACAACACTACGAGCATTCATCACCGAGACGCGGTTACTGTTTCGCGTAAACCGCTACTTCCTAGACTGCACCGAGCAGAGCCGGTCATAGAACGATCCACGCACGAGAGACCCTCATCAACCCCAATATGTCAGAACAGCCGGTACCGCCACCGCGAGCGACTCGCTCAGCGGGCAGTTCCCATAATCTGCCCGAGCCTGAGCAGATTCGACGCACGGAAACGGCTCGCCTGAAAGCCAAAGCGGTGGCAGAACAAGCTCAAGCGTCAAGACCGCCGCCGCCGGCCCCGGTGGCAGGTGCGAAGCGCCCATACTCGTCCATGACCGCCTCCCAGACGCCCACAACAGTGCGAGATGCCGCCGCCGCATCGCCGCAGAAGCGAGATCAGAATGGCTTCATACGACCGCCGTCGAACGACTACATCCGGCCAGCGAAGAAGTACGCGCGCTCCGACTTCATCGAGTATGACTTTAGTAAGATGACGGACACAAAGGGTGGCTTCTTGAGCACGGTAGACGATCCACACAACAAGGCTATGTGGAAAGGGCAACAGAGAGAAGAGCAAAAACCAGAAGGAATGACGATGGCAGAGTGGGAAAAAGAGCGCATCAGGCGGAAATTACGCGCGAACCGAGCTGGGCCCTACGAGCCCGGTATATCCATCTTAGACACAATCAACGGCAAAGAAGAAGAGGACGAAGAAGCCGCCCTCCTCGCAGCCGCCGAGAACGCGGAAATCGAAAGCGGGACCTTCAAAGGCAAATACGGCGACGGAAAGCGCGACGTGCAGGGCAAATGCCGGGAGTGTAGCAGTCTGGAAATCGACTGGAAATGGCAAGACGTCTTCGGTGTCGGCGTATGCAATAGCTGTAAAGACAAGCTGCCAGACAAGTATTCCCTCCTCACCAAAACCGAAGCGCGTGACGACTACCTCCTCACCAACGAAGAACTCCAAGACGAAGACATCATGCCCCATCTCGAGCGGCCCAACCCCCACAAGCAATTCTTTCACCCCATGCAACTCTTCCTCCGCCTGCAAGTCGAAGCCTTTGCCCTCGGCCCCGAAAAGTGGGGTTCCCCTGAGGCGCTCGACGCCGAATACGAAAAGCGCCAGCTCGTCTCTAAGGAGCGCAAGCAGAAGAAGTTTCGGAATAAACTTGAGGATCTCAAGCGCCGCACGCGGGTCGAGGCGTATAAGCGTGCGAAATTGGGGGGGGGCGCTGATGCGCAGTTTGGGCAGAAGATTAGGGGGAGGTATGATCGGCATGAGCATGAGTGGGGGAGGAGTGTGCTTGATCCGGAAACGGGCATGACGAGGAAGAGGTGTGAGGAGTGTGGTATGGAGGTTGAGGAGTTGGAGTTTTAGGACTGGCGGTTTGTAGTGGGGAGTATGAAGCGGGGGCATGTTTGCTATGTAATGAGAAATGGTATATACCCACATGTGCATGTAATTCAGAACATGACCTATGACTATTTTTTGATGTCATGGTTTGAGAGCTCAGACAATTTTTAAAGCGGGTAGCAAATGGTAAGAACTAGTAGAATACACTTTAGGCCATCGACGCCGGTTTGGCGCTGAAGTCTGTCTTTTCTGGCTTTGATTGGAAATTCACTTGGATACGTTTATGTTAGCGCTGTGTAGGGATGCATGCATGCAGCTCTTAACTGTAATTTCTTTGAGAGGGGAAGGGAAAGGGGCGCGGGGGCATAGCTATATAGGTACCTATAACTTTAAAGAAATAAACTAGTGAGAAGCGTTGTCCAAGGTTCTGAGGTGCGTTTCAAACAAGCTGCCTGGTGAGGGTCTTGGGGGAAGGGAGAGAGCAGAATGGGTTCAACCGTACGACGTTCAGGTTGTATCAGGGTAAATACTGTATCATCACTGCTGGGAATAGCTATTTGGAAGCTCTCGATAATAACGTGGCAAGTATAGCCAAGAACATGAGAAAAACTGCAATGTCTCTTACAAAACAACATTCAAATTACATATCATACACATGTACAAACAATGCTTGGAGACCCGGCTCTAACGGGTAAAATAAGGTCAAACCTCCGCCCGCTCGCTCGGTTGAAACCAAATGCGACACTCACATCCTGCGAACAATTCGACAACAACAAGTATAACACAAAGTAGCAAGATCCTTCCCATCCAAGTTAGGCGGTGAGCGGCAAACCTCCAGAACGCTAATTCAATCGACACAAAAGTCTCGTGCGCAGAAGCATGCGAGGCTCAAAGTCCAAGGCTTCGTCATCGCTGCGGACCACCTCGATCGTGCGGGTGTCTAACCGCGCTTGTCCAGTCCATGGATCCAGAAGGAGGCAGCCGCTGATCAGGTCCAGATGGCGGTCCTGAAATAGGCGGCGCCACCGGAACCCTCATATCTCTTCTGCCCATTCTGTCCCAGTAAAAGCCGTCGCGAGGATCTCTTTCCCGCATTTCACGTTCTCGCATACCCCGCTCGGCTTCTCTCCTCATATGTTCGTCTCGATTGGCCGCTGCTTGCTGGTGCTGCATGTGTGCCTGCTCCCCACGAATGCGCTCCGTCATGCTACGATCGCGAGGGTCGCGCATCAGGAACGGGCGATGCGGTGGCTCCTCGGGGGCGCGTTGACCGTAGAGTGAATGATTGGCTCCACCAAGCGAAGAGTGAGGAGGATGCTGCAGGGGCGGAGGCTGGGCATGCTCGGACCGAGAAAGCGGAGTCTGGGAGCGCTGAGAGAGGTAGCCCCGATCTTGCGGCTGAAATCGATGATCTTCGTGCAATGGTGGTCCTGTGGATCGTAGCGCAGGATTGGAAAGCTGCTCGCGCAAATACTCAGTTCTTTGAGCTAGCTCACGACCAGTGTCGCGGTCTGAGCGTCGAGGATCGAAATCGTGGGCGTCACGAACATCATGAGGGCGATATGGGTCGTTCATTCTGCTTAAGGTGTGGAGAGGATGATGGCCCGGATGCTCATTGGGCGTTTGAGGATTGGAGTACGACAACGTGGCATTCGAAGCCTGCGAGTGGTCATTGCGTCCAGCTGAGTCTCTCTGCTGTGATATGTGGCTTGTTGGAAGATGCGGGCTTGGACGCATACCCATCGGGCCAGATGGGGGTACGCCGTTCCCTGGCGGATCAACTTGGGCATATGGATTCGGTTGCAGGATCTGCGCGGATGCGCTCTGTGCTTGCGCGTGCTGCGCCGCACTTGAGCTGGGAATACCATGACGAGATATTTGTCCAGGTGGCCCGCTTATGCTCGGTGTGCGTGAATGTAGATTGGGCGAATTACCGAACCCGCCGCCAAGAGGTGGTGGCGTGGGGTTCTGACGAGGAGTATTATGCTGAGAGAACACGGAACGGTGGTTACTGATGATTCTATCATTGAAACCAGGCTGAGGAAGGCCGGACTGCGAGGAAGAGAGTGACGCGTATTGATGACCCTGGCCTTGACTTGGATGGAACGGCTGGGGGTTTTGCCAGGTATCCCGTACGCCTGGTCTACTTGCTGATGGTTTGTCATCGGTCAAGTCGATCGGCCTGTTAGATGCTGCACTAGGTAGCGAGGACTGCTGGGCATAGGAAGGACGAGAATAAGAAGCGTGAGCAGTCATGGAGTCTTCATAGAGCCCACGTCTTGACGAAGAGACGAAGCCTTGCGTTGTTGGAGGCGGTGCAATAGGTGCAGACTGCTGAGGTGTAGAACTATGCGATGGCGGTCCTTGGTCGCTTGGCTTCTTTCGTCTAGGCTCCTCCGGATCAGTGTCATTGAGCAGTGACATCAAGTTTGATCTTCGCGGTGGCTCGACGGCAGGGCTGGGTACGACAGGTGGCGGGGTATTGTGTACAGTTGGCTGGTTACGTTGTGACTGCTGTAGCTGCTGGTGTACTGGCGGTTGAGGTTGGGCCTGTGGGATAGTTGATGGGGGAGGGTTCCTCGGCTCTTCTTTAACAGGCGGTGTAAGAATCGCTGATCGGGGTGGCAACTGCTGCCCTCCGTGATTGGTCCCATGTGCTGGAGAGTACACGTCGGCCGGAGCTTGGCTGAGCGGCTGGGCTTGCGAAGGGTGTCGAGAATGCGAAAACTGTAGAGGACGATGCTCAGGAGATCTCAAGCCGGAATTCGAACGTACTGGCTGCATGATTTGTGGTGCACCACCTCCTGGAGCGAACGGCCTATGATGTGGCATCTCCTGGGATATCCGGCGAGCATGCTCATGAAGCCGGCGTTGAATCTCTTGATCTTGTTGAACATCGGTTCTGGCCACGCTGTCCCGCTCCTGATACTGGAGCCCGCGATAGATAGGTGATTGATGTTGCTCTTGGTTGCGAAGCTGCGGAGGCGCATGTTGCTGCAGGGATCGATGTGCTGGCGGGTTGGATGTCGGCTGTGAAGACGGCCGATTCTCGAACCGTGGAGGCAAATCTTCTGAGAAGTAACCGGCTCGAGGCCCCTGAACTTGAGGCTTATGTTGCGACATAGGGTGCTGCTGATGGTGTTGTGGCTGCACACGTTGAGGTGGAGCTGACGGTGACTGTTGTGGCGGTATCGAAGGTACAGACGCAAGGCTAGTCTCTGGAAGGGCAGGGAATCCCGATGCAGGTACCAAAGGCTTGCCTTGCATGGGCGCTTGAGCAATACTGGAAAACCTCGAAGAGGGGGTCGAATGCGGAGGGGACACCTTCGGTAACGCAAGCGGGTTCAAAGGTGGAGAAGCATGTTCAGGTGTAGGTGCAATCGGACGGACAGGTGCTGCTTGAGTACTCTCGTATCTTCTTTTCGGTGCTGGAGTTGGTGTCGGCGGTGGGCCGAGATCATCACCTCGCTCCCTTCGTACATCCGCTTCTTTAGCCACTTGCTCTAGATCCAATTTACCGCCTTCAACAAGGCGTAGGTATTGGTTCTTGATCATTGTATGCGTCTTGGTACCCATGTGGTTAGCAATGGCTATCCAATCAGTGCCAAAATGGGCCACGTTCTTGTCAAAGTCTTGCAACTCCGACACTGACCAGTAGCTCGAAGGACCGGGTCTGGCACCACCTTGCGTTTTTGGTCGATCCATCATACTACCTGGCAGGCCAGCCAGTTGCTGAATATCGCCGGGCAACATGATCGGATCTTCCATAGGGACTGGGTGAACGGGCATCGACAGCTCACCCAGCGGTCGCTTTCCGAAGTCATCTTCCACCTTTACACCCAGGCCCTTTTCTTTACGATCTACTTTGCTCGGCGAACCGATAGGCGCAGCGGCGAGCGGCATATTCTTTGCTTTGCGACCAAGCTTGTCCTTTGTAGCCTTCGCGCGTCGCACAGCCTTTTCTTGTGTCCCATCGGCATCGGTCTGCCTACGCGCCCGCCCCGGGGTAGGAGCTCCTGCGGGGTCGAACTCAGTCTCCGTTGGGCCGAAAGTCGGTGCTGCTGAACGACGAGGTCGCCCGGTCTCGGTAACAGGCAAGGGTAGTCCGTCTTCTCCTGGTACCTCCGATCGGTCCATGTTAACGATAGCTCCTCGACCGCGGGCAACAGCGCCGCCACGCTTTCTGACACCAGCTCGGCCTTTTTTAAGTTTGCCTTTGTATTCCCTGCCCCACTTTGTGGCGTAATAGTGGTTGATGCAGTCTTTGTAGGTCCGCTCTGTCCCGACCTCTTTATACAAGACTTCGGCCAGCTTGCCCCATTTCTTAGCATATTGATCCTTATAATTCTGGACCATAACCCGGTGCTCTTCTGGCGTAAAATCGTCCTCTGGTGGTTCATAGTGAAAGACGAAAATTCCTTGACCGGGTTCACGCTGGAAGTTCGTGTCAATGAATCTCCGTCGTTGGGCTTCGGCCTTAGTGAGTTCCAGCGGTAGAGTCGCCTCCTTCTCCGGATCGGCCATGGCCTTCCTCGGTTCTTTATCCTTCTTGCCCAGTTTTTCTTCCTCTGCCGTCTTAAGAGACTCCTTGATGACCGCCTCGAGGTCTAGTTCAGTCGCCCATCGACTGGCGTGACTTCGTCGACCAGTAGCTGCTAGCGACCCATCAAGTATTCCGGTCATCGCAGCACTTTGCACATCGGGGGTGACTGCTTTCAGTGTTGGCTCGGCTGACGGTTGTCTCTCCTGATCATCATGTTCACGTTCATCATCCAAAGGACGAATAGCTAACCGCCACTGCTTGTACATGGCCGCATATCGCCGAAGTGTTTCCTCAGTGTTCGTTTCGGGCTCAATGCTCTTGCGTAGCTTGTCGCGAATAACGTCCATAACAGAACCAGGCAAGTTGGGTCGATCCTGTCCGATGTCGGAGAGAGGAGTCAGTGGGCCGGAGCCAAGATACGGCAGCGAATTGAGATCAGGTACAGCCTCTTGGTCTGCAGACGTCTCACGGCGCATGCGAAGCGCCATAGTAGCTGGTGCGGCTGGCTTTTCTTCGTTCTCTTCTTTGTCTTCCATCTCGACATCTTCCGATTCTTCAGCTTTAGGCGTAGGTAATTCTGCTGTGGTACTCGGTAGAGGCGGCTGAGTAGAAACTGGCTCCACATGGAGTGCTTGGACAGGAGATGGCTGTGGATCGTCCTGAGGCAGAGGTGTACTCGCGTTCTCCGCAACCGTCGACTCGGGCTGTGTCTGCGGGAGATGTTCGACCCTCAAGCACGACAACAATACTATCTCTTGCAAAGGGCTAACGGCACGCAGATGCGGGGCACTTAGATCGACTCGCTTAGCTTCTAAACGGGCCCGTTCTCGATTGTACTTCGCCTCAGACTCAGCAAAGTCGTCCTCGTCGAGATCAAGGTCATCGTCTGAATCTTGTAATACTTCTGGCGCAGACGACGCAGCCGACATAGGTGGCTTTGTCGTGCGGGGTGAAGCTTCGGCCATTACCACATCCGAATGTCGCCTGGTATCGATCGAAGCAGGTTTAGGCGAAGGTGCTACGGGACGCTCGGCCGACATTGCTCGCTCTTTAGGCCACTCTGATCCAGCTGATGCTCGTGAGAAGGACGGGGAAACCGACTTTGCGTGAGGCACCCGCTGCGGCTGCGGCTGTGGGTGCGTAGCTGAAACGCTGTTCTCAAGCCTGGGAGCCTTCGGGGCAGTACCGAAAGGTCGCTCACGTTCTTCGGTCGGGAACTCGCGTTTCAGAGGAACTGAAGGTCGATTGGGCATGAGACCCGGCCGTACCCATTGCATACTTTTAGGTCCATTACTCATAGAAGCTCTTGATGAAGCAAAGCCGGACCTATCTGATGGAGGATAGACGGGAAGCGCTCTAGAAGCCATCGGTGTTCTGTCGGCTTTCGGACCAGTCGGTATATTGGCTGGTAAGCTTTTAGGCGATGTGTTGATCGTAGACACACCGCCGCCAGCTCCGCGCGGAACGTATGCCGGAGGCACCGCGCTGGGTGATGCATCGTGTGGGGCGTATTGTGGAAGAGTCGCTCTCGAGAAGGATGGTGACACGTTAGCCCGAAGTGCTGCTTGTGGAGCTGTTGGTGGCACACGTGGTCTTGGAGCTGGACCTTGGGGAGGAGACCTCGCTAGGCCCGATGGTGCGGTTGGGGCAGATGGAGGTGGAGGGACAACAGAGGCAACCTTTATAGGCATAGATGCTTGCTTACTGACTGAAGGTTTGGCAGCTACATCATTTGATTTCAGAGAATCAGTGGGCTGTGCTGAAGCAACAGTAGGCGGAATAGAAGGTGGTTCCATACGCGTGGGAGCAGAAGGTGCTTGCCTGGTTTCCTGACTGGGTCCATCTCCAGGTGGTAAACGATCCAGTCCCCGATCCGCTTTTGGGCCTGTAGGAGGTAAAGCAGAGAGCCCTGGTGGAAAACTCGACTTCGGTGCGGTAGGGACTACAGCAGTTGTGCCTGCTTTTACGGGTGTGGCAGGGGTAGCAGGAGGAGCTGGATTAGACTGAATAGGCTTTGATGGCGCGACTGGTGCAGCATTATGTTTGACATCAGGTATAGGGGCCCTCCAGACATTGGATCCTCCGAAGGCTGGAATGGAAGCGGGAGGTGACGAAGCACGTGGCGCGTATCTTTCTCTAGACGCTTCTGCGCGGCTGGCCAACAGGGCTTCGTCCTTACCTGGTTCTCGACGAATGTCCTTGGCGGATAGAGGGTCGACAGCAAGAGAGGAACGTCTCGAGTAGGACTCTGCTTGCAGACCCAACCGGTCAGACGGAGATGCATGGTGAGATGAGTGTGGCGTTGGTCCTGTTGGTGTACCTGGAATATGCCTTAGATCAGAGGAAGGTGGGCCACGGTGCGTGTCCAGTGCCCGCAGGCTAGGTTTCCCACCGCCCGCAGGGCCGATGTAAGAGTCGTACTCTCTAGGAAATCTCCGGTCATCACGATCCCTCCGATCGAACTCACGGTCATCGCGAAGGTCTCGTTCCCGTCGTCCGGGAGGTGTTCGGCTTCGCGGCCGATACGTACGTTCCGGTATTCGCTCACGTGGATCATGGTGTCTCTCTCGGTCGTCGGTGTGGAAGTTTCTGCCACGCCCTGCAAAGCCACCCCGTCCTCTTCCAATGCTACCACCGCGATACGATGACGCGGTACTAAGAGGAGGGTCGGAATACGTTGAGCCTGCTGAAGGAGGGCCGTCCCGAGAATTGCGTCGTGCACGGTTGACGTCCAGATCTCGCGGGCCAAAGTCTCTCTGGTCACGTGGATCTCGTGAATCGCGAATGGGTGATCGCCTCGGGGGGGTGGGTCGTCTCTCACGTCGATCAAAGTCACGGTCTCTATCGCGGTCTGCCCGCCAAGAGTTTTGAGAGTTATGGGCAAATGCAGGTCCGCTACTCAACGGCGGTGCAGTTCGCAACGGAGTGGCCTCACCACGCCCAGCGAATCCTCGGCCTCTATCATCTCGCGGGGCCGAAGACGCACCTGGCGATGGGCCCACAGGAGGACCACGCGGCGGATCAGCGAAAGATTTGGGGCCTTTCGGAGGCTCTCTGGAAGGAAAGCCGCCCGGCTCTGCATTTGGTCTCAAGTTCTCGTTAGCCCTTGGGGGGTATGCGCCGCCAAAATTGGAAGGCCTTCGGTCTCGGTCTCGGTCCCGATATGGAGGTGACCTGTCCCGGACGTATCTTCCGTTGTCCGGGTACCGTGACGCGGACATAGTACTGGTAGTAGTCGTATCTTGCTTGGACAGAGATCTGTAACTGCTGCATAGGCACGGATTCACGTCGTTTGTCAAGGTGAGATACGACTCTTTTGTTGAAAGAGAGGCCGGTGTCGTACGCTGTCTTCGGAAGGGGTGCAGTGGCTTTGTAAATCGGACAATGTAGAGAACAGGCGGTTCCCGAAGCAGTGAAGATGCTTGAGTATGGCGTCTTTTGAGTAGTCTGAACACGTCCGACGTGATTGGTAGGCGTAGTTTAGCTGTCCTGGGTTGACGTCGGTCACAGAATGTCAATTGATGTTCGCGTTGGCAAGCTGTGGGAGACGAGCCGCTAGCGTCAGGGTCCGTGCGTCGAAACTGTGGAAATTAGGGAAGGCGCCAAACGACCGATCCGCCGTGGAACAGGTGCAGGTTCTCGGCGCCGGGAGCTGAGATTCGATCTGTTATCGTCCCCTTCAACGCCCAACGGCCTGTCTGTGCTGGGGGCGCGTCAAACTGCAGCGGAATGTCGGGCTCCGTCGTCTGGAGATAGTTCTGGGGATTGAGCAGCGTATGGCGGCTGGTGAAGGGCAGGTCCGGTGCTGCGAAGGGGAGATTCTGCAGCCCGTTGACGTGGCGCTGGGTACCTTTGTGGAGTCCCTGGCCACGTGAGGCAGCGGGGTGGTGATGCCGGAGAGTTAGAAGAGAGTGGCACTCTAGCCGGGCTGCAAGCTGGTGGAAACGCGCAGCATGGTGTCGTTAAGGATGTCGTTGTCGAGGGGGTGTGAAGGGAAACGTCAAGGAGACCAGGACCAGAACGAACACGAGAACGAGAGCACTGACCGGACCAGGACAGCCAAAGCAATGACGGACGCCGGCCTGCCCTCAAAAGCCGGGCTGGCCTAGCCGCATCTATCGCGCCACTGCTAATAAGGGAGCCGTCTCGATGCTGATTGGACGTCAATTCAAGATGATCGCTAAGGCCGCCGCTGGTTTGTGTCAGATTCGAGTGTTGCTGCGCCCAGACTCCACAAGGCTGTCGCTCACGAATGATGAATGCGCAATAATGTACCCACGGATGGCTGCAACGCGGCGCTACACCGCAGGCCATCACATCGTTCGCTTTGTGCAATCCTGTCGGAAGTAGTGTGCGACGCGTCGGCACCGTGGCCTGTCGCCCCTCTTGATGACAAAGGGCCGCTGCATGTGCTGTGCGGGAGGTCCCACAACTAGCGTTCCGAGGGTGGGGGCGCTTCTCGCATCAAACTCTGCAGCAGCCGCGACCGACGCACAGCAGGCAGGTGCAATTATTCCAAACGTCGCAGTCGCAGCCATCGCAAAGGCCAGCCTGGTGCTCTGAGCGCTTCCTGTGCACCTCTGAAGAACGATACTATACATGCCAGACCCCGCTACCATGGCCCCTAGCACTTCAGCCCCGACGGGCGCCACTGATGCCGTCCTGAAGCCATCCGAGCCCGTGCCCGAGGGTGCTCGTGAGGTGCAGGGCATCGACTTCAACCAGTATGCGTCACGCAGCATCACCGTCGAGGAACTAGTGGGCGGTTACGCAAACATGGGCTTTCAGGCAACCTCGGTGGGCGAGGCTGTGCGGATCGTCAACCATATGGTGAGTTGCTTTTCCCCCGGTTATCCGACGCCGCCTGCCAGCGCAAATGCGGAGAGACGACTTGCGGGCGTCGGCAATCATCGCGTCCGTGCGCAGGGACCAGCCAAACATCCATGCACTTTAGCCTGATTTAGCGCGACACGACACGGCGCGGCGTCGAGAACCTTGGAAGCCGGGGGCTCCTGCTAACAAGTGACAGCGTGCATGGAAAGACGCTGAAACCAGTGAACGGACGACGATATTCCTTGGGTATACTTCCAACCTGATATCGTCTGGGCTGCGCGAGACACTGCGCTACCTCGTGCAGCACAACCATGTCTCCGCTGTCGTCACGACTGCCGGCGGCGTGGAAGAGGACTTTATCAAGTGTCTCGCACCGACCTACCTGGGCTCCTTCTCCACACCAGGTGCGGGACTGCGTCAGAAAGGGATGAACCGCATCGGCAACCTCGTCGTCCCTAACAGCAACTACTGCGCCTTCGAGGACTGGGTCGTCCCCATCTTGGACAAGATGCTGGAGGAGCAAGAAGCCAGCAAGAAGACCGACGAGCCGCTGCACTGGACACCGAGTAAGATGATCCACCGGCTAGGCAAGGAAATCAACGACGAGCGCTCTGTCTACTACTGGGCGTGGAAGAACGACATACCCGTCTTCTGCCCCGCGTTGACAGACGGCAGTCTTGGCGATATGCTCTACTTCCACACGTTCAAGTCATCGCCAGAACAGTTACGCGTCGACATTGTGGAGGACATCCGGAAGATAAACACGATTGCAGTTAGGGCGAAGCGGACGGGCATGATTGTGTTAGGTGGAGGCGTTGTCAAGCATCATATTGCCAATGCGAATCTGATGCGCAACGGAGCGGAGAGCGCCGTGTACATCAACACGGCACAGGAGTTCGATGGCAGCGATGCGGGGGCGCGGCCAGACGAGGCGGTCAGTTGGGGCAAGATCAAGCTGGACGGCGACAGCGTGAAGGTTTACGCAGAGGCAACGGTCGTCTTTCCGCTGATTGTAGCCGCCACTTTCGCACAGGTGCAGAAGGCGGCAGACCAATGACACCAGCCATAGCCAGCTACAATGAGAATAAATAAATACCAGGTCGCCAGGCGCATATTCTTGTGACTGTTGGGACATGGGGAACTTCAGTGGATTCCTCGAGTGGGCGCAGAGGCACGACAACGGTTCTATGGAGCAACGTTGTTGTACGGGAGCGTTGATGCGGGCGTGATGCGGGCGGGCAGGGGAGGCGTGGTCGGACCCACCTTCCCCCATGAGTCCCAGAGCGCTAGCGCGACTGCCTAGCCGGTCACTGTGGATCAATCGATAAGCGCGAGGCGGAGAGCTGAGCTCTCTGACGACGACGCCGGACAGTCGATGCATGCAGCCTTGGGCGATGACTCAAGCTCCGGTGGGTTGCAACTTGCGTAGCTGAGAGGCTGTGAAAGGGTGAGAGGGTGAGAGGGTGAAAGGGCGCAGATACATGGTGTTGAAGGCGTCTCGCCAAAGTGTCGTCAGTATGGGGAATAGCGCTGCGGGTCCCGCCAGTTGATACCTAGCTTCGCCGCCTCATTCAATGTGCTGTGCTCTTGTTGGACCATGGCATGGTGCCACTGGTAAGCTTCAGCACGTCCGTGCCTGATCTTTCCTTTTAAACATTGACTCCTCCACGTCGAGCCCTACCCCAAGAGCAATTTGTCCTGTGATAACTGCAACTACACACGACCGTCACCGCGACAAGGCCAATAGCTTCATCGTGCCCAGGGTGGTAAACCTCAACGATAACAGCAGCAGCGCGCTAGCGTGCAGCCTCGTGCATATCTTGTCTTGCTCGTAGTCGTCGACCTGGTACCTTTATCGGCGGCCGAGCTATCACCTCTCCTCCAGACCCGTCAAACGTTCTTCCGTCGCTTTCACATGCGCTTTGCCGCAGCAAGCCCACCATGAGCGTCAGCGTCTTTAGCCAGCAACCACCTCCCGAGCCCACCTTCACAAGCCCACCCCATTCGCCAAACCATCTTCTCCATGCGCAGACACCGGCCTCTCCTCCGCCGCCGCCTGCGCTACCACCATCAGCCGACACAGACATGAGCGCCGCCACAAACACATTGCCGCCCACCGGCCAGAACCACGATCGGGGCGACGCTGTGATGGAAGATGGGGAAGAGCCCAGCAATCGCGATGCTTCGACCAACACAATCGCTGTCCACATCTCGGCCGTGGAGGAGGATGCTATGGACGTGACACCGGACACGGAAACGGATTTATTGCTACCAAACAGCTCGGCCGAAACACAAGAAGCTACTATCACTTCACCTACAATACCCGCACCTGGGGATTCAGTAAGTGAAAACCTATGGCGCTGCGTAGCCAGCGAGCTGCTGCCAATACACAAAACTAACATAAACCCAGGCGCAGACAAATCCCCCCATAGACCCTCCTCCACCCGGCGATCCCGATTCCCTACCTCCGCCAGCCGACCCCAACGCACAACCTCCGCCCCCGCCCCCGCCAGTCGAACCCGTACGCTCTGATACCGATTCCTCAGACGAAGACGACGGTCTGCCGCCATGGCACGAGTTACCAGAGGACATGTCTTCGCCCGATGAAGATGAACTGAAGGAGATCGAGGCGACCACCGAGCACAGTGCTTTGGACCATGAATACTGGGAGAGCAAGGCATTCCTGCCCTTGGAAGATCCAGAGTATGTTGCTGGCGAATCTGGCCGCGTTGATTGGACAATCGACGCCTACAATGGGACGCGGGAGAAGCCGAACCATGAAGTTCTTATGAAGTCTGAGGTAGTTACCGTGGGCGGTCACCAATGGCAGATCAAATTCTATCCGAAGGGGAATGATTCGGATTATCTCAGTGTTTATCTTGAATGCCTAAGCGTCATGGAGCCAAAAGATGAGAAGGATCAGGAGACTGTCGAGGAGGTGACGGTTTCCAATGGTGACGGCAAACAAGATGATGCCATGAACACCGCTGAAGACGCGCCCGCAGACGAGACATCTGAGCCCTTGGACCAGACAAAATCGCCTGCACGTGAGCGACGCGAAAGCGCAGTATCGGCACGCGAACATCTTCCGGTACTACGCGAGTCTCAGCACGCGCCTCTGCCTCTCCTTGGATCGAAGAGTCTCCCGAAGCGTAGTTCTGTGGCCGCACAAGTATCCGTCGTTCTCTACAATCCCACAGAACCTCGTGTGAATTACTCGCGGACTGCTCTGCACCGTTTCTGTAGTCGCTCGCCTGACTGGGGCTGGACACGCTTTCACGGGCCATACTATGAAATCTCTCGTCGCATGCGCGGTCAGCGAATGCCACTTCTGCGTAACGACAAGCTTGCCTTTACCGCCTACATCCGGGTCGTCAAGGACGACACTGACTGCTTGTGGGAGCACCCCAACAGAGAGAATCCCTGGGACAGCTTCGCAATGACAGGATTGCAGGGTCTCATGCTTGGAGAAGATGCTAGTGCGCCTGGTGGCAATATGATCTCAGCAATAGCATCATGGATGCTCTTCAAGCCTTTCCGGAAACTCTTGTACAGCATCGAGGTCGCGGACCCTGACGAGCAACCTTTTTTCCGTCCCAAACCCCTCGTTACAGCTCTGCAAAAAGTGCTCTATATGTTGAGGACCCAAGTAAATCCCGGCGCGGGTGCGGTCGCGCTTGACGACGTACTAGATGCCCTGGAGTGGTACGCTATCCGCGATGGCCTCGCCAAACTAGATGTTATCGAGCTTTGGGAGGTTTTGCGTCTTAAGCTGGAGGAAGAGCTTCAAGACATGCCACAATGCGCTACGTTGCAAGCCATCCATGGACCAAAACGCGATTACTCCACCGGTGTGCCCAGTTATCGCGTACCTGTACTCGGCGTCGAGACCATGCAGGAGGCTATCAACAAGTCGTCAAATTTTACAGTTACCGGACAAGCTCTACCAGAGCTGTTAACAATCGAGATGGAGCGACAGGACTTTGATCTAAAGACGCGCTCATATGTCAAAGTCCTTAATAAAGTAACCTTGGACGACCGGATAAGCATCAGCAATACCTCGTACACGCTCTATGGGTTTGTGGTGCATAAGCAAACGCTTCAGTCTTACGTCTACCAGCCGATCCTCCGACCCGAAGGCCCCGGAACACACTGGTACAGCTTTTCCGACAGCAAGGACGAAAATCAAGTCAAATGCCTCACCAAACGCCAAGCGCTCGACGCGCATGAAGGTAAGGCTGGCATCGAGCAGGTCATTGGCAACGATCCTGTGGCATACATTGCAATGTATGTGCGCGACGACGTAGCTCAGTCCGCATTCGTGTCAGAGGCGCAGTCCGAGGAATGGCGTGTTGCTGATTGGATTGAAATGGAAGTGGAGAAGAACAAGAATTCGAGTCTTCTACCACCAATGCCTCCACCGCCCCTCGAGGAGCCAATAACTAAGGCTGACAGCCAGGATGGACCAGAAGTGGATGCGGAGCCGCCCAAGACGTTGGACTTTCAGATTGTCGACTCACGAGTGTTCCTAGAGCACGAAGGGCCGGGCATGTTCGACGCCTTCGACGCAAAATGGGAACATGCGACTCCGAGTCTTATTCACACGGTGCAACTATCAAGCCAAGATGGATGCAAAGAGATTCGCGAAAAACTCATCAGCGTCTTGAACAACATCAAAGACCCACGACAAGTGAAGTTCTGGTTCCTGGATCCCAGTAGAGGCTCCTATAGTCGACCAAACCTTCTCGGCACTGGACAGATGGAGTTTTCCAGTGGTAGCTACCATCAATATACAAACAAAAAGGAGTGGACCCTGATCGATTCGCCATTCGCCTGTCGAAGAATCTGGGTACATGTCATCGACTTCGACAAACTTCCTGACTTGCCCAAGGAGGAGACAACAGAGGCTCCTGAAGTTGCCGAAGAGCTAGCGGCCCCATCGTCTGCACCGGAAGTCCACATAGTGACGGAAAACATTGAAGTGGATGCAAGCATTGCAGACGGGGAATCAAATACTTCACCACAGGTGGAGTCGCAATCGGAAGACACGCCTATGAGTGAACCTGACGAGCCTACTGCTGCAGAAATTGAGCAGCCCGAGGCGCATAACCCTCAAGCTGCGATTCAAGCACCTGTCGTTATCGCGGAGAATGACGATACCGATATGGTCGAAGTGCAATCGACTCCCGCGGCTGACCCACCCGCGGTTGACGCGATCATTCCAAGCACGCCAATGCCTGCTGATACCGAAATGGGTGGTACACAAGTGAACATTATGCCTCCCCCTCCACCACCCATCGACATGCCGATGGAGCCTCCCCAGCCCCCGCCACCAGCGCGCAGCCTCACACCCCCACCACCGCCAGACGAGATTTATTTCTTCCTGAAATTTTGGAATCCGGAGAAGCAGACCCTGGAAGCTCGAGGTTCTCATATTGCTATGAAGTCAGCGAGGGTGGATGAGACAGTCTTGAGCCTTCTCGGTCTCCCCGTAGAAGACAAGAAGAGAATGGAGATGTGGGAGGAAGACGAGCTCTCCAACACGCGGTCTCTCAAGCATCGCCGCACGTTTGCTCAGGTCGACCTCCACAACACTAGCATGATCATCGTCTCGTTGCCTCCCACCGTCGAACAACGCAATGCACTTGCTGCACGCGCCGCCTTCGCAGAAGCACAACAGTATCTCACTTTCCGATCCTTCGCCCGCAACTTCCCCCACAAGCTGAACGGCCACTTCACATACAACTACTTCTCCAGCCAATACTACAAGGGCGAAGTCACTAATGGCTATCGCCACGGCCACGGGATGCGCATCTACCACTCCGGCGCTACCTATAACGGCACGTTCCGCCTCGGCCAGCGCCACGGTCACGGCCTCTACACATTCCAAAACGGTGATACCTACGACGGCGACTGGGTCGACAACCAACAGCACGGCACCGGTACGTTCGTCGAAGCGGCAAGCGGTAACACGTATGTCGGTGGGTGGCAGAACGACAAGAAGTTCGGCGAGGGCGTAACGCACTGGAAGAATGCGCAAGAAAGTGAGAGGCTGTGCAGAATCTGCTGGGATGGAGATGCTGAGGCGGCGTTTTATGATTGTGGACACGTCGTTGCTTGCCTCACTTGTGCGCGGGAGGTGCAGACTTGCCCCGTTTGTCGCAAGAGGGTGCTGAGTTCTATGAAGCTTTATTACGTCGTCTAGACGGGGGGTGGGCGATCCGTCTATGGGCACATATATGGCTCGGAAGAATGTAGATGGCGGAGGTAACATGGGTGCCTGGATGTGGTCTCGAGGAGTTTTCTTTTCTTTCTTCTTCGGATCTGGTTCTGGTTCATGCGCAGATTGAGAATATGGGTGTTTATATCGGAAGACGGCGTTTCTAGCGGAGTCTGGCTCATGAACGCCGTCTTTTTTTCTCTCTACCCTTCCGCCCTCCCTCCCCCCTCTTTTTCATGCCCATTCATGCATTCGTTTGATTCGTTTGAATTTTTTTTCTTTCTCTTTTGCTGCTAGGCGTACCCTAAACGCCCCATGATGGACTGACCGGTCGCCAGAGAACCTGATGAACTGTTCTTTTCTTCTTTCTTCTCATCATGCTTGTCCCCTTTTAGAATATGGGGGGCGTTGGGGTGTAGGTATACAGTATCTGAACGTTTTTTTTTTCGTTTTTATTATTATTAGTTAATCACCTAACTAATAAATACGAGGGTTTTATTTTTTATTTTTGTACACTGTACTTATTGCTGTGTGAGTGAACTAGCGGGGGCCTTCTTTTTTCTTTTTTGCGTCGTGTGAGAAGAGATGCTTGTGTGGAATTAATAGCGATAATTACCGATAGTCGCGATTGTCGTCGTGTTTGGACGACTCAATCTGCACAGTCAATTCTTAGCGCGGAAGAGAGAGTACCGTATTGTACAACGCCCTCTCGTTGATTAATTGCACGAAAGAAACCAAGGTACGCAGTACAACCACCTAACATCCTACCCACCCAGTCAGTGACAGCTCCCTCGTATCACGGGACGACGCGTTCTCCCAGTCTTGCCTTACTATGCAGTACCCTGTCAGCCCAGCCCAGCCCAGCCGTGTACCTAGAAGAAAATTTTGAGGGTTACGTACTGTAGGTTCGAGGAGTGCAGTACCTATCCTACCTACCTACCTACCTACGCCCGCCATTCTTCCTTTCTGATCTCTAGGTAGGCACCTAGGTAGCGCGAAGGAGATAGGGGTTCTACCATAATGTAAGCAGTCGCGCCGCCAGGACTGAATAGCGAGCACTTGCATTAGCTTGTATAGACCTCGTTATCAATGAGAAGTTTTACGTCGTTATTCAACGATTGCACATCCATGCATGTGACTCTGATAAAGTCGTAGAGAAAGGAAATTGAAAGAAACACCTCACACATAGCAAATTTGCGCAGTGGGTTCAAATTCCTAGTCATAATCGTGTTGGATTGGATAGCTACATGTACGCCGATATAACAATATCGGAGGGGGTATCAAAATCTTGAAGGCCGAAAGCCGTGAAAACGCCATGAGCATAATCTTGCTCTTCCCATCATAACCCCAAACTTGGTCAAATGTATCAACAAGCCATCTAGTCCCCCCTCCTTCCCCCCCATCTCTCCATACGGACAAATGTTTTCGATGACGCGGCGAGCAACGCATCAATGACGAGCCCGGAAGTGATTACGCACAGCTCCGTTATCCGGGGCCAGGCATATTGAGAGGATTGGGATTTGCGCTGAATGCAGGAGCGGGGAGCACGTGTCATTTACTGAGGCTCGGCGTTGTTAAGGCGGTCCCGCGCTTCGCGTATCATGTTGTTCATCTGTGCTTCGGTCAAGCCATCCGCAGCCCAGTTGCCAGGGTCGGCGGCGAGTTGAGCGCCGCGGTGAGGACAGGTATCAAGATGCGGCACCGAGCCGAAGAATTGGACGAGGCATATCCAGCAGAAGTTGTGGTGGCATGCCTGACCTAAGATAGGCGATTAGTCTCTTCTCTGTACACTCACATGTCTGATCCTGGGTGGGACTTACATGTCATGTGGTCACACCCGCCTTCCTTCTTAATGTTGATGCCGCATTCTGGGCATGGCTTTACTCCCATTATCTTGAGGGTCAGATCAGTCTCGGCTTCTTCTGCTTGCTTTGCCTTGTCGCAGCTGCCTTTGCCGTGTGACTTTCCCGGTCGGTCACACGTCAAACAGGTTTCATACTCGCAGTAAGGACATGCGACAATCTGCTTGACGCGCGTGTTTCTCTTGCAGTCTTCGATGGAGAAGTAAAGACCACAGTCGGGGGAGAGGCAGGCGATGTAGTTCTCGCCGGCGGTGAGAGCGTGCTTGGTGATGGCTTTATCGTACCTGATCGTGGTCAATATGGCATATGATAGATGTGTTACCTGTTGAATTACTTACTCATCAAACGCTGCCTTGCTGACCGTAGTGTCCAGAGCCGGATAGTCCAACACATGGCCGCAGTCGGGAATCGGACAAGGTAGCTCTGCCCCGGCAAACTGGCGCTGCACAACCTTCATCCTGAGCATCTTCTGGATACAAAGATTACAGATGCTGAGAAAGTGCTCACAGGCATCTTTGGGCACCTTGAACGCACGGGATATGGTTTTTGTAGTAGCGCAGATCGAGCACTCCTGCTTCTTCGCTTTGGGAGCCTTCGGGATTGACTTTGGCTCCGGTTTGACAATGGCGCCGTCCGTGACGCGAACAGCGGGATTGGGGGTAGATTTGCGAATAGCCGATGAAGGCTCGGGCGTCTTGGACGGCTCCTTGACACGGCCAGCGCCCGTACGAGTGGGAGGCTTGCGGGCGACTTTGCGAGCGCGCGCAGTAGGTTCTCGCGTGATTTCGAGCCGGGCGGGATCTTCGAGTGTATCTGTCCGATCAGCGGTATCCGTATAGTTGACGCGTCGGTCTGGCCGAGCGCGCAGCCGAGTTGACGGCGCCATTGTCGCTGGTCGACTGATCAGTTCTGGTGGGTGTGGAGAGTTGTTAGACTTGCCGTACGGTCCCAAATATCTTATAGCAAGGAGCGTGGTCCGCGCTGCATCCAGGTGATGCTAAGTGATGTGAAAGGCTAATGTAGTAGTGCGCGCTGGGCGACGTCGGTGAGGCAAACGCGGAGCGGCGTAGCGCGGAGTGTCGGTGAGCCCAGCAAGGCAAAAGTTGACCCTCCCGCATGCGTTCACGCATAGTGCGATATAGGCGATACTAGAAGGACTCAAAGATCTCAAATGGAAGGTCACAGCAGACTGATAACCGGGCGCAGGTGTAGGATTGAGTGCTGTAAGATAGGCTGGATTGTATCGAGACATAAACTGAACTGCAGAATATGAAGAAAGATATAAGCTAGAAATGATGGAGATCTCCCAGAGGTATACCAGCTGATACCGGTAGAGGACTTTACCGTTGACCTATGCCTGAGCCCTACACACAAAGATGCCCTGGGCAAGAGCTTTCGCTCAAGGCATCCTCCGATGCACGTATCTGAACTGCAGAAGTGTGACTGCTAGTATAGCTTTTCGCCGCGTAAAACTTTTGGTGCTTTCGTCTGATATAGTGAGGGATGAGGAGACTGGGGGAGGTGACGTCGTGTTGCCGTACGCTAGTGTTTGGAATATTCCGGGCCGAAGAGTGACATCACGGGGTCGCACGCTCAACGTGCACCTGTACCTGTAGCTTTTCAATTAGTATGCTCTTGATGCTCTTTGAATGTACCCGGGCTAACAAAAAGATAGTATGACACACAGACTAGAGTAAAGTCAACTTCCTGTCCGCCGGCCCACGACGTTTCCATGAACAACGGCTTTCATCATGCTCAAAAAATGAAG
Source organism: Decorospora gaudefroyi (assembly GCA_010015605.1). Classification (NCBI taxonomy): domain Eukaryota; kingdom Fungi; phylum Ascomycota; class Dothideomycetes; order Pleosporales; family Pleosporaceae; genus Decorospora; species Decorospora gaudefroyi. The sequence continues at coordinate 135,370 of ML975247.1, forward strand.
GCCGACAGACATAGGAATATTAAGAGAGGACTTCTTCCCGAGCCCAGGAATACGCAGACGAAGTGTCGTTTTCGCTATGCCAGCAGGTCTTGAGCTCGACTAAGTGGGATAGATCTGAGCCTGCCGTTCCAACCTTTCTGCCTCATACGTCAGTGACTGGCAAGTGCACACACATACGCTCTTGCACGACGAAACCACCTACAGGGAGCGCACCGCACTCGAGACAGATGTAACAATGTGTTCAACAGCAACCGCGAACGGTAGTGTAAAGATAACTTCTCGCTCCAGTGCTTTTAGTCTTGTCTATAATCACTATCGTCAAGCCTCATCATCGCTGCGTAACATCGTTATCCAATCACTAAACTTCGTGCTTCACGATGAGCAACACGAATTCCAATTCGGACGAATGGGTCGACTCTTCCGGTGACTCGCAACCGCAAGACGAGACTGGGGCGGCGTACGATACATACAGTCTCATGCTTATTCACCCCATCCACAGTTACTGATGTATCGCATCATAGCAGCGCCAATGCGAACCCAAACACTGCGCCAACCGAAGTGGAGAACCCGTATCCGCCGCTCTCGCCTGAGGAGGTGGAACGAAATGCGTATGTCCAGCTCCCTTCTTCTCCCTATCAACCCGGAAGCCCTCGTATGCCCACCCAGCCACCACAGTCCAAACAATCACATCGCCAACCAAACGCCATCTAACATGAAAAAAAAAACCCGTTAGTACAGCTGCCCGCCGGCGCACAAGCTCGCTCTCCTCCGGCCTCGCTAACATGTCGCCGACCGAAAACGAAGCCCTAAAACCGCCCCAGCCCACCCCTTCACCCCCCCACATCTCCGCATTCCCAGACCAATACTCCCACAAACCAGGTCACGACCGCACCCGCAACCCCATGACAGACTTGCCAGACTACCACGACCCGGACTCGCCGACCCAGAAGCGCGGCCCCCATATCCCACGCAACCCCGCTGCAGACACGTGGCGCGACGAAGCCTACGAACGCAAATACCCACCGCCGGACCCCATCCTCAACGTCGGAAAGAAGCAGGACCGCTGGAAGTGCGAGTACTGCGACACCCTCAACGATCGCGGCATCACCATTGACCCGGATGAATCCGCCGCCGATCCCAACGATCCTCGTGTCGGGCAGGCTGGTCCTTCTTCCGCCCACCCAGGCGCTATTCGCATTCCTGTGCGCGAGCCGGCTGGTATCGTGCCCGAGGATAACGTGCGGTGTGCGTATTGTACTGAGCAGATGAATTTACCACTTGCGCGCTACGCTCCCAGGGAGTTGGCCGAGGATGGTACGAATTGGGACAAGATGACTGTGCCGGAGACAATCAAGACGAAGATGAAGATTGCGGTTGGTATGGCGGCGATGCAGTTGGTGTTGAAGAGGTGGCGGGAAGATGAGGAGAGGGAGAGGGAGAAGAAAAAGAAGAAGAGGAAAGAGGAGGGTGGGAAGGATGATGATGATGATTAGGGGGAGAACCAGTGATTGTGGTTTGGATAGCTTGTAACTCGGTGAGCCTCGGGTAACTTTGTGCTTTTTTTTCAACGCCGGTGGTCGACTTCTAATGGTGGAGAGAAATCGGGTAGCTTGGGCTAGAAAGTTGGATACACTGCCACTTCGACGAAAATATATCAGCTTCACACCAAATTATACCACACATACCTATCACAACACCACCACCCCCACCGCCTCCCATCCCCCATTTTACCAAGTCCCAACCCACCAGACCAAACCCCCCAACCCCACCGTAACCCCCGCATGCCACGCAACCCCCCAAGCCATAGCAAACAAAAACTTAGGACTGAACACCGTCCAAATAAAAAGGTGCTGCCGTAGCACCATGCAAGCCCCCATAACCGCGCCCAACATGACGCCCACCCAAAACGTCAAAAGAGCAACATGCTGCCTCCAGGCCGCAGCCCCTTTCCTCACCTGCCTGCCCTTCTCCTCCTTACTCGCCATCTCATTCAGCCACTCCCTCTCCCGCGCCACCCAATCCGCTACATGCAATTCCGACGTATCGACGAAGCGCTGCGTGCGGCCGTGCGAGCCTAGCAGTAATATGCCGGCTAGACTCCAGTAGACGGGCCCGGCCCAGTTTGATAAGAAGACGAGGGCGCCGACGGCGAGGACGTTGTAGTCTGAGATTCCGTTGTAGGAGTTTGAGAGGTCGATGCTGGAGATTGAGTTGCTGTTTCCGAGGGCGAAGAAGGAGGTTTGGATTTGGAGGAGCGTGGTTAGTGTTATGGCGGTTGGGGTGAGGTCGAGGAGGGCTAAAAAAAGAAAAAGGGAGACGGGATTAGAAAGAGCTTTGTTTAGATGTGTGGAGGAGGTGGGAGGAGGTGGGAGATAAGGACTTACTGAGGAGAAAGTATTGGAGCCTGAAGAGGAAGTAGAGCGGTATATTCTGCGCTTTTGTTTGCGTGAGCAGAAAGAGGGTTGTCAAATCGAAAAAAGCGACTGCTAGTTCTGTAGCTTGGTCAGTTCGCCTGCTCTTCTTCTTCTTCCAGAAAAGAAGTACTTACCGCCGTTACCCTGCGCCCCTCGTCTAGCCCTTCTCTTTGACCGATACCACTCGGTAAAAGTGATCCAAATCCCGCTCAACAGAAGTCCACCAAACACCATGCGCGCAAGCCCCAGGAGGTCCAGCATCTCCACTCTTTCCATCATTCCCGTGCTGATACCACTCGTCAGCTCCGGCGCATCCTTAGCCGTAAACGCAAGCTTGAAAATCAACGACGTTCCACACAACGGTAGCACAGCAATAGTCCCAAACATGCGATTCTGGTCCGTAGACTCAATCTCCACGTTGTGTACGGTCTGCTCCGTATCGAATGTTGCGAGCGAACGTGCTATGTGCCTGGCTAGGCGGATGGTAATGTCCATATACGTGGCTCCAATGACTCCCCAGAGGATAATCGAGTTCCCGCCGTGGAAAATGCCGCTGTTGACGATGTCGTCCGCGCCAGCATACTTTTGTCCGGTTTGGTTCCAACGCCTTATGATCCTGTGAATGGCTAGGGCCATGATGGCGGGGTGGAACAGCCATTTACTATACCATTCCTTACGCATATTGGTGACGAAGAGACACAAGAACCACCCGGACGTTGCCCAGTACCAGAAGTTGTGCTCTTCTTCGACGTATGAGGATGCAAACATCAGGACTGCGTATAGTACGAGGACCAGGCTGTAGTAGATGCCGGCTGGCGTGATTGGCCGGCAGGATGGGAGCGTGAAGTAGCTGAAACTGCAGATAAGGAGGGCTAGAGCCGTCCCTAGGAAGAGGCGTGGGACATTGTAGTTGGAAGCGGTGCTGGACATTGTTTCTTGGGCTTCGTGCATGAACTAAGGTGCACGTTAGTGGAATCTTCTAAATATATCATGTTGCATGCTACCAGCCCGGTCGCTGGCGTTGCAGAACTCACCTTGTAGACAGGAACGTGAACATCGCTACCATCTTTCATAGCACTCACGACTCTTTGCCAAAGACATGCCAAGGACTGACCTTCTGTTAAATGCGAATCCTGAGTATGTTAGCGGCCGTGTACCGTCTCAACCACTGAAGCAGCAAACTCACGTTAGGCCCAGAGCAGTCGAAGCCCATCTCCTTAGTTGACAATACCACCTCATCAAATCTCAAGTTGGTATATTTGGCTTCGACAATCTTCTTCATCTGCTTCGCATTGCGACAGAGAAGCTGAACGCCATCCGACGCTATACCCTCTTAGCATTCATAGCACACTATAACCAGCAGTCCTACTCACTTTTATCCCAGAGTTTCAGGAAGTCTTCAAGAAAGACACCTAGATTATTTCGTGGTACAGGAAATCCAAGCAAGCCAGCAAGTGTTGGTGCGATGTCGCTCTGCTCAACCATGCGGTAGTACTCGAATTCTCCTTCAGTCCTGGGCTTCACTGGGCTCTGTCTCTTCGCGGTGGTGGTGATTTTGGTAAGCTTTGGGCTCATGAACACTAGTGCTGGAGATGTCTCGCCTGGTGAGGAGCCGCCGTGATTACCGCCATCGTTCATGCCGTGGTCACCACAGAGTACGAAAAGCGTGTTGGAGAGATGGTCTTCGTTCTCAATAGCGTTATATATATCACGCACGATCTCATCCATCTCTCTTTGCTTAGGGATCATGTTAGGACTGCGCGATGATTAGTACTGCAGCTGCCTGCCAGAAGATGAAGTTGGGTACCTCTGAGGACCAGCCTTGTGCCCAATATGGTCGAGACCCAAGTAGTGCATAATCATGGCATTCCAGTCACTATTCAGCAACTCATTAGGAACATGCCTCGTCACATTGTTATCGACCTCGGTGAAATCCTGCGCACGAACAATCAACATTCGAATTCTCCTATATACAATGGGACGCTCATGACTGACCGAGACAAAGAAGCTGCTCGTTCCGTCTGCGCGCTCAAAGACATTTGGAAACAGCTTCAACCACGTATCGTCGCCGTACATGATTAGCTTCCCTTTCCCGTTGTCGAAATCCTTCGCTGCAATTTGTGCGAGCCATGTGTCTTGTGTTGCTAATGTTGATGTGGTGTCGGACTCGGCGAAGTTTAAGATGACGTCTACGAAGGAGGGTATAGAGCCTGTAGTAATGGCCTTGACGCGGGGCATGGTGATGGTAGGGGAGGTCGCATGAGCAGTAAAGGGCAGCGCAGAGCCATCCCTTATGAGGCTGGATAGCAGTTAGCTGGTGATGACTTCATCTCTCATAGTCGTGAGAGTACTGCCGCATACCTCTGCACAAAGCTCATACCACTATCCTCTCCGTAAACAAAATCACTCCGCAAGGCGTCCACGACCATGAATATGAGTTTGTCAAATGGCGCCTCTGGCGGGTTCTGCCAATCCTCTCCCAGTCGGTCTGACCATCCCAGCTCTTCATACTCAGCCAGCCCTGGCATAAAAGGTTTGTACGGGAAGAAGCCGGTCGCGAAGACGAGGATCGCGACTGGAATCAGGAGGTTCGCGACCGTGAGCAGGATCGTCCGGGGTGGCATTGTGGCTAACGCGCTTGTTGAGTAGTCTGAGAAAGAAAGTCACGACACGATTGATATCATGATGAGGAACATGTATCGCAGGCAATTGCTACGGGATCCATCATCGCCTTGCAGGACGCGACCGTTGAGGCTCTTCGGGGTGCTCTTCCAGGTCCAGGCGCTAGCCCCGAAACGAGCTAGCTCGGCCAATTACATCACTACCTCGGGGTTCATCCCCAAATGCCAGCATCAGTCTTGCACCTACTCCATGTACCAGACACCATTGAGACTCATGAGATTGACAAGGACACGATTTCCTCCCCAAGTCACGACTAACCAGCTTGGACTACCTTCCCCCTTCATACGGATTATCCCAAACACCTCCAGGACAAACCAAACCTTCGAGAATCAACTCATCACCTACCTCCAACACAAATACCCCAATCCATCCCGGCCCACAATGTCCTTCGTCATTCCCGGTTTGCGTCGAGGTCTCCTGCTGAGCACACCGCTCCTCCTCTCCACACCCCTGCTCGTCCACCAATTCCGAGCTCAGCGCATCTCCTGCGACGCTCCAGACTTATCGAATCGCTTTACTGGCAACTACACCAACGAGGCACGAACACCCGTCATCACTCAATCAGGCGCCGTAAACCCACGTGCGATTCGCCAAGTGAGCATGGGGAGTATCCTGGGTGTGGTGGGTGGATTGGGGTTAAGTTTGTTTAGTAAGCCATTGGCTGTGTTGATCGGGTTAGGCATATTTGTTTTGCAGGTATGTTTTCTCACAAGAGTTCTTCATGGGGTAGATGGGAAGACTGGAGGAACGCTGTACATGCTTTGGGATATCTATGTGTGTTTATGCAAAGGCGCGCCACCCGCTTGCCTATGCTCGAGATTGGAGACTGGGAAGGAAATGGCTGACACCTGACCAGTTTGTGGAGTCGAGAGGCATCCATGTTATACCATACTCGTTCCTCCAACGCCGCGTAAAGTCGATGAATGTCCGATCGTTGGTGCGCGACAATGTTGCCTTCAAGCTGTCGTTCGGTCTGACTTTTGCATTGGCTGCCTTTGCTGAGTTCTAAATCAAGAGCACGTATGGCGTTCGCTCAGTATGCGTTCGGTTGAGAGAAGCCATGGGCGAAACGATGAGCTGGGTTCATTGTCTGCGGCTGCAGTTGCATCTGCAGTTGCTTGCAGCTCTGCCAGAAGGCCTTTACAGTGTCTTTGAAGGCTGTCCCGTTCTTTGCGTTCCTGTACATATATTAGCATCAAAAACACACATGACGACAATTGGTGAAACCCACCTAAACATGCTCTCGATTAGCTTTCGTACCATATCCTGCACGCCCTCGTCCTGCTGGAAGCGCTGCAAGAGCGGCTGCTCTGCAAGTGAGTTCGTAAGATACGCCCGTGAGTTCTTGTCGGCTCTTAGCATCGCACGAAGTGGTGAAACAATGTGCTCCAGGCTAGTGAAATCCACCTCCCCGCACACATTGGACACGAGAGCGAATGCGACCGCGGGACCGAAGTGGGCTACGATCTCCTGTATCGTGGCCTGATGAGGACTATGGCTATTACCCGCTAGTTCGAAGACGTTTTTCCAAAACTTAGCAGCTGCACGTTTGGGAAGCACTTCAGGCGACTTGATTGATTCCACCGTAAAGCCAAACATGCCCGATAGGTTATCCGGGGACTCTTGGGTCATAATTCGAGGATCGGCGTTGATCAAGTCCTGGATGAGTTCGATACAGCCGACGGCAATCTCCGGGTCGTTCCGCGGATGCTGTAGTGCTTGCATGATGCTCAAGTCATGCTGGAGCAGCCGCTGGGCCTGGTTCTGGAAGTCCTTTGGCTGGTTGTGCTTGTGTGATGCCATCCAGCAGCACGCTGTCTCAAGTACGAATGGCAACCTCGGTGTCTGTACCGTAGTCTTGGTGATGAAGTCGACTGCTGCTGAAGGTGGTAAGACGAAAGGTCCAGCTACTGTTTCTTTGAATCCTGTGCGTAGGACATTGCACGCGGTCTCGATGATCTCTTCGTTCCCAGAAAACACCTGTGTCATGTAGTTGACAAGGTTGATGATCTGGTTCTGGATCTCTTTACCCGGGCCTTGCAACCAGAATGTCGAAGGTTCTTCTTCATCAGATTCCAAGTCGATAACCTCCTCGTCGGAGGCTTGCAGAGCTTTTCCGATGCTTGATAAGCATTTCAGAGTTGTTAATGCGAGTACTTGTCCTTGCTCTGCATCGCCCCCTTCTTTAGTGATATTGATTGCTTGCATGGCATCGCGTGTAATGTACTGGAAGAGATGCCGTACGCCTTCGAGTTGCTGCTCCTCTGTATCCTGAGCCTGTACTATGGCGGCAATACCTTTTAGCACCATGCTTTTGGTGAATTCCTCAGCTGTTTGGTAGGTGAGAAATTGTTCGTACATTTGGAAGAACGAAGCCAGTTCTCCCGTCAGAGACTTGCGGCACTCTGAACAGAGCGAAGCGAACGATTTTGCAGCACCGTGTGCGATCGCGGGTTGAGCGAGAGCCGTGAGTAAGAAGGGAAGAACCTGAGGGAGGAAGCGCGGGTTTCGAAGGAAAAAGTGATTCAGCGCGGCGACTAGCTCAACGGCAGTCCTTCGTGTAATCGCAGGTACACCAGTATTGCCAGATATAGTCACGAAGAGTGGTTGCTCGAATAGCCGAACCAGACGCGCATCCGAAGTCTCTGTCAAAGCTTCTGCGATGGAGATCAATCCGAATAGTCCCGCCTCAAGTTCCAGCCAGCTGCTCGCCTCTAACCCACGTGAGGCGAGTTCAATGAATTGATCGGTCAACACCTCGCGAAGAGGGTCATAGGCGTCGAGAATAATGTCTCGGACGTCGACACGGAAGACTTTGAATGACTTCCTAAAATCAGAATTCCAGGATGCCGTGATATCCGCTGGAGGATAGATGATCTTCTGGACTAGCTCAGATATTGCTTGAAGGACGTTGGCCTTTGCATTATCCATCCACGCTGGTAGCTGTTCTCCTGCGGCGTATAGGAAATTTTCCTCGGAGATGATGCTAACGTAGTAACTCCAGAAGTCGAGTACTACTGGAGCAACTTCGTCTTCGAAGCCCACTGGTGGTCCCGGGTATTTGAGGAGGTCGTGTAGAAAGGCTGCAAAATATGTTAGCTACATACAATGTGACCTATACCAATGACTGAGACTTACACAATACTTGCTGATAGTGTGCATTCTCCGGCTGCCTGTAAAAGGTCTTAGAATCGAGCAGTATCTGACCGTAAGCAACAATAATCCTCGCAAGCGAAACGGTTTCGGCATCCAATTTTTTCAGAATTTCTAGGCCCCAGGGACCCGATATTGCTGACCAGAGCATCTCCTGATGCTTTGCGTCGAAGAAGGCGTTCTCAAGTACCTCAGCCACAATCTCAATAGCATCCTCAACATTGTACTCTAAGCATGTCAAGGCGAGCTCGTTAACCGACCGAAGATGCTGTAGCTTCTCGGGAAGGTCCTTGAACTCGGATTGGGCATAGAAGACCCATCCCTGGTCTGTTAGCTTTTATTGGGGAAGGGACTCTGCTGTTGCAAGGAAGGCAATAACAAACTGCAAGTATCACGAGTGATGAACAGTAATCCGATATGTTTTGCAACAAGAAAGACAAGGCGAAACGTACCGTGAAGCATTTGAGAGCCGCCGCGCAGATCTTGTCGCCTTGTTGCACCGATTGCGCGTAGGTTGGGTCATCAATCGATAGAGATAGCTGTTTGATGCCGCGTCCGAAAGACACGTGGAGGAGTGCCTCAAGGCTTTCTACGTTCGCTATCATACGCTCATGCGGCTTCCGACTAGACGACGTTAGGAGGGGCTTAGAAAGTTATTCTTTTGTCACACTTACTCTCCAATCTTGGATGGTTTCTTGGATTCATCGGCCAAGCTCATGGCAAAGTCCAGCATAGTCAGAAGCTGTTCGTCGGAGAGCTGCGGAAAGAGATCCCATGTTGATGGATGTCCTTCCAAGGCATCGTCAAGAACTGGTTGTTGGACAGCAAACGAAACCGCTAGGCTCCTAATGCACTGGGTCCATACCGAGATTGGTTTGGTGAAGTACTGTGCCAATGTTGAGCTCACTTTCCGCGTCGCGATGGATGACGTGGGCCGTGAGACGAGATGGTGGATAAGGGTTGAAAGCAGTTGCGCCGAATTCTCTTCGTCCAGTTCCGCCGAGTCGGCATTGAGCTTGACGGTCAAGGTAAGAGCGCCAAAGAAGCGGACCTGCTCGTTATCGCTCTTCAGAAGTGCATCAGCGATCTGCCAGCCCTGGGGTGAGCGCTGGAGTAGGACTAGTGTGGCTTCGGTCTCTGAGATTTTCTTGGCCTGACCTGGCTCGTATAAGGACTTGACCAGGCGCTCGATCTCCTCATAGGGCAGAGGAAACGCCTGCGGCTGTTGCGCTACGTTGTCCGCCATAGTGCAGATGGCCGCGTACAGGCGGGTAGGGAGATCTGTCAGAGGTTAGATGGGGCATTACACGTAGATGATCCCTCTAGGCACCCTTTCACGCGTCGCTAGCTTAGCATTGGGGCCAATGAGGGATCGGGTATGTCTTGAATTATAATCCTGTCTGAGAACCAGGTAACAAGCTATCCACTACCAGGCTGCGTTGGTGGCACTGAACAGTTCAAAAGCGATGTCGTCGGTCGTCGCGTGACACCAGTAGGACGCGTGGACAAGCCCTTGTAACACGGCCATTGCAAGCAAGACAAAGTGAAGAAGAGCTCCAAAGAAGAAGCGAAAGAAACTTCTCGATTGTTTGACTTACGGGTTGAGTTTGTTGCACGCTGAAGTGATGCAGCCTTGGAATTCAGCGCGTGTGGTGGGGCAGTATCGAGCACGAGCGGCGATCAGGGTACGGCAAGCCCATGGTTTGCAGCGTCAGATAGGTACGGTTGTAGTAGACTAGATACCTGGCAGGGCGAATCGGTATAAAGATGCTGCACCAGGGAGAGGCACGAGAGGGTTCGTGTACTTGGCGAGGCTGACGGGACAGGGACCCTGGTGATGGCGATGGCGCTTAGGCGGGGTGTCATGCATGTCCCGACGACGGCAACGTTAAGCGCGAAGCAGCGTGCCAGTCCCCTATGCTCGTCCCGCGCACTCTAGGACGGTCGTATGCGACAGCTGCAGCCTATGTAGCCACCAGATTCCCGTCCTCCCCTATCAGACCGTTCCACGCGTCTGCTGCCCTGCGTGCTATCGATATGGCCAAGGTCGACACCACCGAGCGGCTGGCTGAGCTGCGCAAGCTCATGAAGGAGCGCCATGTCGACATCTACAGTACGGCTATCACTTTGCACCCAACTACGAATAGGTAGCGATACTCACGCAGAACACGTCACTGACCCCGTGCCAGTGGTCCCGTCCGAAGACAGCCACCAGAGCGAGTACATTGCCCCCTGTGACGCCCGACGAGGTCAGGACCACCCCGCTGCCCATGGCACCGCTCCCCGTTGACCCCACCTAGCATACATCAGCGGCTTCACTGGCTCCGCTGGCTATGCCGTTGTGACGCTCGAGAAGGCCGCGCTCTCGACTGACGGCCGCTACTTCAACCAGGCCGAGAAGCAGCTGGACAGCAACTGGGAGCTGCTGAAACAGGGCATCCAGGATGTGCCGACCGTGCAGGAATGGACTGCCGACCAGGCCGAGGGCGGCAAGGTCGTGGGCGTGGATCCGAGCGTAGTCACTGCGGCCGATGCGCGCAAACTCGCGGAGAAGATCAAGAAGAAGGGCGGCACATACAGGGCCGTCGACGAGAACCTGGTCGACCTCGTGTGGGGAGACAACAGGCCGGCGCGACCGAGCGAGAAGGTCATCGTACAGCCCGACAAGTACGCTGGCAAGAGCTTCGACGAAAAGATCGAGGACCTGCGCAAGGAGCTGGAGAAGAAGAAGAGTCTAGGCTTCGTCGTGTCTATGCTCGACGAGGTTGCCTGGCTCTTCAACCTCCGTGGCAGCGAGTATGCACTTCCCCCCTGCATCAGGGAGGCGCGACTAACAGGGCACAGCATCCCGTACAACCCCGTGTTCTTCTCCTACGCCGTCGTTACCCCCTCCGCCGCCACTCTCTACGTCGACGATAGCAAGCTCCCGGAAGACGTCAAGAAGCACTTGGGCGACAAAGTCACCATCCGACCGTACGAGGCCATCTTTGGAGATGTCACCGCACTGAGCAAAGAGGCGTTCGAGGCGGGCGATAAGAACGATACGCCGAAGAAGTTCCTGACTTCGAATCGGGCATCGTGGGCGCTCAACAAGGCGCTTGGTGGCGACGAGAAGGTCGAAGAAGTTCGCAGTCCGGTCGGAGACGCAAAAGCGGTCAAAAACGAGGTCGAGCTCCAAGGCATGCGACAATGTCATATCCGCGATGGAGCTGCGCTCAGCGAGTACTTCGCCTGGCTCGAGGACCAGCTGCTCAACAAAAAGGCCACACTCGACGAGGTGGACGGCGCCGACAAGCTGGAGGCTATCCGGAAGAAACACGACATGTTCATGGGTCTTTCCTTTGACACCATCTCCTCCACCGGACCCAACGCAGCTGTCATCCATTACAAGCCTGAAAAGGGGGAGTGCTCAACCATCGACCCCAAAGCCATCTACCTCTGCGACTCGGGAGCACAATATCAAGACGGCACCACCGATACCACGCGGACGCTGCACTTCACAGAGCCGACCGAGATGGAACGCAAGGCATACACGCTCGTGCTTAAAGGCAACATGGCCCTCGAGCGCGTCAAGTTCCCCAAAGGCACAACTGGCTTCGCATTGGATGCCTTGGCCCGCCAATTTCTGTGGGCAGAGGGTCTTGACTATCGCCACGGCACCGGACACGGCGTCGGCTCATTCCTCAACGTCCACGAAGGCCCGATCGGTATTGGCACTAGGGTACAATACTCCGAGGTCTCGCTGGCCGTTGGTAACGTGGTGTCTGATGAGCCCGGATACTATGAGGACGGCAAATTTGGCATCCGTATCGAAAACATGGTCATGGTCAAAGAAGTCGAGACAAAGCACAAGTTCGGAGACAAGCCATATCTCGGTTTCGAGCATGTAACCATGACTCCACACTGTAGAAACCTGGTCGACATGAGTCTGCTCACAGAGGATGAGAGGAGCTTCATCAACGCCTACCACAAGGAGGTCTATGAGAAGACAAGCAAGTACTTCGAAAACGATGCTCGGACATTGGAGTGGTTGAAGCGCGAGACGGCACCGTATTAGTCGTCCGATGTGCTGAGTACTTCACGATGGGTTTTGTGTCCATATATCGTCGCTTTATTGCTTTATTGATTTCCGACATATACGGGTATTTATTGGTCTTAGCATTGTCTTACTCACAGCGGTCGCATCTTGGCACTCAATAGAGCATCGATACACGGCGTTTCCAGCGTCTCCCATGCCCGCTATAACCCCTCTCGGGTTACAATTACCAGCAATGCAAATAAATCCATACATGGAATCTGACTACGCTCGACGGCAATTCACGGCCAGCGGTGGTTCCCCATGGGTAATGTAACGGCGTGATTGGCGCTTATGCATTGCATGTGTCAAAGGGCGTATAGCGGGGTCCAGAAGCCCATGCGGACCGAATGGCGGGGCAAAGGCGCCTGGCGCGAAGGCGGAGGGGGACGTTTACAAAGGCAAAAAAAAATTATCTTGGGCACGATGCCGCCGGACGATGTACAGGTAATACATCGCGTTTGAGTCACGATCGTTTTTGAAAGTTTCTCTCTCTCTCTCACCTGAGCTCCTACTAATACCGTACACCTCACTCGTATCCTCCCACAAATCGACTCAAACTTTCTTCTCTTCGACTACAACCACCTCACGTCACCAATCTCAGAAGACTTCACACACTACCAATGGCGACCGAACTCCCCACGACAAATGGCCACGGCGCTCAGGATGGCGAGAACAACTTTGCCGTCAAGGCCGGTCTGGCGAGGATGCTAAAGGGTGGAGTCATTATGGACGTTGTCAACGCCGAGCAAGTGAGTTTTGCCCCCTGACTCTACCTAGGACAGCACATACAATTCCGAGGCAGCAGCTAAACATGTACCGCAGGCACGGATAGCAGAAGAAGCCGGTGCCTCCGCCGTCATGGCTCTCGAGCGCGTCCCAGCCGATATCCGAACACAGGGCGGCGTAGCACGCATGAGCGACCCCAAGATGATCAAAGAGATCATGGACACAGTGACCATCCCCGTCATGGCCAAGGCACGAATTGGCCATTTCGTCGAGTGCCAGGTCCGTCCTTTTCCACATCTACTCTTCCCCTTGCCCCTGCCACCCAACCCAGCAACACTCACTAACCCTCTACCCCACCAGATCCTCGAAGCCCTAGGCGTAGACTACATCGACGAATCCGAAGTGCTCACACCCGCCGACGCCATCCACCACGTCTCCAAACACCCCTTCCGCATCCCCTTCGTCTGCGGCTGCCGCGGCCTCGGCGAAGCCCTCCGCCGCATCGCCGAAGGCGCAGCCATGATCCGCACCAAAGGCGAAGCCGGCACCGGCGACGTCATCGAAGCCGTCCGCCACATGCGCACCGTCAACACGGAAATCGCACGCGCGAAAAACATGTCCGAGGAGGAACTCCGCGTCTATGCCAAGGACCTGCAGGTCGACTATGTGTTGCTGAAAGAGACGGCTAAGCTGGGACGCCTGCCTGTCGTCAACTTTGCGGCTGGTGGTGTGGCGACGCCGGCTGATGCTGCGCTTATGATGCAGTTGGGGTGTGATGGTGTGTTTGTGGGGTCTGGCATTTTTAAGAGTGGGGATGCGGCGAAGAGGGCCAAGGCTATTGTGCAGGCTGTTACGCATTTTAATGATCACAAGGTGTTGATGGAGGTTAGTATGGATTTGGGGGAGGCTATGGTTGGCATCAATTGTGGGACTATGGCTGAGGAGGAGAGGTTGGCCAAGAGGGGGTGGTGAGCGGTGCACGGATGATGAGATGGTTTACAAGGTTGGAGATGTAAGTGCATTGCGTTTTGGGGGTACGATTTTTTTTCTTTTTAGGTTTCTCTGGCGTTGTGAGTGCATGGCATGTGGGAATAGGTGGAGAAATAAGATCAACTCGAAATTAAAGATTCGTTCAACATGCGATATGGGTTTAGAGTTCAACTCTCAATATTCAGTATTCACCATGATCCCATTTCTGCTCCACTAGTGTTTGAACATGTGAACCACGCACCAGGACACAGGACAGGCCAGTAGTCTCGACCTTATCAGGTGATGTTGAAGTCTTGGTTCGGTCATCGTCAGGTATACGCAAGAGTCACGTATCAAAACGTCCAAAGCCGAGGTAAGCCGAGTGGGAGGGACACCTAGATATTCACAGAGGCGCAGACAGGACAAGGACTAAGTATAGACTTTTCCAGTGAGCTAATTACTTGAAAATGGTCGCAAACGACAATGTATCGAATGCAGTGTACAATAAGCTCGTACTCGACTTTCGTAACCGGCTGGTGCCCAGTGGTCCTACCAGGGCAGCTCCAGCATCATGCACTTGCAAGAAAAAAAAATCCCACCCGTAAACTCCGCTACGCCAGGGAGAAAACCCATTCACGCAAGCCGAAGCCGGCCCGCCATTTCGCGAAACCCCGCGGAACGTATAGAGAGCGGAGGTGAGGGAAGGCGCTTAGCGGTCCTCGGCCCACTCGTTCTCGCGGCGGATCTGCTCCTCCTCCTCGGGGGTGAAGTCGTTCTGGATGTTGAACGTCTTGCGTATCTCATCCGGCGACTTGCCCTTGATCATGTTGGCGACCGTCTTGCAGCCGACATCGAGGAGCGCCTTGATGTCGAGGTAGTTGGCGGCGAGGATGATCTCGAAGAGCATCTCCTGGTCGACCTGCATGAACTTGACGTCCCACTCGTCGATATCGGTGGACTTCTTACGCGAGTCCGAATCGTCGTCTTGGGTGGCGGGGGGGTCGTTCTTGTGATGGGTGCACCACTCGAGCACCTTCTTCATGACTGCCTCGTTGACCTGGGGCGAGTGAGTCGCTATTCTTTCAAAGTGCGGGGAAAGAAAGCACGTACATTGGGGATCGGGATAGACTCATCGCTCTCACCACCGAGATCCTCGAGCAAGTTCTTGATGAGGATAGAGCGCTCGGCCACTGGGCGCTCGACGTCCATCTGGATGCCATCGGAGGTGGTGATGCTAATCTTCTTGGGTTCGCTAGTGGTAGCCATTGCGACAGCTAGAGTATGTTGAGTGTTGTGTTCGGTGGTAGAAGTGGGGTAAGCTGGTGTGGGTAGTTGAGTTGCTGGGCTAGTTCGAGGGTCGGGAAGATAGTTGATGGTGAGTGGAGGAGAAGGAATCAGAGTCTGGGGCGGTAGGAGGTTTTATATATGTGCAGGAGGCTGATTCCACGTTTGCACGATCCTGGGTTGGTCGGTGAGCGAGAGAAAGGCAACCACGGTCGTAGGGC
This sequence comes from Decorospora gaudefroyi, assembly GCA_010015605.1. Classification (NCBI taxonomy): domain Eukaryota; kingdom Fungi; phylum Ascomycota; class Dothideomycetes; order Pleosporales; family Pleosporaceae; genus Decorospora; species Decorospora gaudefroyi. The sequence goes on from ML975247.1 coordinate 150,897, forward strand.
AGCGCCGCAGCCGAAGCTCGGACCACGCTACTATAACGGACAAGGCGCAAGGCTGCAATCGCCAAACCGGCAAAGCGACTCTTTGTCACGCGAATAACGGGGACTTTGCTTCACAGCTACTTGCGTGATCAAATACGGTGCGTCAGTGTGGTGTTTGTGAGCCATTAATGCTGGTTGTATTGGTATCTTGTTTGCGCTCTTGAATCAATGGGGCCCCTCGCGCCTGCGAGCAACATGGGCGGGGACAAGTCGACGCCTCACTACCGTGCCGCTAGAAGTTGCCAGAATACGTCCTACTAGAGACAGTAAGTGCAAAGCTTCTTTAGTGTCAGCTATCGTTGACTTGTCCCTTTCCATGCTGGATGCAGCCCTGGAGGTGCACAGGTCTGGCACGTGACCGTCATGCCTCTATCCGGCTGCAGCCTAAGAATTAAGTCCGATCGCAGCCCTCGTGTGGAATGACTGCGTCTGACCAGGCCGCCTGATAACTAGACGTTCGAGTACGGTGTCTATCTTGTCATACTATGTAATTCACAGTGCACGAGTCGCGCAGCGCTGCCCATCATTCGTTATTGTAATCGGCACCCCTTATCCGCGTGCGACTGTTGGTTAACGTCGGCCAGCACCAAAAGCGCTGCTGGCCTCTTGTCGTAACAATAAACACACCACAACAGCTATGCACCTGCGCAACCCGTCCAGACCCTCGAACGGAGCACCTTGACAGCCAGCATCATGTGGAGGCGACTCTATTTCCTCCTGATCCTGGTGCGCATCTACTTTGCCCTATCACCCAGCTACCTGCACCCCGACGAGAACTTCCAGGGCCCCGAGGTCATTGCTGGTATGTTACAACAGTTTACTCGGGTATTCCTTGCTATCTCCACAGCGACTGACAAGCTGCAGGACGCGTCTTCTCCTACCCCGTCCACGAAACATGGGAGTTCACCTCCGAGAACCCCATCCGTAGCACCTTCCCGCTATGGCTCGCGTACGGCTGGCCCATGTACATCCTGCGCTGGCTCTGGGAGGGATTCGGATTTGACGTCTCGCCGTCGGTCGTATACTGGACACTGCGCGTGCTCATGCTCTCGCTGAGCGTCGTCATGGAGGACTGGGCCATCCACGAGCTAGTCGCTTCGCCGCGTGCTCGACGTGTCGCGGTAATGTTGGTCGCGTCTTCGTATGTGACTTGGACCTTCCAGACGCACACCTTCTCAAATAGTCTCGAGACGCTGCTGGTGAGCTGGAGCCTGGTGTTGATACAACGGATCACAGAAGACAAGGTACGTCACGCCGGACCGCTTTCCCCTCTGGGATATGCAGCTAACGCAAGGTGCAGAAGCGCTCCGGTATCCTAGCCTCGTCCATTTTGGGCTTCATGGTCGTCGTGGGTATCTTCAATCGCATCACCTTTCCGGCCTTTTTGCTTCTTCCTGCGACGACGTTGCTGCCGCACTTCCAGCGCAAGTGCGTAGACTCCACTGTCATACACTGCAACATCACTAACAGACGACAGGCCTTTCTCTTTCGTATTCCTCACTCTATTCGCTCTCTCTACAGCTTTCTTTGCTATCTGTGTCGATACCGCGTTTTATACCCCAGGCGAATTTGCTTTCTCAAAAGTCTTCCATGGCGCCGTCATTACTCCATTGAACAACTTCCGCTACAACTCCGTTTCTGAGAACCTCGCTCAACACGGCATACACCCACGCTACCAGCACTTCTTGGTCAACCTTCCTCAACTCCTCGGACCGGCGGCGCCGCTCTTGTTTTTCCTGCGCAGTTCACATATCACTCCAGTTCTTGTCTCAGCCCTGTCGGGTATTGCGCTGCTGAGCATCTTCCCACATCAAGAAGCTCGCTTCCTGTTGCCAGCCGTTCCGCTTATACTGTCCTCGGTACGTCTGCCAAGCCCGCGCTTCCGGAAGGCTTGGATAGCGACATGGATTGTTTTCAACATTACTCTCGGCGTCTTGATGGGCGTCTACCACCAGGGTGGTATCGTTCCTGTGCAGATGAACATTGCCAAGACGAACGAGACAGTTACACATGCGTTTTGGTGGAAGACGTACAGTCCTCCCACCTGGCTTCTCAATGGCAAGAATGAAGAGCTGAAGACGGTCGACTTGATGGGACAGCCCGGGGAACAGATGTTGGAAAAGGTCAAAGAAGCATTACCTCCATGTCGGACACGAAAACCGCCGCGCATCGATCGAGGTGCTGTATACCTTGTAGCACCGCGATCAGCTCACTTCTTGAAGCCGTACCAGGATCCCAACAACCGGAAGGAGCTGTTTCTTGAAGAAGTGTGGAACTACAAGCGGCATCTAAACCTCGACGATATGGACTTTGCCGATGATGGCTTCTGGAAAACCATGGGCCGAGTCGTAGGCGATCGCGGACTGGTAGTCTGGCGAGCGACCCACAATTGCTGGGCCACGTCCTAATAAGCGTTTGCTATTTGCACAATGGGCGTTATAGGGCCAAAAAAAAAGATAAGAAAAGGGGGGATTGCTATTTCGGAGTTACGGTATAGGATATCTAGAGATCACATTCTGAGTATTTTGTTTTTTGATAGTAGACTCCTTGAAACTTTTTTGCATAGATACCCACTCTTCTTACATAGTACTCTTAATATAGCAAAATTGGAGTGGACTACCTGAGATATTTGCTCGTTCCTTCGCTTTTCATTCTAACATATTTCACTCTATCACTTCATGGTGCTATAGTACAGAGATATACACTATCATCCTCCCTTTCTTTCCGACCCTCGCAACACAAAACAGATGTCTTCATTCTTGCCTTCAAGTATATCCTACAACGCCCCCCCAAGAACCCTCACAGCCCACATAGCTAACCGAACATTCAACCCAACCTTGCGCTCCGGCTTCTCAAACTCCGTCTCATCAACTGGCGTAGCATTCTCTCCCAACCATTTCACCTCATCACCCAGTCTCCTCCTCAGCCCCGGATCCGTCGTAGCAATAACAACATTCGCCTCCAGATCGAGCTCATACGCCCGTTTAGTGTAATTCGAGGACCCGACGACCGTCAAACACGGATTTGCATCCGCAGGCGCAGTTGTCGAAGTCGAAGTCGAAGTCGAAGTCGAAGTCTGAGGGAAAGTAACCCACAGCCCCTTGGCATGATACGTCCAACCGCCCTGCTCCCCCACTTTTCCTCGTTTCCACTCCTTGAGCACGATACTGGCGTCGAGGCCCTCGTGGCGCACTTTGCGTAGGAAGGATTTGGCGAGGTGGGTGTAGGCAGGGGGTAAGAGGCCGCTGACGCCTTTGGAGCCGTAGAAGCCGTTGGCGTGCGGGTGCGCTGTTAGCACTGTTCCGGTGGCGGGGCGGGTGGAGAGGAGGAGTCGGCGGAAGGAGGGGGTCATGTTGAAGTAGCCGGCTGTGAAGGTCCAGATTGAGTTTTGGAGGGGTGACGTGGTGAGGGAGTGGAGGATTTGGGTTAGGGCTGGGAGTTCGGTTGAGGTTGGGAGGAGGGGGACTAGGGAGAGGATTGGGTGGATTGTTGTTGTTGTTTTTGATTCTGTTGGTTTGGCTGGGGGAGGTGAGTTTTGGGGGGTTAAGAGGGGGCTTAGAAGTTTGGTTGCTGCTTTTTTGAAGCCGGAGGAGTTTTCTAGGGGGGAGGGTCCCGGGTTGGAGGTTGGCCATGACATGCTGTAACCGCCACTTCCTTCAGTCTCGCTGGGTTGGATATCAAATGAGAGTGCCGACACGCCATCGTGTATCTTGGCAAAGTAATCCGTGAGTGCTTTTGAACGAAAACAATGGTACCGATCCTGTCTGTTTGTGAAATAATCTTCACTTAGATTCGCACCACTCATGATAATCTCATCATCTACACCGTACAGTTTCATGTGCTGCAGGCCCCAGCCCTCGTTGATCCGCTTCGGGATGTATTTTTTGCGGAGGCCGGTTAGGTTGGGCGTGTGGTACATTCGGATTTGGACTCTGTCGGCGCCGAATTCGGAGATTAAGGGTGTGAGAAGTGAGGCGGTGGTCGGGGAAGGCGTTTCTCGGGTCCCACGGAGGCAGTCAGTTAGGAAGGAAATTTTTAGGGTGGGGGTTTGGAGGAGGGCGGTGCGGATGGTGGTGATGAGGTCATGTTCGGTTTTGCCGATGTAGAGCGTGCTGAGGTAGATGCGGTGTTTTGCATGTGAAATCTTGTCCTGGTTCGTGTTAGGGGGGGGGTTCGTCGGCGGCGTTTGAGTGAGGTAGCTCACGTGAAGCTTTGTTTATATATAGAAATGAACTGACGATATGAGCGGACTGAGACATAGATGGAAGGAAGATGGGTACTGTGATAGTTTGGATACATGAACTCTCTTCAAGGTCGGAGGTGGAGTACAGCGAGCGATAAGCAAGTGGAAGGAGACCATGTGATAGACAACACGGAACAGATGAATAGAAGATTCACGCAACGTATCAACCTACCTTTAGTGTTTCGTAGAACTCAGCAGGCGTTTGGATGATCTGTATCTGCTCTGGTTCGATCTCGAATCTCGGCGCAATCTTGTCGAGATCGGTTGTTATCGTTGCCAGCATGGACGCCTGACTCTGTGGTGTAGGAGGCGCCATTGCTGGATTAGATGTTGAATATCTCCTCGTCGTCTTCAATGTCCGGTTGGAGATTCGGAAAGTTCTTTTTGCTGCAACCCTGGGTGCTTGGGCTCTTAGCAAGCTTCGTATTATCATGACGGTTGAATATCTAGCAATATGTGACTGTTGCTCTGAGCGACTCCGGAAGTTTGGATGCGCCCCAAAAAGTTCAATCTGGGGTTGAGACAAGGATAGAATTAGGCTAGTACCTAATAGGGAAGGTGTCTCTTGGCATCGTCAATCGCGAATCAGCAACCAGACATCCGGCGAGCATCACGAACAACAGAACAGAGGACGCAGCCATGTCAACGCTCATGAGAACGCTGCGCAATCTGCGCCGGGTTGGTATCAAGGCAAGGATTATCTACAACACTCATTGCCCTCGTATCGCTAACCGATCTGTAGGACTTTGCCCACCAGATGGCGGTACGCTCGCACCCCCAGGCCCTCTTCTGCTCGCAGACAGACTGACCGAGTCGCTCGCACGTACAGCACATCGGTATGCGCGGACCGAGAAACTTGGATGAAGGCCAGTGAGGCTGACACGGTACAGGTGATACCAAAGCCGGAACGTTGATCGGCATGGACAAGTACGGCAACAAGTATTTTGAGAATCTAGCGGAGGAGCTTCCTCGTAAGCTGCAACCATGCGATTGTGGATATACATCTGACTGGTTCGCAGTGCGAACGCGCTGGGTGGACTACAAGGACCACGAGTTCGACCCGTAGGTCACACCCAACCTCAAGACATGCCGGAAGCTAACGTACCCCCAGTTCTCAGATCGAGCCCGGATGGTACGCGCTCCTCCTAGAGTATACCAGGCATAGTCAAAATAACGGTAATCTGACTATCTTCAGGCACGCATGGATGTCCTACATGGTCGACAAGTCACCAGTCCAGGACAAGCTTCTGCAGCGCCAGATTCGCATTTGGGAGCCAACAGAGCACCGGCCGACACTGACCTGGAGCCGGTCGGGATACAAGCCTTATAACACGTATGTATCACGATAGCTTCTTTGGTGAAGCTATCTGGTATACTGACGATTCACAGTGTGAAGAGCAAGTACTCAGCATGGGCACCTGTGGTCAAGCCACGGCAGTAGATGCAAGCATTCCTTTTGTTCGGCATTGTAAATATCGAGAAGCAAATGAACGAGATCCTTCAACGTGCCAGTTCCACCGCTATCAGGCGGTGCTCATCAGGCCCCGGAAGCTGACAAATCGTTCAACGCCGTCACTATGAGTTGGATGGGTCATATGAGTCTTGAACGAAAAAGCTTTCAACACTGCCGCACAGTGCCAGGAGCCGCGTGCGTATAGGGAGGACTGCATGGTCTGTTGTTACTTGTTACTGGCCACGAATCTTCCAAGCCTTCAAAGATAGACATGGCGATAAGAGTTTTCTTCACAGTGCTTATATCAATAAGTGATTGTAGAGTCATGTATGTACGAGGCTCTGTGAGTCATGCGCGGCGGGTGCATCGCCTCTGCACAACCATGACGAGTCAAGCCAGATAGACCCCGTCGTGCTCGTATTTAACACCACTCCGAGTGGGTTCCAACGCGTCGCACAACACTGTGTTAGATTGTAAGTCTCTGTTGCGGTGTCAGGTGTAGGTCATTGCATGCGCCCGCTGTCTCTGCGAAAACCACCTTGGCATCTCATTACATCATACCTACTCGCGAACGCAGTGCACGTCTGTGTCTGTGCGCACCTCGAAAGGCTCTTGCGCTACCGACTAGCACTTTCGGAGGCAGCGCAGCGTCTTCCCTTGACAAACCGCCATATCCTGGCGAGGGAAGCGCGGAAACCGTTGCGAAGGCTTGTTTATATTTGCGCGATTGCGTGGAAGGCGCGCACTCACTCATCGGTCCATCTCTCGGTCCCAATGCGACTTCGCAATTACCAATAACGAGTGCGAGTGCGAGTGCTGGAGGCGCACAACACCACCGCTGCCACTTCTACATCTTCTGTATTCATCTGCAGCGAACACCATGTTTGCGCATTGCAGAGGCCCGTTCTGGGGCCGAGACGACTTCTCACGGTGCTTCGAGCAAGAGTAGGTGCTCCTCTTCGCCCGCGCAAACCATATGGAACGGCGTGGAGCATTCGCAGTTCTTGGGAGAGGCAATGCGACACCAAGAGTAACCTTGAAACTGACACGTTGCAGCTATCTTCAGACCCTATTCCCGCTCATCGTATGCGGCGTATCCGTCGTTTATCTGCTAGTCCAGGTCTGCCTCGCAGCCAAAACATCGAAATACTACCACGCCTACCGCGTCCTCGATGACCCGGGCCATGTATGGTCCTTCCGAAGCCCTCGCTACGATGACGCCGAGGCCTATGAGGACGACTCGGAAAACGAATTCGACCGCAACGAGGATCTTGCGCTGCACGCCACCAATACGGTGTCTACCACGGCCGTGACCAAGCCTCGTGGACAAGTTACTGTCGTTGTACTAGAGGAAGCTGCCGTACTGGCACAGCTTGGGCTGCATGTCGCCGTCTTCATGACAAATGCATGGGGCAGGCACGGCAAGATCGCGGCTATCACCAGTGTCACTGTTTGGGCATATATCGCTACGCTGGCTTCGCTACGCTTGCTCTTCTCTAGCACGAGCATCGTCTCCTTCCCGAAGCTATGGTATCATACCGCCTTCATATACGGCTTCCAATGGGTCTTCAGCGTCCTGCTCTTTCGATCCGCCATTGTCCACCCCCGTTCGGATGTGCACCAGCGGCTCATGGTTGGCGACTTTGTCCTCGTCTCGCTATTGTTTCTCATCGCGCTGTGTTCCAGGAAGGGCAACAAAGCGGTGGAACTGGAATATGAGGGGGACATTGCACCGGCACGGGAGCCCGTTGCTAGCGTCTTTTCCCTTGCCACATTCAGCTGGGTCGATTCTATCGTGTGGACCGGCTACAAGAAGACCTATGAGCTTACCGATGTCTGGAACTTGCCATCCAGGGACAAAGCTGCAGCCGTCATCGCAAACTACCGCCAGGTCAAGAAGACATCAAGCTTGGCCTACCACTTGCTCAAGCATTTCAAGCGAGGCCTGCTTATCCAAGCTAGCTGGGCTGCCATGTCCGGGTTCCTTACGTTCGCGCCTACCTTGCTCTTGAAAGCCATCTTGGAATACATCGAGAAGCCAGACCTTACACCTGCAAACGCCGCCTGGTTCTATGTCATCCTCCTATTCGTCTCTGGAACTTTGTCCGCCCTGGCTGATGGGCAGGCGTTGTGGATGGGCCGAAAGATTTGCATTCGACTCCGCGCGGTTATCATCGGGGAGATTTACGCCAAAGCACTCAAGCGCAGAGCGGCTGCTACCACAGACAAGGTTCTGGGAGAAGAGAAGAAGAAGCAAGAGCATGATGGGGAACCAAACGGTTTTAAACGTTTCTTCATATTCGGGAAAAAGAAGAAGGCTACTGGAGCGCCTAAGGAGGATGCTGCAACGAAACCTGGATCCGATGCTCAGGTCACTACCGGCGCTATCATCAACCTTATGGCCGTGGATGCTTTCAAAGTAAGCGAAATCTGCGCCTATCTACACTTCCTGTGGGCGAATACACCGGTCCAAGTTGTAGTGGCTGTCTTCCTACTATACCGCATTCTGGGATACAGCTCGATTGCTGGTATTGGAATGATGGTCATTCTGCTCCCGATCAACATGTACGTTGCTCGACAGTTCGCTAAGATCCAGAAACTCATTCTTGCGGCTACCGATGCGCGCATTCACACGACGAATGAGGTTCTCACCAACATCCGCATTATCAAGTTCTTTGCTTGGGAGCAGCGCTTTATCGGTTTGGTCAACGAGAAGCGATATATCGAGTTGAAGCACTTGCGTCGGCGATACATACTATGGGCGGTAGCAGCGACGATATGGTCGGGCTCTCCGGTCTTGATCACGTTCTTATCATTCTTGGTCTACACAAACGTCGAGCACAAGGCTTTGATCCCATCTGTTGCCTTCACTGCTCTCTCGCTCTTCCAGATCCTGAGGATTCCGCTGGATCAACTCGCGGATATGGTTGCGCATGTCCAAGAATCGAAGGTGTCCGTCGATCGTATCGAGGAGTATTTGAAAGAGCCCGAAACGGACAAGTACTCGCAGCTCGTGACCCAGAAGAAAGACGAGGATGGCCAGCCCATCATCGGGTTCCAGAATGGTACCTTTAGCTGGGGAGGTACAGACATGGCAGATCAAGCAGCTGCAGATGCCTTCAAACTCATGGATCTCAATCTGAACTTCCGTATCGGCAAACTCAACGTTGTGGTCGGACCCACTGGTTCAGGAAAGACTTCGCTGCTTATGGGGCTGCTCGGTGAAATGACAAAACTGAAAGGCGATGTATACTTGCCTGGAGGCGTCAGTCGGGAAGATCTAACTCCAGACCCGGACACGGGACTTACCGAAAGCATAGCGTACTGCGCACAGCAAGCGTGGCTGGTCAACGGCACCGTCAAGGACAATATCGTGTTCGCAAGTGAATGGAACCAGAAACGCTACGAGGATGTCATCGATGCCTGCTCGTTGAAGCGGGATCTCGAGATTCTCGATGCTGGAGATGAGACGGTTGTCGGTGAGAAAGGCGTAACACTATCCGGAGGCCAGAAGCAACGCATCTCGCTCGCTCGTGCGCTCTACAGCAAAGCCCGTCACGTCCTCCTAGATGACGTTCTGAGCGCTGTCGATGCGCACACCGCCAAATGGATCTTTCACTACGCACTGCATGGCCAACTCATGGCCAACCGCACCTGTGTTCTCGTCACCCACAACGTGGGCCTTTGTTTACCAAATGCCGAGTTCGCCGTCGCTCTGGATAATGGTCGAGTGGTCGCTCAAGGTACTGCCGAAGAGGTTATCAACTCTGGAAAGCTCACGGAAGACCTTACCAAATCCCGACCTGCTTCTCGCGGTGCGTCAAAACCCCAGTCTCGAACGCCCTCGGATGCAAATGATGAAGTGGACGGCGATGTCGATCACGCCAAAAAATCTCCCAACGCCACTATCAATGGGCAGGCGGACGCCAAGAAGACACCAGCCAGCAATACCCAAGAAGAAAAGAAGGCAGAAGGTGGTGTTAAGCTAAGCATCATCTTGATGTATCTAAGGGCTATGGGCCCATGGTATTATTGGCTTGGTGCCACTATTGCTTTTGTTGCTGCACAAATCTCGTCTGTTTCCACGAATCTTTGGATTCGTACATGGGCAAACGCATATGCAGAGAAGGGTTATGCGGCCATGGGAGCTCACCACCGCTCTCCTATTACTCACGCTCCCACGCTCAGTGGCACCGGGACTTGCCTGAGCAGCGGCACCTGCAGCTGGAACGTTCCCTTCTTCACACATCCGGAACAGAAGTCGTATTCCTACAACAATATGCAAACGACTTTTGGGGCTTCCAACCCAGATGTCGACTCTGCGTACTTTCTTGGTGTCTACGCCGTGCTTGGACTGGTATTTATGTTCATCACTTTCTTGCGAGAGGGCTTCTTGTTTGGCGGTTCGCTCGCCGCATCTCGGCGTGTGCATGAACGCCTTATTCAGAAAGTCACGCATGCCAAATTCCGCTTCTTCGATCAGACTCCATTGGGACAGCTCATGAACAGGTTCTCCAAGGACATTGAATCCGTCGACCAGGAGGTTGCGCCGGTCGCCATTGGCGTCGTCCATTGTTTTGCTTCTATCGTCACGATAGTTATCCTCATTTCGGTCATTACACCTGCCTTCTTGATTGCGGCATTCTTCATCTCCATACTCTACTTCCTTATCGGTCGTTTCTACATCAATTCTTCCCGCGACCTCAAGCGACTAGAGTCCGTACACCGAAGCCCGCTGTACCAGCAGTTCGGCGAGACTCTATCCGGTATGACGACGATCCGAGCCTATGGTGACGAGCGGCGCTTTATCCGCGAGAACCTGACCAAGATTAACACTCAACATCGACCTTTCATCTACCTCTGGGCTGCTAACAGATGGCTCGCTTTTCGAGTAGACGTTGTCGGTGCCATGGTCGCATTCTTCGCAGGAGCTTTTGTTGTCCTTAGTGTTGGTCGTATCGATGCAGGTGCCGCTGGTCTTGCACTGACCTATGCTGTTACTTTTACAGAGAACGTGCTTTGGTTCGTCCGCCTCTACTCTGCCAACGAGCAAAATATGAACTCCGTCGAGCGTGTTAAGGAGTACCTCGACGTTGATCAGGAGGCCCCGTCTGTCATTCCGGCCAATCGACCACCGTCGAATTGGCCAAGCAAGGGATCTGTTGAGTTCATCAACTATAGTACCCGATATAGGGCTGATTTTGATCTCGTCTTGAAGAACCTGACTTTCAAGATTTTACCAGGAGAGAAAGTGGGTGTCGTTGGCAGGACTGGTGCTGGCAAGAGTTCAATGGCGCTTGCGTTATTCCGAGCTCTCGAAGCTGAGCAGGGCAAAATCTTAATTGACGAAATCGATGTCGGCTTAATTGGGTTGCATGACTTGCGGGAGAATGTCGTCATGGTACCGCAAGGTAAGCATATTTCTAGCCAAAGCCCCGCCTGACCGGCTACTAATACAAGATAGATCCGACGCTGTTCACAGGCACTATTCGAAGCAATCTTGACCCCTTCTCAGTCTTCACCGACGAAGAGATCTACACCGCGCTTCGCGAAGTCAATCTCATCTCGATGTCCCGACCGACATCAGGCACTGCGACACCCGTCAACGCAGCTACGCCACCACGCGCCATCCAGATTCCAAATCCCACTACAGGCGCCTTGGCCGCCGATGTGAATGCTAGCTACTGCGGGCACGCTACTACAAACCCGGGATCCATCCTCGCGAACCGAGAGTGGGAGCGTGGTGAGGCTGAAGACGACACTATTGTGGTGGTGCCCGACGGACATGTTGCGGGCCAAGATGATGCCGCGCTACAAGCTGCAATGGAGGCCGATAACAAGAACCCGTTCACGAATCTCAATTCGCCAGTATCCGAATCTGGATCCAACCTGTCACAAGGTCAGCGACAGCTTCTCTGCCTCGCGCGAGCGCTTCTGAAGACGCCAAAGGTGCTGCTGATGGACGAAGCAACCGCATCCATCGATTACGCAACCGATGCAAAGATTCAGGAAACTATTCGCCAAATCAAGAACACCACCATCACTATCGCGCATCGTCTTCAAACGATCGTCGACTACGATAAGGTTCTCCTTCTCGACCACGGTGAGGTTATCGAATACGCACATCCGTACGATCTTATTCGCAAGAAAGATGGTGCCTTCCGGGCTATGTGCGAGACGAGTGGAGAGCTCGAAGCGCTGACTGTCACGGCTAAGGCGGCATATGAGGCCAAAAACCTGGTGCCTTCCGAGTAATGGCTTAGAGATCACCAAAGCTATCTGGTCTCTTCCGTTTAGCGCCCATGATGACGGACTCCGTGACTGCTTGTATAGACTCGCGAAAGTAGGTAAAAAAGCGTGGATTTGCAAGGTTTGGGGTATGAGGAAGAGGCCGGATAGGGGCCGGTTTGCATGAGCGAGCATATCTTCTTCGTAACATGGTTATGGCGTTGTCTCTCTCGTGTTTGAGCAGTTGCCTGCTCATTGTTTACATAGGCAGAAACAGCGGACTATCGCAGAGCGCAATTCGACAGTATCGATCTACTGTGTACGACCACATTCACATTCACGTGGCTGCATTTGTTTCCCGGAGTGTGATTGGCGTCTGTCAACGACAGGGTACCATAGCACGAAATATGCACACCCTCCTCGGCGAGCAACTCAACACCACAGTCCACGAAAACCTCATGCATGAGACAGAACGTGCGCATTAGTGGAGGCTGTGTCGCCAAGAATATCGTACTCGCTTACCCTTTCACCGCCGGGGCGGCTATGCCCGGCGTCAAGAACTCCTGTTGGTGGCTTGCCTCAGCCTTGCGTGCAAAGTATTGCTTTCTGGTGAAAAAGTCCCCGCCCCACCCGATATGTGCCTTGCGTGGGTGGCATGTCTGCACACTTCCATAGGCTTCTTTGCAGCCTCGTGGGAGCCAGAGATGTGTATATAGAGGCCAGCCTTGTGACAGTCCCTTGAAACCCATGGTTCAGTGAGGACATGATGGTATTCTCTAGACTCCTTTGCTGTTGCAGCATCCGGCCCGGGCGGCGTCCGACGTATGGCGTGGTGGTGGAGCGCTGCTCCTCGAACGGTAAGACCGCAGTTCTTGCAAACTACCTACTGCTTTCCAGCGGAGACTGAAACTGTTTCAAAGAGGTCGCCGCTCCCTTTCCAGTCTGTACCAAGACCAGCACGGCGTCAACGGTGACGACGGTCGACCCGCGCCCGACCGACCCCGTTGCGAGCGATGTCGACCCCGATGTTCAACCGCGCCGTCAGGACCTTGGGAAGTCGAATGGGATTCCGGAGACGGCAAAGTCTGTAGACGATGGGAAAGCCGTTCCATACGTAGACGAAGCCGTTCCAGAGATGTCAAAGCCAATACCGGGAGACGACGTTCAACTCGCTTCCTGCCTAGACCAAGCCATTCCAGAGCCAGCAGAGTCAACGGTAGACCACGTTCAACTCGCTCCCACCCTAGGCAAAGAAGCAAGTTTAGAGGAAAACAAGGCGAGCCCAGTGGTAAAGCATGAACGATTACTAAAGGGCAAAGCCATCGATGACTTCCCCCCGCCTCCTGAGGCTGACAAGCAACCATACGTCTTTGTGGCTGGAACCGGTCCCGTCAGGCATACGACACCCTTTTCTTTTACTCCTACGCCGTCGGCGGCCTTGACGCTTCCTGGCGCGACTGCGGTGTTTGGACTGTCGAGTACGCCACAGTTTGCGCTCCCGAGTTCAGCGAATGTTCCTTCGAGTGCACAGCCTGAATTCCCCAGTTCAGCGAATGTTCCTTCGAGTTCAGGGCCTGCATTCCCAAGTTCATCGAATGCTCCCCCGAGCGCTCCGACCGCTGTCTTCGGCCTCTCCAGCAACACGCAAGCGCCAACACAGTCGACTGCGTTGACGGCCCCAAGCTTAGCTGCCGTCCCCTCGAGTGCCCCGACTGCCGTCTTTGGTCTTGCGAGCGTACCACGAGCCCTATCCCCCACTGACAGCACTTCTTCACGTTCTAGTAGCGTCTCTTCGGCACCGTTTACACCCGCACCAACACAGTCCACGGCCCTCACAACACCAAGCCCAACCTTTGTCCCGCCGCCCGCGCCTCAATTCCAACCCATACAAACACACCTTGTCCCGCCGCCCGCGCCTCTGTTCCCACTCACACAAACATATATTGTCCCCCGAACAAGCACCCACTGCCCCACTTGCGGCCACAGAAACAATCTACCAACCGTCAGGCCCAGACCCGATAGCATCAACGTGGGGCGCCCCTACCGCATATGCTCTAACAGGTCTTGCGGCAGCTGGAACGGCTGGGCTGACGCCCGCGGTCTGGTTCCGGGGCAATATTGCAACTGTGCGAATCCTGCGGAGCTGAGGCTGACCCTGATGAATGACAGGGATTGGATGGGGAGACGACAGGCGTTTTATGATTGTCAAATTAAGGCTTGTGGGGCATGGCAAAATTGTTTGGATGCGCAGGGGAACCCTAGATTGTTTACGGACGCTGAGGTGCGAAGTATGATTGCGGCTGGGAGGATTTAAGGTTTGGACATGTTTTCTTTGTCTCTCTTGCCTTTCTTATCTCTTTTCTCTTTTTTCCTATGGATTAATGATGGAATGCTTGTATTTTTGGCGACGCAACGATGACGAGGCTGGTCTTCAAATTCTGGAGTGACAGAGATATTCAATCATGATTTCCTTACCCACCCCCTTGCCTACCAATCCCAAGATCAATTTGGTTCCAGCTCATCCTCCCTCAAGTATTCTCTTTCGACCTTTCGTGACTAGCTTCTTTTGTTTTGCCAATATGTCCTCCTTCGCGCACCATCGTCTCTTGTAGATATGTTATCTCCGCCTCGCCTCAATCGATAGCTCCCGCTCCAAAGTACGTAACCGTTCCACCTCCTGCACACCCCAAGACTCCCAGCCCGGCATCTGGAACACGATGCTCTCTGCTTCATCTAAGGCGTCAAAATCCTCAAAATCCTCAGGCCACCCATCGTTTGCTGTACACTCACGGTCTGTGAGGTGCAGGAAGGGGGAGATGTCGAAGGGAGCTACGCGAGAATGCGGTCTCCGTGCTACATGAGCCCGGTACGCTTTTAGGAGCTGTCTGTGTTGGACGCGAAATCTTTTGAACAGATGTGACAGGAGGGCTGTATGTGCATCCTCAATGTTTTCGTCCTCGACGCCCGCCTTGAAGTCTTGCACCAGCGCATCCCGCAACCGGCGCATCAACATTGCTTCGCCGAGGATTTGAGTGAGCGTCTGCTTTCAGTTGAGATTGATCTCCCAGGGCCTTGGTTCCACGTTGATGGTGCGCGAGGGAATGCAAATTTCATTTGAGATACCGCCTCCGGCGTAACCTTTGTTCAGTACGCCTTCGCCGAAGACGACGAAGAATTTTACGTCTGGATATCCTATGGGTTCGTCTGCTCCTCCGCTTTCAGTGCGGTTAGGTCGGATTAAAGATTGTGGCCCTTGGACATCTACTGTGAAACGCACAGTATCATTACCACTTTGGCTGTCCGCAGGCTCGATTCCCGATTTGGCGAGGCCAAATCCTATATAGACTTCGTGTCCACTGACGAGCATTCCAGGGTCTTGTACTATGAGCCTGAGGTGGGGGAGCCAAGAGGCGCGGAAGTGCTGTTCGATTTGGGATCGGTGGTGGTGTGTTATGTGCTGCAACTGCGTCCATTGGTACGCTGGGTCGTGGTCGTGGAGAGAGATGAAGGAGGAGATTATTGTGTCGATGAGCTCGCGGGGCAGGTGTGGAAGTTGTGACATTGTGAATGGATATGTGAGGTGTGGTCATGCGAGGACCTGCGAGGACCTGCGAGGATAGCAACAAGCTGCGAGGATAGCGAGCTGCGACGATACACGATACGTAGTGGTGAAGTTTGGTGTTTGTTACGTGGATTACTGTGTCAGGCTGTCAGGCTTCAGCTATAGTGTTCGTCACGTGCATCCCGACATCTTGGTGGTCTCTCGGCCAATAGCAACAGAGTTTAATTTGAGCCAATCGGCGTTAGATTTTTCCGTTTATCTAAAGCCCTCATCTGCTAGAATTGTAATAATAAATATGCAGCTAAAGCTGCAACAAGTTACAAGACGCTTCGTCGCAGGAGTTGTTTACGCAGGCTTTATTAGGTGACACTGTGTGATGCATTAATTTGAACTCGGCTTGCCGCTTACCAGCAAACAAGGCTCAAGAGAAAAGGCAATGTATTCCGTACAATACCGATCAATTTGCGTACAAGAGTTTTCGCTAAGATAAAGCTAGCTACATTATACATATGTAATTACCTTGTAGAGATTTGGAGGGATATCTAGCCCTGCGCTACATGTTACAACGCTATCACAGTCTTCTAAGAGTAGTTACTCAGTACGGAGTACGCCAATAATGAATTCAGTAACTTTTGCTATGTATCAATATACAAACCTAGAAAGAAAGGAGAACTGGCCTACCTCACGAGTAGAATGCAATATAATAATAATTTTTTAATCTCTCGCGTTGAGTTAGCGCTTTTGTATTAAAAATTGCAGTGTTAGACACCGAGCACGAATACATTCTTGCACTGGCATCACGTCTTAGTAGCACGCATACATACAATTTACACTAACTAATATAAGATAATTGTGATGAGGCTCAGAAGTCCCCATTACTTTTGCCATAATCCAACTCGGGGATAGTCCGGTACCTAGGTACGAGATACCCGTGGAAGATACGACTACCCAGCAACCGACAACAATACCTCGGCCAACACGCCATTCCATCTCAACATCTATAGCACCATGAAACGCCTTTTCGGACTCGGTTGTTCTCAGGTGTGAGAAAATCAGGTCATCATGCATCGAACGGCCGTCATGTCATTAGGTAGCGCGGCTGACGGCCTCGACAAACGGACCTCGGTAACTTTTCAACGCGGAGAAAGCTCACCAACAACCTCGCTATCCCCGCGCATCCTCTTTTCTTAATAAAACTAAACCCAGTCTTCTTCCTCTCTTTAGGTATCTTTCTTCAAACATCGTAGTAAACAATGTCTGTACCATACGACCGCGCCTACGACCTGCTCAGCAACAGCCAGGGCGGACATGTCTCCGCCTCGCAACGCATTCCCGCCATCGCGCGGCCCTTTGTCAGCGAACGAGCTGCAAAGACTTTGGACATTGTTCGTGTTCCCTCATCCCTCATCTCTCTTCAATCAAGTATAAAGAACTAACACAACACCCCCCACTCCAGGTAGAGAAGTTCGTCGAAGAAGAATGCATCCCCGCGGACGAAGTCTACACCCGCCAACTCGGCCAAACCGTTACCGAACGCTTCTCCGCCCACCCCTCCATCATCGAAGACCTAAAGAAACGCGCGCAAGAACTCGGTCTGTGGAACATGTTCCTGCCGAAAGCGCACTTCAAGGAGGGCGCTGGGTTCAGCAACCTCGAGTATGGGCTCATGGCTGAGTATCTGGGCAAGAGCCGGACGGCGTCCGAGGCGACCAACTGCGCGGCGCCGGATACGGGCAACATGGAGGTCATTGCCAAGTATGGCACAGAGCAGCAGAAGAGGAAGTGGTTGGATCCGTTGCTCAAGGGCGAGATTCGGTCTGCGTTTTTGATGACGGAGCCTCAGGTTGCGTCGAGTGATGCTACAAATATTGAGATGACGATTCAGAGGGATGGTGATTCTTATGTGCTGAATGGGCAGGTATGTTTCCTTTTTTTTCCTCCTTTGCTTAAGCTTCAGCTTCATACATGCTTGCTGCAGGTTCGCTAACAATACGGGCAGAAATGGTGGTCTTCGGGCATCGGTGACCCTCGCTGCAAGATCTTCGTCGTCCTGGGCAAGACCGATCCCAACAACTCCGACAAGTACAAGCAGCAATCCGTCATTCTCGTCCCCAACGACACCCCCGGCGTCACCGTCCACCGCATGCTCTCCGTCATGGGCTTCGACGACGCGCCACACGGCCACGGTCACGTCACGTTCGAGAACGTGCGCGTGCCCGCCAGCAACATGGTACTGGGTGAGGGCCGCGGATTCGAGATCATCCAGGGCCGTCTCGGTCCTGGCCGTATCCACCACGCTATGAGGAGTATTGGCTCGGCTGAGAAGGCGCTGGAGTGGTTCCTCGCTCGCATCAACGACGAGCGCAAGAAGCCGTTCGGTCAGCTCCTGAATAAGCATGGTATCATGCTCGAGCGCGTAGCCCGCTCGCGTATCGAAATCGATGCTGCACGTCTCAGCGTCCTGAACGCTGCCATCAAGATCGATGAGACCAACGCCAAGGGCGCATTGAAGGAGATTGCCGAAGTCAAGGTCCTCGTACCAGAGGTAAACCTCAAGGTTATTGACTGGGCGATGCAGGCCTACGGTGGTGCTGGTGTGAGCCAAGATACGCCACTGGCGCAGATGTGGTCGTCGGGTAGGACGATGAGGATTGTGGATGGTCCCGATGAGGTGCATCTTTTGCAGTTGGGCAAGAATGAGAATAAGAGGGGGCTGGCGCATAAGCAGCGCATTGAGGCCCAGCAGAAGAAGGGCGAGGAGTTATGCAGGAAGTATGGTATTGAACCGAGGGACCCGCTATACCTGAACAGGACGAGCGGAGAGGCGAGCAAGTTGTAAATAGTACTTGTCCATATTGAATAGATAACCTGGAGTTTTGGCTGATCTTTAGTCGGATACTTGCTCAAGTTTTAAGCTCATTTTAAGGAGGACGGAAACAAAGATTGGCATCTCAGCTGGCAACAAGACAGCAAGATTTGTAGGTATCGTTGACAGTGTCCACTCAGACTCCTCTCGGATCATGAGCGCTACAGAGGGAGATGTCCCGATGCCAATTCTAACCTCCCCTGGAGAATGTGACACTCAGCTTTTCACGACCCTGGATTTGTGTCGATGTTTTTCTCCCCGTAGTATTGTGCGACAAAAACATCTCGTGTCCATCACAGGCTGCCATACCATCATACTTTCACATCCCGTCACTCCCCATAATGGCGGAGTTTACTTTGTCCGGTCCGGGAGAGGCTTATCGTCTTTGGGTGCCTTCCACTCCTTGACGAAGGGTAGGAACTCGGGTTGACCAGGGATGTACTTTCGTAGCACTTTGGGCACTGTGAAGCCTTCCGGTGTCTGATAGTTCTCGAGGATGCAGCAGAGAGTTCGTTCGGTTGCACACACTAGAGATATTAGACGTATGTCAGGGGCAGGCGAATGGTGTGGACTTACGAGTGCCGTTAAGTGCGTGAACGTATTCCTTACGTGTCGCGTTTAGCTTCTTGACTGGAGTCGAAAGTCAGCAAAAGCTCTCGGAACGAGATGGGAATACATACCACCATGTCTGATTTCTAGCTCGCGGGTCTGGTAGTCAGTGCAGTTGGAGATAGAAACAAGTTCCTGTGAGTGTCAGATTCTTTTGCATGCTGTGCAGATAGGTTTCGATTTTTACCTTGTACTCTCCTCCACCTGTGACTGGGAACCAGGCCTCTAGGTCTCGCTTCACTGCTACAATTAGTCATGTCTCGCTTTTGTCTTAAGGCTACTGACTTGAGGCCGCGTTGTTCAACGCTCCTGAAACGATGGCAACCACTTGATATGGCAGACCAAGGCTCTGGTAGAACTCTTCAGAATTCGCCAACATCTCGTCGAATGCCTCCCACGACTTCTCAGGGTGTGTGATCAGGAACTGCTCCACCTTTTCGAACTGGTGTATCCGGAAGATGCCCCACGCGTCCTTGCCGTGCGATCCAGCCTCCTTCCTGAAGTTCGTTGAGTATCCAGCATACTTGATCGGCAACTGATCGCTGTGTAGCCATTCTTCCGAATGAAGAGCGGAGATCGGCTGCTCAGAAGTAGCGATCAAGTACTTGTCAGTCTCTGGCTTGTCCTTGCTCTCGGTAACCTTATACAGCTCATCGTCGAAGTCCGACAATTGCGCTGTCTTGGCCATCTGGTCGCGAAGCATGAAGAAAGGAGGCTGGTTCGGTGTGAAGCCTTTGCTGAACAGGAATTCGAGACTGTATAGTGTAACACGTCAGTGTAAATCTTTCAAGCAGCGGATCCAGGCTTACCCGTAGTTGATCAAGGCTTGGTTAAGGAAAACGCCGTATCCAGTGAGGCAGTATCCCCTGTGACCCACAATCTTGGTGCCTCGTTCAGGATCGTATCCGTTCAATCGCGCGAGGACTCCGTGATGTGGAATACCGTCTTGCTTGAACTCGGCTTTCCTTCCCTCAGGGGCCCAAGTCTTTTGAACCTCATTGTTCTGTAGCCGAACGTTAGTAACCCATCCCAACAATCCACTTCAAATCTGAGGAAGCGTCTTACATCCTCGTTGTCGCTGACCGGCACCTTGCTGTGGACGTAGTTTCCGATGCTCTTCGCCTTCGCATGCAGCTTAACCAGTTTCTCACCTGCTTCCTTCTCCTTCTCGGCCTTCTCAGCCTGTAACCGCTCCTTGTCCTTCTTAAGCTCAGTAGCATCCTCTTTCGCTTTCCTAGCCAGCAGTGTTAGCACTTCTCCCTAACCATTCATGCGAGTTCATCACTCCTACATCTTCTGGCCGATCTGTTTCTGCACAGCGTTGATTTGCGACCCATACTGCGTAGCGGCATATTGTGTGCGGCGATGGTCTTCGAAGTCGGCGATTATTTCGTCTACGATTTCGACGGGGGCATGGCGTGCGATTTGTGATTTGCGAATTTTCTGGGTTGGATGGGTTAATAAGGAATACTATGGTTTCTTCGCAGGCTTTTACGCGTAGAAGACGGGAAAGGAAAGAATGAGCGCCGGTATGCGAGAGGGGTACGCACCTCAGGATCGCCGCCCCGCTCAGTAATAAAATCGTTGCTGACATCGTGTTAGCTTGTGCTATACGTAGGATAACTTGCTCCATGTCTGTTGAGGGAGGCCGCGCCCCTCTGCTAGTCAAACTGAGTGCGTGCGCGTGGCAGTACTGAGGGCAATGCTGAATTTTTGAGGTTTTGACTTACAGGTCAAGCATCTTGTCTCAGTCTCGAAGTAGGAATCGGTCCTGTGTTCAGTGTCCGCAGAGTCACGCAAATGTAGTGTTGACTCCAGGAACCATGTGCAGGTCCGTGCGGCGGGGCAGCGCTGCCGAGCGAGTCTGGAGGAGTGGAGGGGTAAAAACCAAGCCCCCTGCCCTGAAATTGGGTGAAAACGGTGGTATGATTGAAAGCACCGCAATCGACAGTGCTACAAACCTTCCCAATCCGGAAGGTACGTACCAAACCCCCTGCACGGAAATCGGGTTATGAAACGGTGGAATGATTGAAAGCACAGCAATCAACAATGCTTCAAACCTTCCCAATTCGGAAGGTACATCAAATGAAGTACCTAGCGGTAGTCGCGACATGACCTTGAGATGAGAGTACAAAGGCCGCTTCACCAAAAAAACTAACTTCGGGACATCAGGCGCCGAAGAGCCTCAAACTGCCAGAGCTCTTTGGTACAAAAGGCTCCAAACTACCTAATCGAGTAGGCGCTCAGCCAAATCATCGAAAACGGTGGCTTTTCCGTCAAAGCGTCAGAGCTGCCTAATCCAGGTTTGTGCGTGGTCGGCGCATCAACAATGTGGAGTGGAGCTACTTCGTACTTGTGACCCAGATGCAGGGACAAGGTTGGCGTAGCCAAAAGCAAACACCAAAGTCTTACGCAGACATCTCGCACCTTGCCACAAAGGATGTATACCGTCTATTGTTCGGATACGTCGTTATGAAGACACTGTGCCCTTGGAACCAAATAGAACGCCCATTATTCCACCTCCCACCATTACGCCATTACGCACTAAGCCCTCCCACGCGCAAAGGAAGCAAGAAAACCCAAACCCATGTAGCAACTCGAGAATACCGTAACCGCCCATTCGACCGTCTATGCCGTCTAGACCAAAGAACAAAGCTGCCTCCTATTAACTTTCATCGAACATGCCCAGCAAATAGTCGACCGGATGGCGCATGCGGTAATTCCACGATGCCCGATTCCTCGCCCTTTGCTGACGTTTCTCCTCAATCTCCTCCCATTTGTCTACCCCGATACCTTGCAGACGGAGCTCGCGTCAGTCAAGAATCTCTCTTTTACATGACTGTACACTTGCTGCCGCCAGCGGGCTCACCAGGGTTCTGAGACCGCTCCACCTCAGCAACCATGAGCTCAAAGGCCTTTTGTACATTCTCGTTGTAGCGCGCGCTGGCTTCGGTCCAGGCGCATTTGAACTCTGCGGCGAGGGCGCGGCCGTCTTCGGGCGTGACTTGGCGTTGTTCCGGGCGGAGGTCGCATTTGTTGCCTACGATGACGATGGGAACCCAGTCGACCGCCTGTGTGAGTGGTTAACTAGGTACACTCCCAAGTATTCCCACTAGGGGAGGTAGAAGGACTGGGGCGGACTTACGAGGTGGTTCAGGATCTTGTCGCGAATGATGCGCGCCATCTCGAAGCTTTGCTTGCTAGCGACAGAGTACACAATCATGTAGCCGTGGATGCCAATAAAGTGCTTTGAGTTGAGGATGCTGTATTCATCCTGCAGAACAGCATCCGCGTCAGCGGATTCCTCAATAATAGCCTTAGCCGCAAGTTCTACATGCGCAAAGGGGTCTGCTCAATGGGGGTGCGGGCGAAGCATAGCGGAGTGGGGCGTGGAGCTGAGCTCCGCGACGCGGGGAGAAAAGAAAACCTCATGTACCTGGCCAGCCGTATCGATAATCTCGGTCGCGAAATCTTGGTTCTTGTAGCGAATCATCTTACTGAAAGTATTCTCGATAGTCGGATAGTAGCTGTCTACGAAATGACCGTCGACAAATTGCACCGTCAGACTGGACTTGCCTGTTCAAACTTGGGTCAGTATGCTGCTGCTGTTGGTACTTGCATGCGAAGCTTGCGCAAGCTCCCTGGCGCGACATACCGACGGCTCTACTGCCAACAATGGCCATCTTTCTTTGCTTGGGAGGCGCCATCTTGCTGCTGATTTTGGCGGGAGGTCGTGAGGAAGCTGAACGGCTCGCCAGTGTTGAAGTTGGCGGACTCAGACCACCGCTGGATGCAGCTGCCTGGGACCTTGCGTTTGGACCTGCCGATTTCCTGGAGGAGCTAGCTTGCTCGATATGACGCCGTCGAGCTGCAGGTGGTGCGTGTGGAACAAACAAGCTGGGTGACTGGCCCAAGCGTGACTACCGTATGGTACGGCACTGTTTTCGAGTCTTGAAGACAAAGGTTGGAAAGCAATGCAGGTTACAGCTACAGACACAGACACAGACGCAGACGCAGACGCAGACGTAAAAACACGAGCCGGCCCATCAAAAAAGTTGAGACGGCGAGCTGATGCCGTCATGTCTACAACAGCAGGGTCACCTCCGAATATAGCAGCAGCGACTAGCATCCGCATCTGCGTCCCAAAGTTGGGCGACGATGTTATATTCGCATCGGGTTTGGCACCGAGTCACTGGTATCGGGCCTGGGCCATGGAAAGCAAGCAGCGCAGCTGAAGACTGACGAATCCAGCGCGTCTGCCAGCATTGGCTTTACGTATCATCAATCGTCCGGAGTTTAGCGCAAGCTTACCAGCACACCACTCACGAACAAACGCATTCACAACAGCCATTCATAGCAACAAGAGCCTCCGAACTCTCCAAAAACTATCGCGGACGTCCCGAGGCCCCCGAGACACAACTTAGCCGAAATCATCTCGCTCGGGTCAAGACGGACCATCACATGCAAGTCGTCGCAACGAGGAAGCAACTTGCTTGTGATATTGCACCGTGCTGCATGGAAGTTTCATAGAAGGCATCTGGTAGATTGTCCCGACGGAAAAACTCTCCACGTACCGGCTGCTGCGTCACTTCAACCGGTTTTCTGGGACGGGTGCAGCCTTACGAGCACAGGGCTACAAGCCTCCGATTTAGCCTCCACAGCATACGCGCACACAACTGTCAAACCTTTAGACAACACATTACTCGATTCGTGTAACTGTGCATACATGCTCCTATACACTGCCGCGGATGATCTGCTAGCCTAAAGACTCTCACCGACCACAGCTGCATGACCCTTCTGTCCACCGCGCCGTCCAAATCAAAATCTTGGGTATCGAGCGGCTCCGAAGATATACAAATGATCCGATCCCAGTAATCGCTGCATATCCTAGTTTGGGTATCATGCAGTCGCCAGAAAAAAGAAGCCACCCAAGGAGAAAACCGCCCATGACGAAGATAAAAAAGCCGCCCTCTGACCCTGGAAGGTTGTGAGACCCAAGCTGACCAAGGGAACGTTCGAAATCCAAGGACGCTACCAAGTCCCATGACGTGCTTAACAACATCAGCTTGCCATAGTTCTGGATTGGCGCTAGGCTGTCGCCTTCTCCAACCTCTCGACCACATGCAGGAGGCGCGCTGTGTAGGTCTGCAATGTCTCCTGGCCTTCTGCTCCCTCGAAATCTTCCGTCTTGCTGTCGACATGCTCATGGACCCGGACGAAGTCCTTTATTCCGTCGATGAGTGTATGAAGTCGCTGATTCGGTAGCAGCGCGCGGATTTTGGATCTAATACTATTGTTAAGACACAGGTTGCCAAGGAGCACAGTGAGATAACCAATAGCCACGCCAGAATGAGACTCTTCCATGGAATCAGCCTGAAACCGCATTAGCACCGTATGACACCAATTTCCCAATCGTGCACGTACCTGCGAAGCGCGTTCTGATCCCTCGAGGAATATCTGGACCAATGTACTAATCATCTGCCCACCATCATCGACATTGAGTCTCGTCTGATCACTAAACTCTGCCAGATTGATCATGGCACCCAGGCTGAGAATAAGACCCTCCAGAACCCCGGTCCGCTCCTCCAGCCCCAAGCCAGTATGGAGCAGTCGAAATTTCTCAATAACAGACAGCATAAGAGGATGAACAAAGGCTTTGTCAGAGAACGGTTGACATGCTTTCGGTTTGTTGTTGGTCAGATGCATGCACAGCTTCACAGCTAGCATCGTTGAAGCAGCGCCATCAGGTCCAAAGAACACGGGCATGAACTGTGCAATACGCTGAAGGACGACGATGGGCCACATAGACTGTTTCTGTCTTGTGGCGGAGACAGCCTCCAAGGTCGAAAGAACCATTCTCAGTATCGCAACGGCATCTGGCGAGTCTTTGTTAGAGTCCAAACACTCTCTGGATTTTGAGGCAGTCTCAACAAGCTGCGCAACCACAGGCTGGCTGAGTAACATCTCAGTGCGGCCAGCTTTTCGTAAACCCACTATGAGCAACTCAATAGCTCTCAGGGCTACAAGCTGTGGAGTGACTTTTGCCGGTTCCGGGCAAGACCAAATGGAGGACTGTTGGACTAGTGACCGGAATGTAAGGACAGACTCCTTTGCCAACTTTGACAGATTTGTCTTGCGATCTTTGGCGATCTTTTGGATGTCCGCGTCGTTGCCAATGAGTCTGGTCAAAGTAGTGAGGATATGAGATTCCTGAAGCTGATCCAGAATCGTGTAGGTGGGGGTAGTCTGGAGAATGAAGACCGTGGCTACGGCAGCGGTAAAGTCAAATATGACATCATTGCCGGCGGTTATGTTTTGGAAGAACTCGTGTGCTAAGGGCGAATCCAGAAGCTGGCTTCGATATGACCTATCTGCCATCTTGGTACATAGCTCCATCATTGTACTGCGTCGTATACTGTTGTTGGTAATGCTGGAAATGTCATCGAGCAAAGTACGTAGCTCCTGCTCGAAAGCATGGTTGCGTCCTCTACTCTTGAGCTCGTGGTAAGCTTGAGCCTGGCTACCCTGGTCGGGTTCATCTTCAGATAAGCTGTCTTTTGTTTGAGACGCGGGCCCCAAACTCTCATCCAAATCCATTGAGACCAAGAGATCATCTTCAGGGTTGGCTTCCCGCAAATAAGAGCGTGACATTGCATATGTGAGCTTTGGACGAAGGCCAAAACCAGATGTGGCTTGGGATGTTTGCGAGTCTGCGGCTGCTTCCACCTCAACGTCCATATCGTCGGACGACAACCCAGCATGTCGAGGCTCTGCGGAAGGCTTTGCAATGGGCCGATTATGGATTCTAGGATCTTCCGGTCCCCTTCCGCTGCTGCTGCTGCTGTCCTCATCTTCATCCTGAGAACTGCTTTCTACAGGTTTGAGTGTGTCAATGAGCCTCGTCTTCCGAGCCTGTGTGCTGTACATGACATCTGACTTTGACCTTGACAGCACTCCTACGAGCGATTTTGGCTTGCGATCCGTCAGCTGTAAGGCAGAGATACTCGGCATTGGTGTATTCGCCGAAGAAGAATCGCCTAGTAGGCCACCAAAAAGGGTCTTCTGACGCGGTGTCGCGGTGCCAGGCGTCGCAGGCTTTGATGTGCGAACAGGGGTAGCAAGCGCATCTGGAATATCGTACATAGTCTGGTCTTCCGACTCGACGGTTTCAGGCACCTCAGCAACAGGAGACGGTTTGTTCGACTGGCGGTTGCGAAGCATGCTGTTCAGTGTAGCCGGAGAAGAATGACCCTTGGCAATCTCTGGTGGTGCTAGGACAGGTACAGTACGCAGCCGTGTCCTTCTGGGTTTATTGATCGCTGGCGCAGCAGATCGAAGCTGCTGCGTTGGCGGTCCAATGGGCTCGTCCAGTGATGTTTGGCCTGGGGAGGCACTATCGTCTTTCTTTTGGGACTTCCGACTTCGCTGAGGTGCCGAGAGATGGGGTTTCTGCTCCAAAGCTGGCTTAATCGCAGCAGTGGAAGAGACAGACCCCTGGCGTTTCCTCTTCTTTGATGCGTTCGAATCGTCGGATTCGGCAGCTTTGCGAGAGTCTTGCAGTAACTTGCTCGGCTTGGGGACAGGCGCTTGGGTCTTCCGTGCCGGAACGTTGCGCAGGGGTTTCTTGACTGTCGAAGGAGCCTCCTCATCGGAAGAAGGCACGTCGAACACTCCCAAGTCCTCTGCTGCCTTGGCTGTTGGCTTCGCAGGTGTCTTCTTAGAGGGTGGTGCGGACACGGTATTTGCATTTTTCAGAGCCTTGGGTTTTGATGGCGCAGGAGTGGTCATTTGCGACGAAGCTTTCCCCTTAGCTACCGGCCGTTGTGCCAAAAGCCCGTTCCTTGTGGTCTGTTTGATCACCCCCGTAGGCTGGGGCGTGTTTCCGCTTCGTGTTCGGGGTGCGATAGGGTCGGGAGAGGACAGCGATTGTGCCAGAGGAGGCTTTAACAGCTGCGCAGGCTTCGGCGTCCTCCTCGCGCCGGCGGTAGGTTTGGCTGGAAGGCTGAGACCTTCTTTGGGGGTTCGGTGCTTTGCCGCGAGTTGCTTCGTAGGCTTGGTCGGGCGCAACAGGAGTTCGTCGTCAGAGGGCACGTCGAAAATGTCGACATGGCTAGTCTTTGCGCGCGTACCGCCCAAGATGTTGTCCGTCTTCCGTGCCCCTCCCGCTTTCTTCAGTGACCCATTCGAGCTTGTGGTGGCGTGTTTTCGCGCTTGCTCTGGGGACGGGGGCGCATCTTCGTTCGATGTAGGTGCAGGTGGCGGCATGGTGGAGAGGCGCGATGATTTACCGTAGACGACTTTCTTGCGGCCGTCGGAGGCGGTAAAGCTGGGGAATATGGTCGTCGCCATCTTTGTGCGTGTTCGTGCTTTGTTGAGGCTCCAAAAAGTGCTTTAGACGCGCATGCTGTAAGCTGGCGCAACCAAGCGTGGGTGTTTTCGTGGAGACGCAGGTTCACGTTCACATCGGAAGAGTAGGCGCGTGCGCTCACCGCATAGGCTCTCTTTATCTCAGCGATCACTTCAGCAATCACGGTGAAACAGGCGTCAGTCGCGCTTCCGCATGCGCGTGCAGGGCAATGACGAAGCCGGCAGTCGGTGTGGCTGTGGCTGTGGCCGAGGCAGGGTGCAGGGTCCCGCCATCAGATCTAGGAACAGCGGGGCAAGGGTCGCTCCTTCCAAACCCAGTTGTGCCAGTGCAGGAGTTCGCCGATGGTCACGAGCCTAGACTACTACTCCGTTCGTGCCTCAGCTCTTCTTCTTTCCCTCTTATCGGGATACTGCATCTGTTCAATAAAGTCTTCTCTATCATTCAGTCCGGCTTTCGAACTCATTCCACCCATATCCTTGCCAATAATCTCGCATTGCAGCTCATCTACGCTACGTCCAGGTGCTCGAATTCAAGTAAGCCTTCTTCGTACATTACATGTCTGAGCCCACCTACCTACCAGATGTCTTGTCATTGCAGACAGAATCTACTAGCCTTCAAGTAAATTGATATCCACTGATCACTATTAGCCTTGTACCCCTCAGTCCCCCCTCCCCCCCTGAACACCCATCAACATGTCCACCGAAGCCCAGGCTACGGCGCCCTCGCAATGCGTCGGCCCCGAATATCGTGACTCTGCCAAAAAACCCACTGCTACCGTCTCAACCCCATTGAAACAAGAGAATGTCCACATCCTCCCCCAAACTCCTCAGCTGATAGCACTGCTCACGTAAGGACATCGTCCAACAAAAAACGTTGCGATACTAAAACGCAACAAGCATGATCCGCGACCGCTCCACAGGCCGCGCCGACTTCATCTTCTACAGCAACCGCATCATCCGGCTGCTCGTCGAAGAAGGCCTCAACCACCTACCCGTCGAAGGCCACGAGATCACCACGCCAGTGGGGCGCGACTACTCAGGTGTCAAGTTCGAGGGAAAGATTTGCGGCGTGTCCATTATGCGGGCGGGCGAGTCCATGGAGCAGGGGCTCAGGGATTGCTGTAGGAGTGTGCGTATTGGCAAGATTTTGATCCAGAGGGACGAGGAGACGAGCAAGCCCAAGTTGTACTATGACAAGTTGCCTGAGGATATTGCGGATCGCTGGGTCCTGTTGCTGGACCCTATGTTGGCAACTGGTAAGTCTGTGGATATGGGGTTTGGAAATTGTGCCTGACTGGTTGTAGGTGGCTCGGCGCTCATGGCCATTGATGTGCTCAAGTCGAGGGGTGTACCGGAGGAGCACATCCTCTTCCTCAACCTCATTGCCAGCCCGGAAGGCGCACAGAATCTGGCGGATAAATTCCCTAAGGTGAGGGTAGTCACAGCTTTTGTTGACGCTGGTCTGGATGAGAAGAAGTAAGTCCTCTAGCCTATTCTTCGATATAGAACGGAGTACTGACTCTCACAGCTACATCGTTCCAGGTCTGGGCGACTTTGGTGACCGTTTCTATACCATGTAGAGCACTGGATGCTTCCCACTATCTTCACGAGCATTTGCTGGGCGTAGGTCGACTTGAAGTTGCTTTAGCATAGATTAGCATGACGCAAATCGGATAAGAAGCTCTGCGTAGGGGTAACGCTGCATTTTCCACGAGCAAAACTTCCATTTCCAAATCCCATCTCCTACGTGAACGCGATTGCCATAACCCATGGGCTCCTTTTGGTATACCCTCAACGCCGTGCAAAACATATCCCAGGCCCCGCCCCTTGGTGCCACCTAATATACAGTGTCCCTAACCTCATGACCGACATGCCCACGCGAAGGAGTGTGCGCCCCTAATCCGCATACTCGCCCTCCGCATCCAAGTCGTCATGCTCAATGAATCCACCATCGCCATCATCCTCCTCCTGGTTCTGCGCCGTGGGCATCCTCCCCATTCTATGCGCACTCCGCGTCGTCTCCGCATTGCCCTTGGCCGCCTGCTTCGCAACGGCATCGCACGCATCGATCCAATCGGCATACACGTCGACGGGCGCGCTGAGGTAGTTGATGTTGGTCTGGAAGGTCTGGCCGCAGACTTTGCACTGCAGATTACCGACGCCCGACTTCTTCTCGATGGAGACGCTGACGGACTTCTCGTGGTTGCAGAAGAGGCATTGGAAGGTTGTGGGGAGCTTCTCCTTCTGCGCTGCGTGTTAGTGACTGCGCTATCGGTGGGTTTAGTAGTATGAATGGAACATACCTTCTTGGGGCCTTGCGGCTTGCTGGAAGATTTGCGCTTGCCCTGGGAACATGTTTTAGTTTGCGCATGCGATGAGTTGAGGCTGGGAAACGTACCATCTTGTGACAGTTGCTGTGGCCGAAGATGGAAAATCGAGGGTCGATGTGTTGGCAGCTGAGTTCTGGTTGAAGTAGCGAGTGTTGGGTAGAATAGGTAACTGGTCGTGTTGAGCGCGCTTTGTCGTGTGCACGGCTCAGTGACGCGCCATCAAGTGAATGTTTCGCGTGCTTCCGGCGCCAAGGATCCCTGTCAACTCCCTTGCAGTTGGTTCGTGCGGCACCGATAAGCCCCGCTCCTATCAGCTTGCCTGCCGGGCCGCATGCACGTGTGTAGTCAGCTGCTCTTGTGCTGGCAGCGGCGACCGCATCGTTTTCCACTACCCTATTTCCTTTCCTCCTTCTCTCTTCTCCTCTCTGGATTTCCCTTGGACCCCTTCGGCGCTTGTCTGAAGTTGTGTTTGTGATTTGCGTTTCTTAATCCTACATTCCCGACATCTCCCTCAATCTCGGGGTCCTGCGATACTGTGCCACCATCGGAACTCACCGGTCTTTGTCTCGAACCTCGATACCAAGCATTCTCCAGATTGTCAACATCTCATAAACTCTGTTACCTTATTGAGCTTTGCTATTCTTCATCATGTCTACTGAAAACACTACTAGCGATGCTGTCCTGAAGGAGATCCTTGAGGGGCTCAAAGCACTGCGAACGGAGAACTCCGTGCTGGCCGCCTCCGTCGACAAGATCAATGGACGTGTGAACATGCTAGCTGGCATCAAGCAAATCAAGGATGAGGCAGCCAATGAAGCTGCTAAGGGGACACTGGATGGCGACAAGGCGAATGGAGCTGAGTCTGGGAAAACTGTAGAGGATGTTAGCCAGCAGTATGAGCAGCCACCTTTAAATGCCGATGCCCAACCACGTCGCGCCAGTGTGTCCAAGACTTCAAAGATCATCCTGACTTCATACCCTGGTCAAGCTGGCGTTGATCCGTTGCCCATGGAATGGGGTGCCAAGGATCCTGCTGTACGAGGTCCTGTCGTTGTGTCCAGACATGCAAACACCATTCGTCGGCGTAACGGTAATTCACCACCTTCCTGTCATCGAGTTCGTCTCGACTAACACGTACTAGCTATCGGCGCTCATGGAGGTTCATACTCCATCTACAACGCCCTCGCCGTGGCGAGCAAGAACCTCGACATTACTCACAAGCCGGACTTCACTAACACTGAGCCCGCTGCCAAGATTGGTCCCTTCCCGCAATGGAGCGATAAGAAGAAGATTGTGGCCATGGATCCGTATGGACATCTCGCACCATGGCTATACAAGGAAACCATGGACAAAGATGACGTGGAGATCAGACCTACCATTGCCATTACACGGGCACATATGAAAGTGCCAGAACTGGAGGAGAGTGTCAGAAAAGGTCGCCTCGTACCCGATGGCAAGATTTGCGTAAACGAGACCGGTGAAGTCGCCGTCACCAAGGTCGCCGTGGAACCCGTATGGTACCTTCCGGGGGTAGCTGAGCGCTTCAACATCGGTAAGTGGAGTCACTAGGGATATATACCATGTCTGCTAACCACTTCGATAGATGAGGGAACTCTGCGCCGAACACTGTTCGAGGAGACCGGCGGCTCTTACCCAGAGCTCATCACTCGTCATGACATCAAGCTCTTCCTACCTCCCATCGGTGGACTGACAGTATACATCTTCGGGGATCCAGCAAAAATGTCAGACCCAAGCGCCAAGCTGGCTCTCCGCGTCCACGATGAATGTAACGGCAGCGATGTCTTCGGTTCCGACATCTGCACATGCCGTCCGTACCTGACCTTTGGTATCGAAGAAGCAGTTAAACAAGCCCAAAATGGCGGCAGCGGAGTCGTCATCTACTTCCGCAAAGAAGGTCGAGCTCTTGGCGAAGTGACCAAGTACCTCGTCTACAACGCTCGAAAGCGAGGAGAAGACCGCGCAAGCGAGTACTTCAAGCGTACTGAAAATATCGCTGGTGTCAAGGATATGCGCTTCCAAGCTCTCATGCCTGATATCCTACACTGGCTCGGTATCACCAAGATCGATAGGATGCTCAGCATGTCCAACATGAAGCACGACGCTATTGTTGATCAGGGCATCCCTATCCATGAGCGCGTCCCAATTCCTGATGATATGATTCCGGCGGACAGCCGTGTCGAGATTGATGCCAAGATCCAGGCCGGTTACTGTAAGTGTCTCGATCCGTCTTCTGGCGATTGGAAGGCATTTCTAACGCGCATCCTACAGTTACGACGGGCCATATCATGTCCATGGATGAGCTTGCAAACGTGAAGGGTCGTGGCTGGGAAGATATTGATGTGAGTGGAATGCTATGCTTCTTATCAGTCCATTGAACTGACGCGTGCTAACTCCAATTGTAGCACTGAGGGAAGACACCTTCGATCCGAGATAAGTGATACCTAACCTATCCTGCAAGAGCAGGTCATCTGAACGACGACGCTATATGCGATTGGAACGGAGTGAAGACTCAATACACAACCACCCCACCATTAGATAAGAAACCATGAAACGGATTTGTTCAAATGTCGACCTATGAGTTGCTTATATATGTGACGATCACATTCTAACTTATCAATCGCTATATTTGCTTTTTTTTAACGCCTTATCACCGGCGTCATGTACGTTTGCAACCCACAGGCATAAATGCAGACATACATGAAGAAGTAAAACGAAGCACAAAATAAAAGAATCAGCAAAAGGAACCAAGCGTCTCATTCCACACGCACACATATCCCTCCACGGTCTGTGCATCAAAATCTCGCATGCCGCGCTTGAAGCCGCACAATTATCTAGGTCAGGTACCTACTACCATCGGCTAACGCGAACCGCCGTTTCCCATCATCCACCCCTAAGCAAAAAGAAAAAAAAAGCTTCCCCACTTCCCTACCGGCGAAGTTCGTCCCAGTCATACTCACATATGCACACATATTCCCCACGTGTCATACTACCAACGCAAAGAACTAGACCGAACACCAAGCTTTTTTCTCCAAGAGAAGTAATATATTGCTATTTTTTCTTGTTTTATATCTAACAAAAGGTCATTCATCGCTGGGGTACCGTAGGTGACGCTGTACGCGCGCGCCCTACCCGCACCTGCCGCACTACCGAAGACACCCGTTTTTGGGTTGATCGCATGACTTTTGGGTATGGGATGGGGTGGTATGCGTATGCGCAGTGTGGGGATGGATCTGAGTTGGGCGTATGGAGGTGTAGAATAACTACTGTGTATGTTTTTTCTCGTCTTCCTTTTGTGCTGCGTTGTGGGCGGGTTTCTGGATCGGGAGTTTGACTCACGGTTTCTCTCCATAGCTACCTAATAGTAGGTAGTGGGTCTGACTAAAAAAGAGTACCGGTACAAGGGAAATGTAAAAAAAGAGACGGTCAAAGTTCGATGCCGACACCGGGAGCGGCCCGCAGTTGGGCTCGACCGCTGTTGGATCGTTGATCGATTGTTTACTTACCGCCTTTCTATCCCTCTTTTTTCTTCTCCCTTTTTCCCCACTTAGTTTCTCACACACAAACAAACACACACAGACACAAATTGGAAAACTTAGAATCGTGGTTCTAGACTATGAGGGTAGTGTTTTCATTATTAGTGTATGTGTGCGGAGGGGTCCGAAGACTAATTGGAGAATGGTGGGGTGGCACCATGTGCGTGTGGGTTGAGCGAGGATAGTGGCGGTTATCTCGATGCGACTTCCTAGGTTGCCGCAATGATGGACGGATGGGAGAATGCATAGGGTCTAGTTATTAGCTATCGGGTAGGATCGGCGGCAAGATCTGCGAAGCGTGTCTGGATTTGCGGAGAATTTCAACTTGGGTGTCAAGAGGCGCGGCCACTGTGCTGAGGGTGTGATGATGAGGGGTAGTTGCCATGTTGGGCGCCTTATCAACGAGCGGAGAGTACCTATGTGTGGATAGATGCCGGCACACGTCTTATTTTGCTGCTCACCACTCTTTACCGATAAGATGGGATTTGGACATCCCGTAGTGCTGATTTACCGGCCCGAAACGAGCCAGGTCTGGCGGTTGCTGCGAAACTGGGAAGTTGCTTTGCTGGTCAACGGCCGCGGGTATACGGTGTGGGTGCATACCCGCGTACTTGATATGCAGGTGGTTGTGGCCCACAAGGAACTGGGCAGCATGGCATGAGGCTAGATGCTAGATGCACTGGTCGATTTTCGCTCTTGCACCTGTCTCTTGAAAGGGACGAATCGACTTCCAGGCCTGCAAAACATCGTCTCAGTAAGCAGCTGCTCTGTACAGTGCAGCGTGGTGGAGTTATCATGATGGGGTGTTATTTGATAAGGATGTTTGTTGAGTACGAATGCTAGGTGGGGAGTTGCTTCCTTTGGTCAAAGACTGTCAAATCGGAGTGGTGCCCGCTCCACTCGAAGACCTCGCAACAGCTGACGCTGGAGTGGGGAAACGAGGTGACATTGGTGGTTCTGGAACCAAACTCGTAGCATTGCCGAACGGGGAGACGTCTCATGGTATTCGCCCGGCTGCGAAGTTGCGGAAGCCAGCAATAATGAGGGGCTGCTGATACTTGTAAGCGATAGAAAGCCAGGTACGTGGCTTCCCCTCAATCGCCGTGCCAACTACCGAAGCCAGACTGGAAGTTTGTCACGGCACCACGCGAGATGCGGTGTCGAAAGAGCGTGAACGTGAATAATGGATGTCTTGGTGTTGGCTTCCCCTCGCATGTACTTATGCTCCAATCGGCTCACACGAGCGTTGTGAAAGGATACCCTTGCGATTTGGATGTTCTCGACTTTCGGTGCCAAGGGGTGTAAGCAAGGGGTGTAAGCTGCAGGGCATGACACGGCAGGCATAGCATTCTCAGCTGAGGCAATGTCGAATGTCGTCACCAACAAAACGCTAGTCTTGAATAATGAGGCTGTTGCAGCCGTGTACCTGTCTCACAACTGTCAACGTCGCACAAACCATCCGGCGGGCTGAAATCGATAACGATATTAGGTAGGCTGCGGGTCAGAAAGGAGCCGCTCGCTCGTTCCTGAGTCCACACCGTAAGAGAGCCTCGCCCAGTTTCCAGGCCTTGAAACAGGGCAGGTCTTGTCATCATCGCGCATTCATGACGGATATTCCCTGTGAATAATGCGGCTTGCATCTGGCGATGCGCGAGTTTGAGGATGCGACGGCGCCGCTCTGGCTGCACACCCGCTCTTCCGGCAAAGCCTTGGATCGAACGCGCAATGCCAATCAGGAACAGGCGACGCGAATAACCTGCCACCGTAAGCGCACTCTCGGGGCAAAGCAGCCCTTTGAGGCAAACCAGCGTGCCAGGTGCCACTATTGACTACATCAACATACAGAGTATCGAGGGTTGTCATCCGCCTCGTCTGCAGTGGCCACCTCATACCTGCAGCAACAAGCGGCAGTCTGGAGAAGTGGAGGTGGAGTGGTCTTGTGTGCGCTGAGAGCGAGTCAGAACGAGTGAAAGGCTGACAGCACACCTCCCTTGCAAGTTGCAACAGACTAATTCCAAACGTCCACGTTTTCTGGCGGTACCCACTTCGGCCTGCATGCTAGTCTAAAATGCCAACGACGTCGAGTGGGGAGGTCCGGCTGCTGATGCAGCTGGCGTGCGTGGACCAGGGTGCCTGGAACTCGCAGAGGCGTCACTATACATTCGGTAGTATGGGGTGAATGGCGTCTGGGCGATTTCAACACGATTATTACTATCCGGTCTCGCACACTCCGTCATTTCACATTCCCGTATCTATATTCAATTCTCCGACTTGGACATTCGATTGTTGATCGACACCATCTTCACCATGTCTAGCAACCCTCGATACTACTATTCGCTACCTACCGAGGCGCCCGAACGATCCAGATCAGGCAGCCGGCGACCACCTCTGACACCTTCAACCGTTTCCTCGCCATGTCTCACGACACTCGTACCCGTAGCATCTCGACGAGACTCTGCAACGTCGAACAGCCCGACCAAGGCTTCCATCCTCCTAGCAAAGGTTGCCTCGTCACCGACCACGCCCCGAGGCGAGACTCCGCCTGGAAGCCCCATGCTATCGCCTGTAACCAGGACTCACTCAGCGTCAGCTCATGTTCCCGAGAGGCCTACCATGTCGAGGACCGAGAGTGAACGTTACGTTCGACAGTACAGGCAGCAGGGTAAGCATACTCCTTCGCGTCTAAGTGAAGTAGCATGAACTGACATTCCTCAGATGGCTACATCAGCTTCCCAGACTTTGAGAAGTTTTGTGAAAGTCAGAACCCTTATGACCAACATCGCCAACACTCTACCGTTAAGACTTGAGTGGACGTGCTGAAAGAGTCAAGGATGCAAGAAAGAAAGAGCTTCGACATGCAACACCTGACTTTTGAATCCTGTCACGCCATGACCAACCATGCCTACCTTTATCTGGAAGAGACTATCACGATCACCTGTGCCAGACACGGTATGGAGCACCAGTGCCGAATCTGTCTGACCGTCACTGCGATATCCCGCGTGGGAGTTGCTATGCTATTTCCGCACTCATCCAAATCAAACCCGAGTGGAACTACAAGCAGTCAAAGCTACGTCACGTTAATGACGTGTCTGGTTGCGGCGTGGAAGAAGAAAGTTACGTGGGGGCAACATCCGCTGACGGGTCTCGTGATGCGAGGCTCAGCCACTCAGCTGCGGCTGTGGTCATATCACCACGGCGCATTCAGTCGAGGCGGCGAGGAGGTTCGGAAAAGGTGTGCCAAGATCGAAGGATCGTGTTGGTTTCTGCATAGTGGCGCGAGGCGTGGTACGAAGGGTTGTCAAGTCTATATGTCGTCGCTAGAGCACCGCGGGCGAAGGAAGATGCTAGCTATAGCTGAAACAGTGCAAGAGCACCTCATTTTATATGAATGCAATGATTGAGCCGTGACTTTTCGATCGTGG
The DNA here is from genome assembly GCA_010015605.1 of Decorospora gaudefroyi. NCBI lineage: Eukaryota > Fungi > Ascomycota > Dothideomycetes > Pleosporales > Pleosporaceae > Decorospora > Decorospora gaudefroyi. The sequence goes on from ML975247.1 coordinate 187,570, forward strand.
CAGTGACGTCGATGGTGTGAGTCTGATCGTGTTACGGTTATGGGAAGCAGATCACGTGTAGGTGTTCTGGTGCTACTTCCTCACTTATCGAGTACCTCTTACCTCAGCTGTATCTTAAATACGTCATGTAAACAGACCCTGCTGCTGGCCTTCTGGGAGGTCCGCACGAGCAGAACAGAACACAATCAGACAATACACAATACTTTCTTTTCATTTTGCATTTTCCACACTGCAACAGATCGCCATGTGACGATGGTTCGAGAGGGCGTGTGCTTCTAGACCACATCGAGAGTAACAGCGCAAAATTAACAGTGATTGGCTTAAGAGGCCGACCTGGTTTGATACGTATTATTTTTTGCATCCCTCGTGGGTGTTCGGAGGGTGATGGTGCGACTGATGATCGCGCTCGATTTTAGGGCTTGGCGCACGTGACGTGCCACTAGGCCTTGGATCTCGCTAAAATCTGCACACTTTGATTATCGATTTTGGACATCGACGACGACAACACCAACCTCGACGCCCAACAACCATATCGCAATCATGGCTGTCGGCAAGAACAAGCGTCTTTCAAAGGGAAAGAAGGGTCTCAAGAAGAAGACCGACACCTTCGCGAAGAAGGACTGGTACAACGTCAAGGCTCCAGGAACTTTCGCGGTCCGAGAGTAAGAATATCCCGCCGCCGTGCACACGGCTTCTCGATGGGTCCATACTTACTCTCTCTTCCTCTCGCAGTGTCGGCAAGACCCTCGTCAACCGTACCACCGGTCTGAAGAACGCGAACGATGCCCTGAAGGGTCGGATATTCGAGGTCTCGCTCGCCGATCTCCAGAAGGATGAGGACCACGCTTTCCGCAAGGTCAAGCTCCGTGTCGACGAGGTCCAGGGCAAGAACTGCCTGACCAACTTCCACGGCCTCGACTTCACATCCGACAAGCTCCGCTCCCTCGTCCGCAAGTGGCAAACCCTCATCGAGGCCAACGTCGTTGTCAAGACCACCGACGACTACCTCCTCCGCCTGTTCTGCATCGCCTTCACGAAGCGACGACCAAATCAGATCAAGAAGACCACATACGCCCAATCGTCGCAGATCAGGGCGATCCGCAAGAAGATGGTTGAGATCATGGCCCGCGATGCTAGCTCGTGCTCCCTCGCCCAGCTCACCCAGAAGCTGATTCCCGAGGTCATTGGCCGCGAGATTGAGAAGGCTACCCAGGGCATCTACCCTCTCCAAAACGTATGTGGTTGTGTAGAACGGCGCTAGGATTGACAAAGGCTAACGCGACGTAGGTCCACGTACGAAAGGTCAAGCTTCTCAAGGCACCCAAGTTCGACCTTGGCGCTCTCCTCGGTCTCCACGGCGAATCCAACCAGGACGACTCTGGTCAGAAGGTCGAGCGTGAGTTCAAGGAGACCGTTCTCACTGAGGTCTAAGGTCATGAGTGGATGGCAAGGGGTTCTGGGTCTTTTCAAGGTTCTGCGGCATGATATCGGCATTCCAAAAGGTGTTTGTGTTTACAAATGGAAGATAAACATGACCCTTGATGCGATTCCGCAGTGGTGATGGCGTGCATGGCATACGATCTGCATCTGGTGTTCGCCAGGTCGTACGGGAAAATATCACGGAAATGACATTGACGAGTTCCATTCCCTCAGTCACTGCTGCGTGTTGTTCACTAGTCCGATCCTTGGTCTACTAGTAAGGTGTACCAACTATGCTCCGGTCCCGAGCGTCTATGTAACTCATATATTGGATGTAGACTCTATGCGCAAGAGCGACCTAATGTCTACTTGTATATCGCTCAATCCCGTATGAGAACCATGTATTGTCTTACAATCAGCTAGAGACAGTTGCTGGTCATGGATACACGTCCCCAAAGAGAAAGCGTTTAGCTGGTGCAGCATTGCACGAGAGCAGGAAAGAACAAATAGGCACAACAATGTGCAAGAACCATTTACTACCTAAACCTCGGAATCATGCAGATACATAAATTCCGCTCATAGTGCGACAGTAGAGGAAGTCAGAAAAGACTGTCGCAGTCGTAATAATGCTCTCAGCGCCAGAACGGCGCTTTCGTTCGGTTCAAGACTGTGCACCAGGCCAACCAACGCTGCAACAGGGCAAAAAAAAAAACCCCCCATGACATAGTTATACTATCGAAAAATACATATTTCTCTCTTAGTGCGATGCGACATGGCAGTGACAGTAGGTCGAAAAAAAAATGGTGTTGTTTGTTGCCTCCTACCAGAATTGAACTGGCGGCCTCGTCATTACTAGTGACGCGCTCTACCACTGAGCTAAGAAGGCTGTGGATGTTGTGTATGAGAATTATTTTACAAAATATCAATAAATATTTTAAAACAATTAGGGGAACAGCTCTGCAGAATTCGTACTGCGTCCCCATATGTGCAATACACAAGCGAACAAGGCCACCTAACTAACAAATTTTACCTATTCCATTTTCGTTCACAACTCTAAAAACACAAACATGACCCTGTCTAGCCTTCTTTTTTTTTCTCTCCGCTTTCTCGCTTTCTCGTCATGCTGTTCGTGCGATACCCGCTTTACCTATCTTTTCCATCTACTATCTCTTCGACGCGAGCAAGCAAGCGGTGTGATACACAGTACCTACCTAGTGTGCGCTACGATTCTCTACCTACCTATACTCAACTACCTACCCGGCCCCGCCTTCCTTCGCTAAAAACCAACACCGGTCCCCAAGGTCGGGATAGGTAAAGGAACGTACTGACGTTGACTGTGCTTGCATTATTGAGGAGAGGGGGGAGGATTTTTTCGCGTGGAAGCGGGTGCGCGGGTTTTTTTCTTGATTCATGCGAGGATGTGTGTTGGATTTGGGGTTTCACCGCTATTTTGGCGAGGGAAAGGGCGGGGGTCGGGGGATAATGGTGGTGGTGACGTTGGGTTGGTGCGATGGGGGGGAGGTAGGTAATTGGATGGTTGCTTATGGGTTGGTTATTTGGGATGGGGGGGAAGGGGGCTCTTTTTTGGTTTTTTTTGGTTGGGGGTAGGTGGGTGGGAAAAGGGGTTGGAAGTGTATGCATACGGGGCTCGACGCGACTCCATTATAATAATATTCTATATTTCAAACCTTCTATTATTCATAACTATTTCCTTAACCAGTGATATCTATCATCATCCCATAAGCCCCTACCCAATCCTACCCGTAACCCTACCCGCCGGCAACCCCTCCCTCCTCCTCACCCTAACCCTCACATCCCCCCTCGGAACCCTGACATCCGCGCCATCCACCGCTTTGGGAACAACCCATTTCGCATCCTTCCTCTTCCCATCCTCCTTCTCCCTATTCGCCTCGTCTCTCGCGGCTTTCTGTTCTCCGCTCAAGGCCGCTGTACCTATTGCTGCTTCATTGCCCGCTTCTTGGATGTGGTCGAGGAAGCTCTTCTTGGGCGCGGGTGCTATGTCCCAGAGCTGAGTGATGCCTGCGACTAGAGCGATGAGCAGCGCGGTTTTGTAGGGCTCGGTTTGGTCAGTGGGAGAGAGGATGGAGGAAAGTACTGGTGTGTGGATGAAGCGGTCGGGCTTGAATGTGGTAGGCGAGGAATGAATGGCTCCTGAAGAGCTTATAAGGGATTCGGACAGGCCGATGTCGATGTATGAGCCTACGTCTAGCTCCCATTGCTCTTGTTCGCCGGGACGTGCGAGGCCGTCCTCTTTTAGGGTCAGAGGCTGCTTCACTTTGTATGTGCTAACAGAACATTTATGAAGACGTCGAGACTCGTTGATACAGGATCGTAGGTATGGGAAAGCTGTTGATGTGAGAGCCTCAGTCGCTGATCCGAAACGTATCTCAGGTGGCGCTGGGAATGAAGGATGTATCGACGGCGGTTGAATGGCTTGCGCCCAATTCTTCGTCTCTGCTTTGATCCTCTGTACAGGCGACTCCGCTAGGTTCTGCGCGTCCTTCGGGCTGGATGATGAGTAAAGATGCAGAACTGTCCAGAAAACGAGCGGAACAACTTCTGAGTATATGCCGTGTACCAGGTGCAATGCAATTGAAGCACGTACTCCCATAGGAAGTTCGTGCGTGGTGAAGAGTTCGTTGAGTTTCGAGAGTGGTGTGGCCATATCAGCATCCGTATCCTCTTCGCCGCTCACGCTCTCATCATCGGCCGGCACTCTCCTCACTGGCGGGTTCGAAAGCTCCCCAAACAGCCTCTTGAAATTTTGCAGCAATCTCTTTTGGGCCAGAGCGGCTCCCGGTAGACCTTGGATGGGTGATAGCCGCGGTAGCCCAAGAGCAATCGGCCAAAACCGTTGATTGAAGGTAGCCAGGTCCGTAGCCAGCAGTTGGTAAGATTCGGCGAATTGTGCTCCCACAATTGGAGGCAGGATGGCGTTACAGCAGAACTCGTTGAGCAGAGTGAAAAGATCACACTCTGCTTCTGACGTGCCATTGATGAGCTCAACGTTGGATACGCGTTCCCATTGCATCTGATCGACGATGGAGGAGTTGAAGGTGACAAAGTCCGGGAGTGATTCAGACAAGATACGCAGCGATGCTGTGATGAGGTTGTTCTTGGTTGCGCCTGCGTAGATCTCTGTTTCCGTGACTTTGCTAATTTCTTGATGGTGTTCCTGATACCGACTTTCCATTGCTTTTGGCAAGTTGAATGCGTTCCGGAGAAGGGCGATTCTATTGCTGTCTGGCACCTCCAGGCTATGCCAGTTCTCGTATAGTTGGCGTAGTAGCGAATCAGATAGCAGGATGTTGTGTTTGCTTCCTGCGGCATTGTATGCAATTATGCCCGTTATCGATGATTCGCTGTTGTTTGTTAGATCAATATCCTATCAGCTAGATGTTTAGACGGACCGGACTCCGTTCAACCACTCCTCTCCACCAAAGATGATGCTCCCAAGGTGGCGTGCACCCGGGATCCAGTATGGCAACGATTGTACCCGTCTCTTCCCATCTTGACTCTTTATCGGTTTGCTTGAGCCGGAAAGTAGCCTCGTAGGTAATAGCAAGAATACGGCTGAAAGTGCGAATTGGGGTAGTAGATCGAACCAGGAGAAGTTGACCGGTATGAATTTCTGGATAGTCGACCCGAAGCCAAAGTACCAAGTTATAGCAAGCGCAAACGGACTGGAGAGCGTGAGGTAGCATAGTGGAAGAAACAGAGCCCTTATTATGCTGTTGGAAGCATACACCGCCAGGAACAACGTCCTGAGAGAACCCATGTTGGCGATGATACAATGGCAGACCCGCGTCGTGCACCCCGATGCTACCGACTTGGAGCAAAGGGAAATCCCCAGTCCGTGCTGCTCTGAACTACAGCTTCGAGAATGTTCGTCGGCGGTGTGGAGTCAGTGGTGTCGAATGATGTCGTCAGCCTCAAGCCATGAGGCTCTCCGTCGGCGATGTGAATCCTTCGGTTTTACCAAAACGAGCAGGTTTAGACGGCGAGGACCGTTATCATCGGTTCTGGTAAGGTGTGATGGTTGCGGCTGAACCGACCTTTTGTACGGAGTAGGCCACTGTGACATTCGAGGCGCGCTACAGGCTGCATCCTTGCTCAGCTCGCTTACGCGAGGAGACTAAACATAGGCTTCTCAGCCCTATCGTGAGGTTACGAGGAGTACTCTGCAGTTCATGCATCGCGCGGATCGCCAAGTGGTTAGATACCAGCCTTAAAGTTGTATGTAACCTCAGCCCCATAAGGCGTTACCTACTCTCTAGGAAGAACTACACCTGTTGCCAAGGCAAGGCCCCCAATTCTGGTGTAGGAGTCATTGGCACATTTTGCTTATCAAATCTTTCATTAGCAAACAGAAGGCTCATAGACCCAGGTTCCATCCTTGGGTATGTACAAACCAAACAACAGAATGATCTCATGGGTGCTTGTCTTGACAAACTCACAGCCCAACGTACATCTTCAGCACGCAAGCACACCACCCTCCAGTTATCCAAAAACCTGCATCAACCTACCATGGCATCCCCCAGCGTCCCCGCCCACCTAAACTTCATAACCGGCAACAAAAACAAACTAGCCGAAGTCCAAGCCCTCCTTTCCGGCGTCATCGAGCTACGAAACCAAAACGTCGATCTCATCGAAATCCAAGGCACCATCGAAGAAGTCACCAAAGACAAGGCGCGAAGAGCCGCCGAAGCGGTAAGTCCAGATATTAAAAACCCGCCAAATATATATATAACGTGAGAATACGGAAGTGGTGTGGATCGGACGCTAACTGTACTATTGAAGGTACAAGGTCCCGTACTCGTAGAAGATACATGTCTCTGCTTCAACGCTATGAATGATCTTCCTGGACCGTATATGTAGGTCTCCTTTCCCTATATGCCGCAAACACATAACACCCTGCTCTCTCTCTCTCTCTCTCTCTCTCGCCCTTTTCACTGTACAGCCAGCTGATATGCCTGACAGCAAATGGTTCATGCTTTCCCTCGGACCCCTCAACCTGCACAAGATGCTCTCGGGCTTCGACGACAAGTCCGCTCAAGCAGTATGTACTTTCGGATACTGTGAAGGCCCAGGCCACGAGCCGGTGCTATTTCAAGGACGGACCGACGGCAAGTTGGTGGAGAGTCGGGGGTCAACTGTGTTTGGTAAGTACATGTCTTTTGTTTGTTTGTTTTGGGGGTGGAAGTGTGAGCTGATGAAATGCCAGGCTGGGACTCATGCTTCGAGTACCAAGGCCAGACGTACGCTGAAATGGAGAAGAGCGAAAAGAACAAGATAAGCCATCGTGGCAAGGCGCTGGATAAGCTGAAAGAATGGCTGGCTCAGAAAGTCGAGTCCTAGAATACTTCTCCGAATATAGAGATGTAGAGACAATGAGTTACTCACCTCTATGCACCAAGAATCTCCGTGCTCATGTTCATCTTCAACAAATAACCACAGTCTTCCATTACTCCCCATCTCCCCGTTCCCTCCTATCCCTTCTCCACTGCTCAACCCACATCTCTACCCTCTCCAGATTCCCTTCTACATCCTCGGTATTATCACTCTTCAGCTCCACAACAATCTCCTCCTTATAGCTCTCCCGCGCCTCATCAAGCAACACTTGCATAATCTCACTATCCATATTCTCCTCTAGCTTCTTGCCCTTGTAGCCCCTTGCTGTGAGGCGGTCGTAGAGAAGTGTGGAATCGCAGCGCAGTACAATGACGAGGTCGATCCAGCGCTCGGGGAAAAGGTCGCATGCGTGCCAGTCGAGGATGTAGCCGCCGGTGCTGTGGAGGGAGAGCAATTCGAGATGGTCTAATAGCTGTGATTGTGGCATCAGTTGGTTGTTGAACGGATTGACTGGCTGCGCGTAAGGGGGAGCGCGCAGATGTAGGCTAGGCCGTGGGGAGGGTATGCGCACCTTGTCTTCATCTACAACCCAACTCCCAGTCTCTTCATCCTTGCCTTCATGAAAACCTTCATCCTTGACAATCTGATTGACGGATAAATGCTTGAGGCCTGTTGCTTGCGCCAGTTGTTCAGCATGGGTCGTCTTTCCCACGCCTGGTGTGCCTGTTATAACAATGTTCGGGTTTTGGCGCGCCATTTCGACGTTGACTCGTGAGCTGTGGCAGGGGAGTGTAATCGTTGCTCTTTGTCCGGTCGATGAGCTCTTGTGATTCACAGAGAGATTTGGGTAGTATTCAGTGTGATGTTGTGAAACTACTCCGTACAGGGCGTCGCATTCCGATTTTTTTTTCGGAGGCCCGACCTTCACCCGTCTGGAACCCCACTACCCCGCACTGCACATCTCGACATGGCTCCCACGGTGACAGTATCAATGCATAGCACATGGTCACGTTGCTAGATGGTCACACATAATTCCTACATGACGCTTCAGACTTTTCTCCATTTCCTATAAAGCACGCCGAAAACTGAACACGCCATTCTACTGCTATATATCATTGTGAAACAATCCCAGGCCAAGGAAAACATGCAGCAAAACCCCCATCCAAAGAACGCCGAACATGCTAGCGATCGTTGATTGCACAAGCCCTAGGAACTTGTTTGTACCAATGTCGGAACAGGGTGAATGAAAGGGGAAGATGAGAAGAACTGAAGTGGTCCTTTCATGATTGCTAGTTCAAAGGTTCCCAACCAACCATTGCCGATTGAGCGCCCTCGCCTCTTTAAATGCAGTATTACGCCAATAGAGAGGAACCATGTACTGAGGTGTTGGGGAATTGGGTAGGCATCCGAAAAAACATCTCATAGCGGAGGTAGCACGTTCCCATCATGAAGTATCCCCAAACGAACATCCCACTCACGACGATATAGGACAATATAATCTTGGAGTTATGAGAGACTAGCCGGTCTGAAAGCATCTAGCTCTGCTTGCACTCGGCAGCTTCCTGCTTGGGTTTTGTGCCGTCGTTCTGAAAGCCTGTTAGCTACTTGATCCACGTATACTTAAGTGAACACTTACCTCATCATCCGACTCGTCTTCCTCATCGCGGTCATCGCTGAGCTCGTCCTCATCCTCGTCGTCCTCGTCTTCGAACTCGCCCTCATCGAAGTCCTCAATGTTCTCATATTGAAGAGCCTCACCGGTGAACCAGTCGATCGCACGGGGAATGAGCTTCTCTTTGATGTCCTCACCAAGCTGGTAGTCGAGCTCGAGGCGCTCCTCAATGTCGGAGGTAGCATCGTCCTCGTCCTGTGGGGGCTTGGGTGGGTCGAAGAAGTTGAAGAACGACTCTGTAGGCACTGTCTTCTTAACGACGCGAGTCTGCTTGGTGTCTGTGTATGGTTAGTTTCGCAGCCGTGCGACAGTGCTTTTGGTAGCACTCACTCTTGTTCCGCTGCTTCTTGCTTTCGATGCGGACAGTCAGGTCCTTGCCTGCCTTCCAGTCGACCTTGTCGCCCTCAGCGTGGTCGTAGATGAAGTCGCCACCGTAGCCGTTCTCTTCTTGGTAGAAGTAGGTCTTGGTGATGGTCTTGTTGGTAAAGAAGTCGTTCTCTTCGAACTCGAAGATCAGACGGAAACCGGGGCGGTCGAGGTACTCCATGCGGATGTCGGTGAGATGCTTCAGAGCAGCCTCGTCGCGGTCTGTGATCATCTCGGCGAGCGAGATCTGGTTCTTCATAGCGCTCAGCCAGAACTCTGGGATGCCCTTGACGTCCTTGCCCTCGTCCTTGTTGAGCTCGACCTCGGGTGTCTCCTCGTCCTCGTCGACCTCATCTTTTTTCTCGCCAATCTTGACCTGGTCTTCCGAAGGCTCCTGGGCGCCATTGACGATCTTTGAACGCGTCTGGTACAGCGGTGTGAACTTGGCGAAGTACTTTTTCTCCAGCTGCAGGACCTCCTCTTGGAACTCTGCCTCGAGCTTGGAGTGCTCCTTCTGGACGCCCTTCAGGCCAGCCACGCGGCGACGGACCGAGGCGGGGAGAGACTCGATGTAGCCGCTTGACCGACCGACGAGCGAGCCGAGCTTGTTCTGCATCATGGCGACGAGGGCGGGGTTGGCAGCGAAGAGTCCAGCGGCGGTGCGCTCCAGTTCCTCTGCAGAAAAACGGAATCAGCGGTCAGGGCCTTTAGGGCGCCGGAACGCGGGGTTGGAGGGGCAGAAGACGGCTGCATGGCGACTTACCTTCCTTGATGCTGCTGACACCAGGTTGCTGGGCCCGCGACGATATGGGCGCGGCATTGGCGGGTGTGTTCTGGGGGGTGCTGGCAGGCCGGACGTTAGCATGCGGTACGTCCATGGTGGGTGTTGTTGTGGTGCTGCTGATGTTTTTTCGGCTGCAAAATAGTGTGGCAGTGGCGGAGGGCAGGAAGCGACTTACGGGGCGGTCATGGAATCCATCTTCTTGTTGCGGATGGGCTCAGACATGTTGACGTATGAGCGCTGTCGATATGCAGGTAGCGAGTTGTTGAGAGAAGTGGTCGAGGTCGTGGGCGAGGCGCAGAAATGTTCGGCGGCTTGGGGAGGCCAGCGCTATGCAAGGTTAATTCGCCCCTCTATGAGGCTAGTTGCGGCCTAGTGTAAAAATGCAACCTTGGGGTCTGGATGGACTATGTACCGACGGACGATTGTCGTAATGCAAACAATGGATGTCCGGATGAAGAGCGTGTGTTGTGCGAGCGCAACAGACGAGGGTGACGGCTTATTTGTACCTGCTAGGCTTGACCGTCTTTTCACTGAAGACGCGGCACGTGTGCCCGTACAAGCAGCTTCCCGACCTACCGTGGGTGCGTGGACAGTACCTAGTTGGCGATTCAAGTTTATCTGGCGGGCGGCGACCCATCACTTCTTGTGCGTGCAGTAGCCTACCGCATCGCATTCCGCTGCGGCATCGCCGACCTTGACCGCCGGTACTTGAGGAGGTACCTAGAAGACTGTGCGTGTCTCTGGAGATATCGGCTATCAATACTTTCTTCGGACATCAATATTTCTCCCGGAAGACGCTCCGCACATTTACGCCCTTCATCAGCACTTCAGCACTCCGCGAGCAGCCCAATCGTGCAAGTCCTGGAATCTCCTATACAACACCTGTCCCACTGCGGCCGCAATTGTTGAATCTCCCAGTCGTCGACTTTTTTACAAAGTATAACCGGGCACACCTACCTTCTAGAACAAAGCGGGTCCCTAGAAAATCCTCAAAATGTCCTAAGCGCCGTGCGGAACGTCTGTCTAGGCCCAAAAGCGAAAAGCGCACCCTAGTAGTGAACATGTTCGGCACCTCAGCAAAGACATGACATTCACGGAGCTAGAGTGTTGAAGTACGACAGTGCCGAAAGCGCAGGGTTTTCACGTAGTACCGAAAACGGCAGGCGCGAGGTGCCTCAACTTACCTATCACAAAGTCGAGCCTTGAGAGCATTCACTAAAGAGGACGGTGTACGATGAGAGCGAGGCTCCAAGTAGACCTGTTAAAAATGGACGTCGTAGCTATCTCCTCTTGTCCACCCGTCTACATAATCTACAACCTCCCCTGTATCCTGCCCAACCTCCTCGTAGCAACAGCCGCGAGACACGCTGAACAAGCTCCGATAAACAAACAGACTGCAATCGCATTCGGCCCATCCGTACGATGACGTTCCTCCGGCGGCGCCTCACTCAACTCAGGGCTCTTTCCCGGTTCCAGTATCGAAAAGACTACCCATGAAATCCCCGTGCCCATGAACTGCGGAAGTGTAGTGTACAAGTTCATGATGCCGAGATATTGGCCTGAACTTGCGCCGCCGGACGAGGATGTACCTTCTTCGATGCCTAGGTGCAGATGCGGTGTCATGGGGTTGGCATCGAGGTCGATGGAGGAGCGCTTTGGATGTGTAGAGTGCGAGGACGTGTTTAGGCGGTTTATTTCTACGCCAAGGAAGGCGAATGGGGCCCAGCAGGCTATTGACCATGACCTGCTAGGGTGTTAATGAAATAGTTCTCAGTATGTCGCACGAGGGTGATACTTACACACCACACACGGCAATAATGATAGTCGCGCTCCTTAGACTTGTCACGAAAGGTGCCATGACCATGCTGCTTGCAAATATACAGTGGGCAGTCATCCACGCTGTAAGAAGACTCGGTTTGTACTTCTCCCAACCAGACAAACCCGTGCCCTTGGGTGAACGAGGGCTGAAGTCGTGGACCTTTTCATCATCTGGGCTCTGGACAAAGAAGGGTAATAGCACGGACATGACAAATGTGATGATGGAGAATGCAATGAGGGCTGTGGAGCCAACGCGACCGACTTTGCCTGTAAGGTCGCCGGCTGCTCTGACATCTGCAGGTGCGTCATAGCGGAGGTACACTTCTCCGACCCAGGTTGTGCTGTAGAAGAGAAAGGGGAACCAACCTAGACGATCGTTAGTGGGTGTCAATCGGCACAGCCGTCACGTAGACCTTACCTATCCACGCCCAGAATTGTACAGTACAGATGGCCTGTATACTCCTCGGTAGATTCAGAGCCGTGTGCACGATAGTACCGAGCACCTGCTTGATATCCAGCTCCCCGTCTTCGGTCCCATCACTAACCAACACCCGCTCCGTAACAGCCCAGCTTGTGGTCCCAATAGCCAAACACAGTGTCAGTGCCGCGACCCCTGTCAATTGCTTGAACTGCGTATCGCCCAGCATTGGTCCAAATACGCTCCTCAAATCGATAGCTCCCGCTCCATATCCAATCAAATTCCCCACAGCAACCATCCTGCTCGCCCAGCTACTTCCCATCTGTTGTTTCGCAATCGGCAGCGTATCCACCACCAATCCTCTACAGCTCCCTTGCACGGCATTGATAGCAAAGTCTATCCCATAGATACTGAACACAGCCACGTATATCGTCGCAGCCTTGGCCGCCTCTTCATCCTTGACAAAGTACCGGACCACCTCTTTCGTCCAGCCCAACAGCAGTAGGAACATGGCAACCAGTATTGTACCAAAGAACATGAAGGGTCTCCGGCGACCCCAACGCGAGGTAGAGCGGTCTGCGACGACGCCGACAATGGGCTGCATTATGAGGCCGGAGAGGGGACCGGCGACCCATACGAGCGAGATTTTGGACTTGGTGAGGCCGAGCTCGAGGAGATAGGGCGTGCAGTACGTCATCTCTACGTTCCATGTGAACCTGTGTTGTCAGTTACTAACAAGAAGTATGGCTTTGGGCGGTCAAGTGTACTGTAAGCCGATGAGCGAAGCCGTGAGCAGCGCCATGCGTATGCCCTCCGTCGAACCCTTGACCGAGGGCGTGCCCTGCCATTGCGCGACAGACGGCATCTTGTCCCCAAAATCCTCCCTCTTACGACCCTTCGAAGGCGTACGCTATGTCGCGTGCGCTTCTGCTTCTCGAAAAGTTAAGGAAACGTGGAATGTCGCATTGGGAAGGGAACAATCGAGCAGCGGATACGGTAATGACACGAGAGAGGTCAATACTAGGGAACAAGCAGATGAAGGAACGTCGGTATTCTAGGGAATCTATCTGGAGAGACGTAGACTGCAAGGGGAGTCGTAAGCTCCATGGCTTGGCTGGCCTTGTCGAGATGATACGGACGGCCGTTGGAGCTGCTGGGGCCAAATATAGCTAGCGGCTAGACGAGCGGGCCGCGACACCCACACCGGGGTTCTGGTTCGGCAGAGCTCGTCATACCTAGGCACCTAAGCAGTAGGTATGTATCCTATAGTTTGGAGAAGTATACACGGAAGGCAAGCAAACATGACGCCTATTAAGACTGTAGGTAAGTGAAAAATCAACTCAACTACGTTGGTTTTTTGCTGTTCTGTAGACACGTCATCTCTTCTTACGTCAAGCACTCACACTTGTTTCTCGCATCTGACATCATTCCCGGTGCTCTAATATTATCCCCGAATCCATGAATTTTGGAAAAGCTCCAACCAGGTCAAGTCAGGAAGTCGGAAGTCCTACACGAAATAGTGCATCCAAAGTTTTTCTTTGGCGGTCCTCCAGACGCTGCTGCGAAGCTTGAAATCGCCAACTGGCGCGCGGCCATCGACGTCCAGACGAAATTGGGCATCGGCCTAGGACGTTCTGCTCAAGGCGTGCATGAGATTACACTAACAAGCCTTCACATGCACCGAAAACCCCATGATAAGAGTAAAAGATAGACGAGGGACGAAGAAGAGAATTGCATAATCGCCTAAAAGAACAAACAAAGCAAAGCAAAATAAAATAAAAGAAAATCTCATTTCCCAGCATTAAATACCCAACATCAGCATTCCTCATACGCCATCGATCCCGCAATCGCGCAGAAAGACCTATAGGCCCAGCTTCAGAGCAGACGAAACAGCTACAACCACAAGATTGTGAGGCACGCGCGCTATTCGTCCCGGTCATCATGTCTAATACCAAATTTTCGCTCACAAATATGCTGACTTTGTATGATGACGCCCAATTATGCTTCAATGCCTTCTTCAATCGTGCCATGTCCGTTCATTCCATTCATTCCGTTCATACCATTCATGCCGTCAACGTTACCGTCGCCATTCTCGTTGGGGACGTCGTCAAATTCGACCTTCTCTTGTTGCGCAATGGCCTGTTGGGAGACGATTTCGGCGAGGCGCTTCAGACGGGGTGTTTGGAGCCCTAAGAAAAGAACGTTAGCGGTGTGACTGGAAAGATAATGCAATCCGGTGTGAAGATGACTTACATGATGGCGTGTATGTTTCCAGTGCTGTAATAACCCTGGGCTCCGCAATCTCGTACGGACCACTGTCCTCCATATCCACCGCAGTCAGCAACAATACGTCGCTCTTCTCCGTCACGCGCGAGGCAACAGCCTTCATGATCTCGCCGTTGATTGGTTGCTCGTAGTCGGCTACCAAGTATTGGTTCAGCAGCTTCTGGATCTGGTTGGGACTCAGCATCCAGCAAATGTCCTGAATAATCTCAATGTCGTTGAGAGTGGCTTTCTTCAATTGGAGCAGTTTAGTAGCCTGCATGAGATGTTCAAGCTGCAGAGTACCCTCAGGCATGTCGTGGGACTTGCACCATTCTTCGATACGCGTAATGTTGTAGTTGATCTGAAGACCTCGCTTCCATGAAAGGAAATTGCGACGCATGAGTAGGTCGTTGAAGGCGGTGACACCGACTAATCTCAGGAGCTCCGTAACGCATTGTGTGATGATCGAGTCTTCAAGGTAGAAGGCCTTCATAGCCTTGTAGACGCCGTTCAGCAATGTGAGTAGGTTATCCATACTGTAGGCAGGAGTGTTGCTGCTTTGGAGTAACTTGCCAAGGAAGCGGTTGTTCTCATTTGTGACGAAGCCGGGCAAAGATTGGGACTCAATAATGGCAGGAATAATCATCTTGTGCAGCCTCTTCTTCAGGACCTTCATCCAGGTGTGGTAAATGTTGAACTCAAGACTCTCCAGATCATGCTTAACGATCTCGAGTAACCGGTCGTACTCGTAGTTGTCCGTCTTCTGTTGCTCGTACCAGTCTTCCGCAAGGAAGACAAACGATAACATCTCGTGGACATTTGACAGCCAGAAGGCACCAGGATTGATTGCATCCTCAGCGTCGTGCTGCATGACTTCTTGCTGTATCGACTGCATGACGTTCGCAAGGAAGCGTTCAGACTCCTTGACGAAGCCATTATTCCACATCTCAGAAGTGACAAGATTGATGAGATAAGCCGGGAAGAGGACTTCCTTATCAGTAGGAGGAGGCGTCGTGGTAGGCGACGGGATTTTCAAGTTCTTGATAAGGCCAAGCGTGACCTCATCATTCAGCGAATCCTCCTCGGCGAGAATATTCTCAAGCTCGAGCTCGACATTATCGAGTTGAGCGAACGTTGAGCCAGACAGGTTTTGCCTGTGAATGGTGGAGCCAGGCGCCATCGAGACGGGCCGTGGGTTGTATTGTTCGCTGAATCGATTGATATCGCGGGTATCAGGTCCTGCGCTACGTCTCTTCGGTTTCTTCGATGAGACGAGCTTGATCAAGCTACTAGGGACAGTGCTAGGAGCATGACCGTTGGTCAAGTCGCCCCCAATGGGGCCTGAGCGCTTCATCAGTTCAACCTGCTCCTGCAAATCGGCGAGCTGTTGGCGAAGTGACATCTTTTCGGTCTCGGTAACATTGCTTCTCCTCTTTGACTGTTCGAGATCATCAGTGGTCCTCTTGAGCGAGGCGCGGAGCTCCTTCTCCTCTTCTTGTAAGTGTCGCATCTTCGCAGTGCTCTCTTCGTAGCTCGTCTGCAATTTCTTGTACTCGTCTTCCATCTGGCTAAGTTTGGCAGCGGTGATACCAGCCTGGTTCGCTTCCGCCTGTAGCTCCTTCTGACGGTTCTCCAGTGTCCGACTGCGCTCCTTGTACGACTTGATCTGGCTCTCGTAGTTCTCTACTTGCGACTTGAGAGACTTGTTCTGCTCCCTCATCGTACCCAAGTTCTGGGTTAACTCAACGACCTTGTTCTCTAGCTTATAAGAGATGTTCTTGAGATCGCGGGATTCGGCGCGAAGGACCTTGTATTCCCTGCGGGCTTTCCTTCCCCTCCAAAGCTTCTGAACCGTGATGATGTCGTTGATGTCCTTCTTATATGCGCGAATATATCTTTGTTTGCGCCAGTTCCGTTGGATCATACGAGCAGCATCTCCAAGCCTCTTGTCCAGGATGTTCTTGCGGCAAAGGAATCCCTTTGCAGCGGCCTCGAACTTGATGAGAGAGTCACGAATGAGATGGAAGCGTTTGCGATCGTTGCTGCCGCGCCATACCCTTTGAATGGTAGTTGCAGCCTTGACTTGCCTAGCCTCTTCAGCTCGTTCCCTGGTCATGTAGCCCCTAGCCAACGACTGTACAGCAACAATGGCCTCGCGCATCTCGAGGTAAACGCGGCGGTAATACTTGGCCCGGAGATTCTTCTGAATCATGATGGCCGCGTCGTTGAGCCTAGCTGTACGCAAGTTCTCGAGGAAGGCAAGCATACCAGCGCGGAAGAAGATCTTCGTCAGACCCATCTGGTACTTGTCGGTGCCATCGTTTTTGCCAGCACCTAATGCCTTTTTCAGAATGGCTGTAGCCATGTTTCGAATCTCGGGTGTCCAGTCAGCGGATCTGACCAACATGTAGTAACGGAGGGCGAATTCTTCGTAAGTCCATCGTGTGGGGTAACCTGCGCAGCTGATTCTGACCGTTTCGAGAACACCACAAGCGCGCAATTGACTGAGAACCATGGGTCCATCAAATTGCCAAGCGGCCTTGGCTTCGTTGGGCTTGATACATCGGATGTAGTGAACGTCGGTCGAGTTGATGGTGTGCATGAGCTCGATGAGAGATGACTTGAAGATACCGCCCAGTGTGGGTTTCCGGTTGGTTGCCATTCTTCGTCCAGCTGACATGGCAGCACCAGGTTTTGTCGAGGCGGTATTAGCGTTCTCCTTTTCCCGAATCCGTGCAGCCACATCCAACACTTGGGTCAAGAACTTATTACTGGAAGCCTTGAGCACTTCCATGTGTTCGTCGGGTACGGTATCTCTGTTCTTCTCGATGAAGCCATCAGACTCGTAGGTGACATCGATGGCATAATGGCAGACGGTAAAAGAAGACTTTCCAAACCGAGGCTTCTTGTAAAACTTGTGCTTGTCTCCAGAGTAGTTGTGGTGCAGCTTGGTGACGAATTGCTCATCCGAGCCCATTGGTAGCCTCGACTCTTCGTCCAACAGAGACAAAATACCAAGCTTGCCTTCGATGAGGTCGATACATGGCTGGTTATCGGCAAAATCGATGAATGTCCAGTCAATCTGTTCCCGCATGTACTCTTCCTGTTCCAGCTTGAAGACGTGTGCGTTGAACTCTTGTTGCAGTTTCTCGTTGGCGTAATTGATGCAGAACTGCTCGAATGAGTTCTTTGCGAAATGCTCAAAACCGTAAATATCCAAAACACCAATAAAGGTGTGCGCGTGCGACAGAACGTCTTCGGTGGCCAGGCTTTCATTCGTCCGTTCGACCAACCAGTCGAACAGACTGGAGTAGATAAACTTGGCGACGGAATCCCGTACCACAACAGCTTGCTGCTGAGTGAGATTTGAAACGATCTTCTCTCCTCTTGTGATGAGCTGCTTCTTTACAATCCACTTTGCGAAGGTATTGGCATCGATGCCGAGCAGCTGGCAAGCCTTGACGAGAGAGGGCTCATCGGGAGAAAGGTTTGAATCTGTCCGTGTAGCTGTGATCTTCACGTCTCCCATGTGTAGAAGCGCTGCGAGCAGGCGCCAGATTCCAGCCTGAGTCTCGGGTGGCACACCGATCTTGGTTAGAGATTGCCTGGTCGCCTTGAACTCAGCAACATCGTCCATGCCATCTATCACAGGCGCACTGCCTTGGTTGAGGTAGCTGAACTCCTCAACCGACTTCAGCGACAATTCCTCCCGCTCCGCGTCCGAAGCGCCGGCGACGAGTTGGTAGAAGACGTGGTAATTCCGCTCCTTAAGCGGCTGAAACACTAGTCTGGACCGCTCCAGCAGATATGTCCTGATCTTTGCGCCGATGATGTCCGTCTGCTTGTTGAACATGATCTCGATGTATTTACCGAAACGGGAGGAGTTGTCGTTTCGTGTGGTCTTTGCGTTACCGAAGGCTTCCATGATGGGATTCGTAGCCAGGATCTGCTCTTCCGTCTCGCTCATGGAGTCAGACTTGCCTCTCCGCTTGCCGGGGTTATCGGGGGATTCTCGTGTCGCGAAGTAGCGCATGATGTATTTGGCGCTGACTGTCTTTCCAGCTCCAGACTCGCCGGAGACGACAATGGTCTGGTTCTTCTGGTCTCGCAACATGTCCCTGCGAATGCGTTAGTCTCGGCCAGGATGGGGGAATGTGTAGAGCGGCGTGGAGAGAATTGCGGGGTACAGTGGAAAAGGGGAGCTTACGCAAAGGCTTCCTCGGCGATGGCGAACAGATGGGGAGCGCCATAGGATCTCTGCTTGCCCGCGTACACCTGCACCATGCCGGGTACATAGAGGGAGTCGACGCGCGCGAAAGGGTTTGTAGCGATCAGGACAATGCCTGAATATGTGTAGATCTCCTTCTGCAGATAGCGTAGCTTGATGGCCTGGAGCACTGCGAAATCGTCAGTATGCTTCCCTACTCAGTCTAGCCAGATGGTGCCTACCAGCCGGCTCGTTCAAATGGGACAAGTTCGTCAGGTCGTCACTGGCCTCGAGCATGGCCGGGTTCATCAAGGGGGGGAGGTTTGGGTCATTGCCCGTCTGGATGGCCGATAGCGTCGTCTCGACGGATCGGGTCTGCGCAGTGAATCATCAGCTTCGGCTTCATTTTCCCCACGCCAACATGCAATGGTGGCCGTGGTGGCCGTGGTGGCCGTGGTGGCCGTGGTGGCCGTGGTGGTAGGAGTGATGCGTACCTCGCCATTCTCCAGCTTGAACACCAGCTTCACCTTGTCTCCCACAAACTGCTTGTCCGTCACCTCCGAGGCGACCCAGCCCTCGGTCGTGTCCGGCTGCCATGCCCGCGTGCCGAGGTCGTAGATGTGTGCCATGGTGGGCAGTCGTGGTCCTGCTCTCGCTCTCTCACGCTCGCTCTCTCACTCCTCCGAATAGCGGTGCGAATCAGGGTCCGGGCTCCCTGAGGGCGGTCAATATGCTCAGCTCGCTAAAGCAGGGCGGCCGCTGGCTTGTTCGTTGTCAGCGGGTGGTGTCGCTGCAAGTCACAGTGCTGGATGCATCCCCAACGGCGACGAGTGGGTTCGAAAAGGGCGAGAGATATGCGAACTGCTGCCCGCCGTGGTGTCGACTTTCTTTGGCTCGCCTGCCAAGACCCGCTCACCGCCAACATGCCGCTTTACTCGCACGAGCCCCATAACCAGGGGGTCCAGCCAACCACCACCACCAAACCTCCTCCAGTCTGCATGCGAAAAAAATATCCCTCCCCCACAGTCCAGCCTGCAGTCCCATTATTTGCAGCCAGCCTCAACGAACCTGGAGCACTGCTGTGACACTGTTCTGGCCTGCATACAACCTCAAACACGGCCCAGCATCCTTGCCTACCTTGGTTCGCACTCCCTTCCCCGACTTCCTCCAAGTAGACTCCCTGCAAGTAGACGTTTCATGCCTCGGGAATCACCATCCTCACACATCCCTTCTCGCCTGGCGTGCCTGGCGTGCCTCACTAATTTGGCCGCCCCATGGATACGCTCATAAGCAATTGACAAACAAGTCGAACCATCGGGAAGACTCAAGCTGCAGTATTGACGGTCACGTGCGATAGCGCTTATCGGGTTTGGTCGCACGCGGCCCCAATACCACACGTGGTATGCAACCCTAGCACTCAAGCACCACACATGGTTTGGACACGACACCAAGCACCACGGTTGCAAACATGGGGCATAACCAGTTCTTCCCATTCAACGCTTGATCCACCTACAACACATGGCTGAGTATAAGCGTGCCATCAAAGTTAACAAGTATAATCCGGTAAGCTATCAAATCATGTCCGTTCCTAATCAAGTCATTCGTGAAGAAAGGAGCTATAATCCCTCAGCTGGCCCCTATACGCACGACACAAACCGCATACAAGAGTCCTTGGTGCCCAAAATTTTAGTGCCAAGGAAGAAAGAAGAAAACTTTCCGTATGTCGCTAGGGGTAGAAAACACCAATATAGACAACGTCCACGGCTATAAGACTACTTGTACAGAGTGGCAGTCAGCGACGGTGCTCACCCGACAGATGAGAATCGAACTTGTCTTACACCACGCCACATCAATCAAAATAACTCCAACGACATGATCAATCCATTTTCCATGGAATCCATTTTGTCTAACACTAATCCCGCGTGTTGAAGCTTCACACTTTTCACAAGGGAACGCAAACCTAATCTCTCAACAAACCCTTTTTAGATGCCATGTTGAAGTCTATTGCCACTATGCTTCAAATCACGAATGTGTGGCAGCGAGCACAGCATATCCAAATCCTTGTCTGCTCCCAGTGGAGGCGAAGCTGCTCGGTCTTCCTGTCTAGCCTCGCGATCCTGAACTTGGGTGTCCGCCTAGTACAAGACCCTAGTACGAATACACGCTGTTGGTCTCAATCAGTACTGCTCATGATGCGTGAGTGTAGTTAGGATGTACTCACATGACAGCTCTTCAAGGCTCTGGAAAAGGTCTCGGATTTCACCTTCTTTGACATCGCTGATGTCGGCCATCAGGTAGGCGACTTCGCCTCTTGAGTCGGACATTTGCTTCTCGATGTTGTGGTGCAGGAGGATGCCGTTGACTTGGCGGAGCACACCAGGAACGTTCTTGTGAATGTAGATGACACGCATGCAGTCCGGTTGATCTAGTGTCAAGCTCCTCAGGTTCACTTCCGGCACGTTGACGGCGCCGAGTGTTGTGCCCTCGTTGACGTATCGTACCAGCGCTGTGCTGACCTCGACACCAATCGCACTCTGTGCCTCCTCAGTGCTTCCACCAATATGCGGTGTCAAGATGATGTTCTTGAGACCGACAAGGTCCTTGGTCCAGCTGTTCAGATCACTGGTAAAGTAATCACCGTTGCCTGCAGGTTCATTGGGGAATACGTCGATGGCTGCGCCGGCGAGCTTGCCAGAGCGGCTGGCTTCGATCATGGCGGGGATGTCGATGACGGTGCCGCGGGCGTTGTTGATGAGGTAGCTGCCGTCTTTCATCTTTGCGAGCTCCTTCGCGCCAATGAGGTTCTTGGTCTCCGGCGTCGCGGGCACGTGTAGGGAGACGAAGTCGGCTTGTGCTAGTAGGTCGTCCAAAGACGGTACTTGTCGGGCAGTACCCAGACCCATGGTAGTCAGGATGTCGTAGTAGATGACATCCATGCCCATGGACTCAGCCAGCACACTCAATTGGCTACCAATGTGTCCGTAGCCAACTATACCCAGCGTCTTGCCGCGGATTTCCCAGCAGCCCTTGCTGACCTTGTTCCAAGTGCCATTGTGAAGTTCCATGGAGCGGTCGGCTAACTGGCGAGCGAGCGCGATGATCTCGGAGATGACCAGTTCGGCGACGGAGCGCGAATTGCTGAAGGGCGAGTTGAAAACGGCGATACCTCGCTGCGCAGCAGTCTGGAGATCGACTTGGTTCGTGCCAATGCAGAAGCAACCGATGACGATGAGGTTCTTTGCTTCCTCCAATACTTTCTTCGTGAGCTTGGTCTTTGACCGGATGCCAATGACTTGTACGTCGCGGATCTTCTCAATCAGCTGGTCCTCTCCCAAGCTGGCCTTGATCGCTTCGACCTGATATCCCTGGTCCTTGAGGATGTCGACACCGGCCTCGTTGACATTTTCCAAGAGAAGAACTTTGATGTCCTTAGTATCGAAAGGCTTCAGCTGTTTGGCGAGTTGTGATGCGTGCGAATTCGAGGGTGTGCTGTTGGTACGGCCATCTCTGAAACTGCCCGAGGGAGGCTGCCGAAATGTGGAGGGTGGGCTGTGGAAGGAGAGATTTGGGCTGGTGCTAAGGTTGAGGCTATTTGATACAGTGCGTGCAAGCTTGTTGACGCCGCCGGTGATGTCCTGTGCGGGAGTCATGGTGTGTGCGCCAGGTTGTTGCGGACTGCGAGCTATTCGGAGGAGGGATGCAACAACTGAAATAGGCTGCACGATCCGAGAGATTCTGAGTGGAGTCGAGGTTATTGATAAGAAGGGTCTAGGTACAAAAGTTGCAACTTTTCGATTAGATCAAAGAGCAGTTGCAATGCAGGTTTCTAGCTGTCACAGCGTTGATGAAAGACTGGCAGCGGCGATAATGAGCACAACACCAGAGAAGGTCAGATGATCCCCACTTTTTCGCATACGTGATGACTGGGCGAGCATATTTTCTGCTTACAGTGACATCTACAGTTGACTCAATAATCGGCCTCGGACGCGACGCTCCTCAAAAATTTCTTAATCCGCCGCATGATGCAATCCCGCTAGCCCCGCTATCCCACCAGCCACCAACCAACCAATCGTGGCTGATGGACCCTTCCGCTTTCGGAGGCCTATGTCTTCTCCGTCTATGTTCAAAGACAATGAATCTGCGCAAAACTACGACATTGTAAAAGCCGTTGCATTCATTATCTATTGGCTTATGATTTGGATTTGTTAAAGGAATCACCCAAGCCGCTTGAACTAGAAATGTGTCCCCGTTGTTGTCCATCCTAGCCTACTTCAAAGTAGGCGACTTTTGTGCTGAACACCTCAACTACAACTTCTGCTCGTTCATGGGCCACTGGTATCCTGCAACAGTGTTAATTACGATACTGAGGCGCGCTACAGAGGTGAGATCCTACCTGCTGCGTCGCTGAACTTGTATCCGTAGGAAGAAGTGAAGTCGTCCAATACGGCAGGGCCGCGGGAGCCTAGATGCGAGTTAGCTGCTAATCACCATCTCACAAGCGAGTGACGAACCGTAAGGGTACTCCATAGGGATAATCTCCTTGTTGTCGTCCAGGTAATGTAGCAGAGGGGTGAAGATCCTCCAGCTAGCGTCAAGCTCATCGTCACGAACGAAGTTGGAGTGGTCGCCCTTGAGCGCGTCGAGAATGAGCGACTCGTATGCCTCGGGAATCTTCAGGTCGGAGAATCGCCGCCGGTAGGTGAGATCAAGCTCTGTGACAACCGTCTGCATGCTGAGACCGGGCAGCTTAGAGTTCATCTTGATGTAGACACTCTCGTTGGGCTGCACTCGAATAACGAGCTCGTTTCGTGGAATGTCCTTGAAGATACCGGAAGTAACATCCTTGAATTGGATGCGGACCTCCGTCTTCTGCTCGTTCAGGGCCTTTCCTGCTTTGAGAATGAAGGGTACGCCATCCCACCTCTCGTTCTTGATGTATGCGACCATGGAGGCGAAGGTAGGGCATCGGGAGTCCTTGGGCACTGTGTCATCCTCCTTATATCCTGGTTTTGAGCCATCCAACGACTTTCCGTACTGCCCAATTATGACGTTCTTCGGCTCGATTGCGGCCATCCCACGAAGGACGCGGACCTTCTCGTCGCGAATATCCTCAGCCGAGAAAGAAATGGGTCGCTCCATGGCAAGAAGAGTAAGAACTTGCAGCAAATCTGCCAATTGTTAGCCGCTACATCCGTGTGCCGGCTTTTGGTTACTCACGGTTCTGCATGACATCGCGGATGATGCCAAACTCGTCAAAGTATCCTCCTCGTCCTTCGGTGCCAAAAGGTTCTTTGAATGTGATCTACACCAATTAGCAAATTATATGCACAGCTGTAACGTCGTTTATTACCTGCACGTTGTCGATGTGGTTCCTGTTCCAAGTTGCGCCAAAGAACTCATTGCCGAATCGGAGGATGAGGATGTTCTTCACCATCTCTTTACCCAGATAGTGGTCAATTCGGTAGAGCTCGTCTTCGCTCCAGTCTGGGGCCAATGCGCGCTGTAGCTCTCGTGAACTTGGGAGATCCTTGCCGAAGGGCTTCTCGACCTATATGACTGCGGTTAGCTGCATGAGCTTGGAACCAAGCAAACGGCAACTTACAATGACTCGAGAAATTCCGTTCTTGGGATAGCAGTTGCGCTTCAGGTGCTGGGAAACTGTGATGAAGACACTGGGAGGGAGCGCCATGTAAAAAATCCTGTTGGTCTCCTTGCGACCCTGCTCAAGCTCCTGCAGGTGCTTCTCCAGTTCGATGAAGGACTCATCCTTATCGTACTGGCCGGAGACGTACGTGCAGTACCCACAGAACTCCTCTAGCTGTTTCTCCAATTCCTTTGTCGGTGTCTTGATGTAAGATTTGACGCGCTTGAGGTACTCCTCATGGTCCATCTTTGTCCGCGCATATCCGACGATGCGAATGCTCTTTGGGAGGAAGTTGTTTCGATGCTGCTCTGGGGGTCAATGGAGGCGAAGCGGAGATCGGGACGTTCAACCTACGAGGCCGAAGAGCGCCGGGAACTGGTACGTGGTTAGTGGAGTGCTTTCTCATCTAGCTTTTTGTTTACTTACGGTCTTCTTCTTTGCCAAGTCACCAGAGGCGCCCAAAACAACAATGACGGTATTGTCCTTGAGCTCCATGTTGCTAAAGCGAAACTCAAGTCAGCTGCTGTTGTTCAGACGGCTGTCAGTCCCGCAAATGCTTTGGGTCGGCGCATCGAGCTGCCCCTCCATCGAGGCCGTGAGCTTCGTTCGGCAGAAACACCGGCCGGAGAAATTGACGTGATCTGCAAATGAGCCCGGAGAAGCTCTGTGCATGGGCTGCGAACGAAAGGTGCTAACATACCCGGCAGTAATTTCCTCGTGCTGAGGCTGGATAACCGTGTCCGCCATTGTAGCTAGTACTACGTGGTGCAATCGCTGCGCGGAATGAGCGGTCGCAAAGTTTCGGGTCAATTAGGGGCTGTCGCGGGCAATGAGAATAGGATCACGCAGGAAGCCTCGAGGTAAGGACGGAAGTTACGGATCGAACGTGGTGTGTGAAGAAAAGCTGCTATGTGGTGGGGTTATCGGACTTGCTCTAGCGGTTTACGGCGGTCGTGGTGTTGACGTAGGTTAGCTTTAATTTGCCGCTCGAACGCCGATGATATGGATTGGAGAGGAAGGCTTCACCGAGACATGCAGCGAGGCCTGACGCTTTAACAAGAGGGCGGCAGTAGACAGCTCGGTTTTGCATCAGCCATCATTAAGCGGCCATCTTGCAAAGCATCTCCGGCACCACTCAGCGCTCTCGAAGCCCGCCGGAGGAGACTTTACTAACGCCGAGAGATGTCGCGGATACCCCACCGTCCCCCAAAACAACTCCAGACAAGCTTGGCTGGTTATACAAGAGCATTGTGAAGCTGGCCGAGAACACCAATGTTCTATAATTATGCCGCAAGACTTGGACCCTGTTTCACCCTTGTAGCAGCGCCTCGAGCGGTCGGCTACCCCGCCGTAAAGCTGTCCTAGTCCGCGAGTTGTATACCAAGAATCCAAGATACATGAGCAAATGCACGCATCGGCGCGTCTCAGCTTCTCGGGCTGCTATTTAGATGTTGAATCTCCCGGCCCCTCTCCTTCTCCCATCCTCGCGTCAACGACCCATTGTTGAGAGTCTAGTAGCGCACGTCTTCAACTGCAACTCGTGCTCATGCTGCCCCGCCGACGGCTAGCCCAGTGCTGTGCGGCTCGGTATACTCAGGTCGGGACTGATGAAGCGTGGGAGTTTTGCCGTTGGCCTTGGGAGATGAGGCAGATGAGGGCGCTGACAGGGTGACAGCCCTTCAGCCGGGTCGATATAACCAGACTTGCACGATACATACGTGACCCGAAAGACGTGGGGTCATCTGGAAATGCACTCTCGACATGCATGGATGTAAGCTACTCAGTGGTTTTAGTAACTTTATTAGAAAAGAATAGGCCGAAGGACGAAAGAGAAGCAAGCAGCATGTGGCTTGTTTGCTCGGTAAAATGTTAGACTCATACGTTCGCTGTGCTTCCGTGATGGTCCAAAGGAGTACTGGTAGGTAAGAGGGGGCTGCCTCAAGCATATCCGTCGTGGCCGCGGAGAATTTACGGAAGAACAACGCCTAGAAGATAGCCTTCCATGACAGAGAAGGAGTCAGGTGCGAATGCGACGGTAGGTACTCCGTAGCAGTCTACGCAAATTGTTCGCTTCACTTAAGAAACTCTCGCTGTAGATGTGGGCATGCCGCCCGTGAGAATACCAGGCGCAGCACAAACTCGATCGTTAGCACCCTCATACAGTATCTTGAAGGGCAATGCAATATTCTCAATCAACATGTATTCTAACAATCTCTTAACATGCTCGGTGTGAGTTCTGGTGTCACGTGGTCAGTGTGGCTAGTGCCGCTCGCTTATTGGCTGGCGTACCGAGCACCTTCAATTCCACCCAAGCGATCGAATTCCAACTTTGACATCCACAGTACTAACGACAGCAACATCACGACGCCCCGGTCCCGCAACCTCTCTTCCACACCAAACCCGGAAGCCAGAACCGTTCGCCATGTCCGACAACAAGAGCCACCGCCTTTACGTCAAGGGCAAGCACATTTCGTGAGTGCGCACCGTCCCGAGAGCCCACGATATTCGCATCGCTAACGCACACTCAAGGTACCAGCGCGGCAAGAGGAACACCAACCCCGGCACCTCGCTGCTGAAGCTCGAGGGCGTCGATAGCACCACGGCCGCACAGTGGTACTGCGGCAAGCGTGTCGCATATGTCTACCGCGCCCAGAAGGCCATCCAGGGCTCCAAGATTCGCGTCATCTGGGGGTAAGCAATATCCGATACGATTCTCCTTACAATCGCTAACAATCTCGTAGAAAGGTGACCCGCCCTCACGGCAACTCAGGTGTTGTGTTAGTCACAAGTCCACTCATACACACTAAGACCGCCTTCTAACATATGCCACAGACGCGCAAAATTCCGCAACAACCTCCCTCCCAAGTCCTTCGGTGCCTCTGTTCGCGTCATGCTGTACCCTTCTTCGATATAATTCCCGCTACGACCTTTGGGGACGGGACGAAACGGTTGAATGAGCGATGGAGTGGTGGATGACTAGGCGCAATACCGGGCACGGAACGAGAGAACGGCAGTCGAGGAGACATCATGCACAGTCTCTCTCGCATGGCATGTTCAGGCTGGTTCAACGGTGTCTATTTGGTTCCGGAAGTCCATGACAATGGCAAACTCAATCAAGATTCCTCCCAAGATCAAATGTTAAACGATCAAACCTCATTCCCTCATTGGCTTTGTGACGCGTACTGGGCATTGGGCATTGTGCATAAGGATGTGGAGATTACGGTGCAACAGGCTGGGTTTGAAAGTAAATGAGGCGAACGGGTACTGTTTGCGAACGCGGATATAGATCCACTTGCTCACGAAACGCAGCGACTACCGGGCTCTATCTTGTGCTCTCGTCTCTAACTTCTAGCATGCGTAGACACAGACTATATCTGGATCCTACCTACAAACGGACATGTGCATGCATCGAGAAGAGAAGCGCTGTGTTGTTACCTATTCACTCCATACCGACAAAAGACAGAAGGATGGATATACAATGGTCCCATCCCGTCTGCGAACATCCACAATTCCAAACATATCAGTCATATTGATATCGTCTACGCACGGGATGCATCCATAGGCCCGCTATTCCCTCTCATCTTCCCTTCCGCTTGCTACCATTTTGCTTTTGCGGGAGAGATATCGCGGGGGCTAGCTAACACGCAAGGAACGATAGGGGGGATGCGTTTCTAGAAAGTTTCAAAGACGATTGGAAGTGGTAGTTAAGTCATTAATTACACTGTGAGACGGATACGGATATGGAGACAACACATGGTTTTTGTATAGCCTAGGGGGGTTACGGGTATCATATTCTAATTCCCATTCCATCCCTAAAACGCCATGACCATCTCAGGAAAAATGGAAATGCGAACATACCCGCAGATATGTCCTACATTTCTCCATCCATCTTGGGAGAAACGAAAATCAAAATCATCCTCCCTTTCCCGTTGTCATCAATGCCCCAACGCCGTGCTTTTTCGTACCATCTTTGTCCCCCCTGCCCTTGCGCTGACCAATCCCTTTCTACTCAGCGTCCCGGCTGAACGACTCACCAGGATCTGTGTCTGGCATATCGTCATCGCTCATGGGCTGCTGGGCATTCTTCCAGTCCGCAACCGGCACACCCGGTCCACAGAGAGGCTGAGGCGGGCTGGAGCTCGACGCTGTGGCGATCTGTCGCGGGGGGCTTGAATGAGCGGGCGCATTTCGAAGATCGACCGCCGCGATATCAGTGATCGAAGTAAGACGGCGGTGGGCCAAAGAGGAACCGGACGGCTTGGCGGCGAATGTGAAGGCCGGGAGGTTGGGGCTCGTTGCAGATGGAGTTGCTAGCTGCGCGTCCGGTCGGCTGTCCTCGAAAGATCGCGAAACTGCAGGCTCGTTGCCCCTTTCTCTCGTAGCTAGAGACTGAGAACCGAAAGTGAAGGACTGGCTGGCAGTCGTCTTGTGACCCTTGGCTTCCAGCGTCGGGGGGTGGGGCAAAGGCTGGGCGAGAGAGTCGGGCTTGCGCTGCTTCTTCTCGGGGATAGGAGGAGGCGTATCCTCCTCAGTGTCGTCTGGTTCGGTGTCCGACCCGTCACCCCTCTGGATCAGGCTGTGGTGGATCTCGAAGCCGAAGAGACCAGCAAGCCCGGGGCCCTCATCCTCTTCATCATCCGGCATCCTCGCAAGCCACTCGTTGGCCTGCTTGATGTCTTCCTCGAGGTTATGTGAGCCCTCATCGGGAAGAGTGAATGCCTGCTTGGTGGCGGCAGCGATCTTTGGCGGGCTGACACCAAGGTTCTCGTTTACTCCACTTTGACGCTGGAAAAACGACTCGTTCGTAACTCGCGGCATCGTGAAGGATGGACTGGCAGGAGGAGCTTGTGCCTGGCGTTCCATGTTTTGTATCGCTCTGTCCATGAACGATGTCGTGATCATGGGCGCTTTCACCGGTGGATCGACAGCTGCATTGAGATCAACAGAGCGCTTTGAGCGCTTTGCGTTTGGTGTTGTCGGAGCCGATGATTGCGCATCTGTGTTGCGCTTCGCCGATGGACGAGCCTGAGCACGAATACGCTCACGACGCTTCAGGATCCGACCAAGATTGGACTTGTCGACATTCCAGGCCGACGGCTGTTTCACTGATGCCGCGGCGCCCGTCTTACGTGGAGAACTCAACTTCTGCGATGGGCCCGTCGCTGGCAAGATCTTACGCTTGCTGATGTCCGCAGCCTCCTCAATCTCCTCTGCAGTCTTGAACTTGGACCAGTGTTCTGGGCGGACGTAGTTCTCTTGGCGTGCTGGCATCGGCGGGAGGACCTTCATGTTACCGAAGTACGTGGGCAGAAAGGTGTAGTGCGGCTCGACGCTGTTAGGAAACAGCGGGGCGTGGAAGTTGAATTGTCTTCCTGTCCGGGTGACGGAGGCCCAGGGAACTAGACCGGCGCGGGCGAGTACGACATGTGACTGGGTGACTTGACTGAAATCTGCTGGATCGTACACCGGAGAGTCTCGCTCATGGTTCGGGACATCAATAGTGAAGCCCAGCTGCGTTCCGAAAGCAGACAGTAGAGACAGCGTTGCGTAGAGGCCTTGAACCTTGGGCCCACCTCGCAGCTCGACGTAATTGTCGCAACGGATGTTCCCTTCGTTGACACAGAGCAGGAATCGGTCTGGAGACGCGAGTCGATGTAGCTGCGTCAGATTGAACATGCGAGATGGCACATGATACAAGACTTCGTGCGTCTCCTCGATCTGCGTAGAAGGCTGGCCTTGGATATCCTCAGCCGTCAGACGCGCAAGTGTTGCAACCATGACTGCTGGCAAGGTTCCATGTGCGGACAGAGCATTGCCGAACACGCGGACGTCGTCGTGCGCAATTACGCCACCGTGAGGATGAATCTGGCGCCCACACTCAACCCCGAGTGCAGATCGCCACTCCGGGTATGCCTCGCAGCAAGCGGCTATCCAGCCCAGAATGCATCGGCCTTGAAAACCGTCAGCGACCTGGGTGAAGGTGACAGTCTTCTTGACACCAAAAGTCTGCCATGGCTCCTCCATATCTCCCGCCAACTCCTGGAACTTGGCGCATACTTCACGTGGCGTAGTATCCCACCGCTTGTGATAAAGAGCGTTGGCCAAGTTATCGAGCCACGGATGCCCCAGAGTCAACAGCATGTACTGCTCTTCGCCGATAGAGGAAGCCGGATGAGTCTTGTTCCAGTCTTCGATCATCTCTTCGATGTTGTGTTGCTGGCACATTCCGACCTCGCGGCGAGTGGCGTTGTAGACCTGGTCATTCTGAGCCGTATGCCAGGCATTCTCCTTCCGGTCCAAGAGTCGGAGCATCTTCTTGCCCTGGAGAGTCTCTTGCGATCCGCCTTTGGGTCCGAAGAAATCTGCAACGACGCGTTCGACCAGTTGAAACTCCTCACGAGCTTCTTCGGTCCTGTTTGCCATCCACAATTCATTGGTGGCGTCTTTTGTCGCGGCCTTGCGTAGCTGCCAGATGTCGCAGCAGTTCTCGATGAGCTCCATGGTGGCGCGGCCATCTTCTACCAAGGCGTCGTGAGGCGCTAGTGCACCAGTAGCGAAGGAAGTGGTAGTGGAATAGTCGACCAGCAATACCGCTTCAGGCTTGAAGTCCACGAGTCGGAGAAGGACGCTCTCTTTCGATACTTTGCCATGGACAATGCCGTTGAAGTGCAAGAATTCCAGAGCCGAGAACAGTCGTCGCAGAAGCTTCGATGCGATAGAGAAGCGGATAGTTGGATGTTGCTTCTTGATATCGTCTTCAAGCACAGCGTACGACTGGAATCCCTCATGTGTATCCGTGATCACAGCAGGAATCTGGTCAATGTCCACTGATTGCACATATCGTACGATAGATGCATCCACCTTCTCCTTGCTGAACTTGAGGAACTCAGCATCTCGGAGTCCCCGTCCACGTTGCTGATTCCGGAAGAGCTTTGCCGTCTGGACCTTGGCTGTGAATCGCTCTACAACTCGAAATGAGTTTGCCGAAACTTGTTCTTGGCTCAAGATGTATTGATCACGAGCCCAATCTTCAGGACGGGAAGCGACGTCTTGTAGCTCTGCATGCAGCTCTTGAGGCCAGAAAACTTGGATGGGATAGACCTCTCGCACTGTCTTCAACAACCAGAAGTCTACCTGCAAGCCATGAACGGTGGCTTCGTTGACGACATCTTGCCGCAGATGAACAGCTTGCGGAAACCGGTTCGGGAGCCTTCGAGTCCGCGCTGTACTAGCCTGGATGGGCACACCATTGACTACGGCAATAGTCTCGGAGACCGATTGCAGACGCCAGCAGTTGCTCTCCCAAACAGGTAGCAAGCAGAATTGTTGGATGCCAGTTGTAGCGCCTGGCAAATACACATCTCGAGTCGAGGGTACAGCGCCCTTGGAGTCGGCTCGCCCCAGCGTGTAACATGGTTGGCCGTCGACGACATGCAGTAAGACATGGCACCCTTCTAGAGACCAGTTGCCGCCAGCTCGCGGGATCCTGAACCGCGTCTTTCGAAATGCGGTGTCGCGATTTGCTTGGAGGGCTTGAGGGTCGTGGACTGTAATGATTGCAATGACGTCGTCAATAGACATCCCATCAGGAACGAGTGGATGACCCGGAGGACGAGTTGACATGGTCGCGGTTTAGTGGACAGTTGAACAGATAGTTTGGTGTGGTTGCTGAACGTACAGTGGATGTATCGTAGAAGGAGCACGACTTGCTCTGTGTGGTTGATGAAGCACCGAAAATGGGTTGAGTGCGGTGTTAGTTGATCGAGGATATCAGAGGAGATCGGTACACTGCTTGAGCTTGGGGGGGGGGGGGGGGGTCAGGTTTCTTTTGACCTGCGAAGCGTGTGCCAGCCGGGCTTGCTTTGCTTCACACTCGAATGAATGTGACAGCCTAACTTCTCCGCGCGCTCTTATGCTTTCACTGACTGGTCGTGAGCTCGACTCAGTCACTGAACGTTGACAGAATATGTGGTATTCGAACCGCCGAAAAGGGGTTGATTGCGGTGGTACTTTAACGAGTTGATCAGAGGAGATCGGTACGTTGTTTGAGCTTGGGGTCCAGCTTCTTTTGACCTGGGAGGCGCGTGCCAGACGGGCTTGCTTTGCTTCACGCTCGCATGCATGCGGCTCCCTAGCTTCTCCGCGCGCTCTAATGCTTTCACTGGTCATGAGCTCGACTCAATCACTTAGCCTACGCTCACAGCAACGACCAGCTGATTGTGAGTGAAGCGGTGCTAAGCAATTCACTTCTGCGCCAGGGTGCTAGCTGCCTTCAGATGACCATACCAGGCGGTTCTCTCTTGCAAACCGTATAAGCCCAACAGACTCGGGTTTTCGTCTTGGACCTTGTCTCGGATGGTAATGACATATCTGGTAATGGGTTAGCAAGGAGATATGGCATGCTTTGAACTCATAGACTTACACTACTGAGCCCCTTGGTATCTGATCAAGCATAGTCCCCTTTTGGAATTGATGTGCATCAGACGGCAGAGCAAGCTCCAAGTTCGCGACTGCCTTCGGACTGTCGACTACTGTAACCTCGTCTCCTCTGCTTTTCTTGATCTTACCCCAGATAAAGAAGTTGTCCAGAAGCATAGCATGAACCGGAACCCAGGGCCCTTGACTCTTCAATTTCAAGGCCATGCCACCCTGATATTTGATACGACGCCCGGCATCGCTCAGACGCAACTGTGAAAGTATATCGGCGTCTGTTCGTATTCTTTTGCCGAGGTTCTGAACGTCTTCACAACCTTGGGCCTGCTCGAGCAAAGCTGATGTCGAGGTCCTGAGCCATTTAACAGCTTTGAGAGCTTGCCTCAACCCCTTTGCCTCCTTAGTTGCGGCCGGATCATCGAGAGTCTCGGTAATGTTGAGGAGACTCTGTAGTTTATAGACGTATGACTGGAGCTGCACACTCGGTAGCTTTAGATAGTCTTCCCAGCTCATACCGAAATAGGCAATGCTCAGACCAAGTGTGTTGACGAAAGGCGTAAACTTTGGGTCTGTCTGTTGAGTTAAGCGTAGTGAGGAGACAGCATGTGGCATTTTCCGGCAGTATTCTGCGTATAGTCGGCGGCTTTCGCGTACCCAGGCTTCAAGAATCTGTGGGTCGCAGAGGGTGGCGTTATTTCCGACAAGTTGTCTCTCAATGCGATCGAACAGATATCGCTGGTGAAAATTCGCAAGCTGTTCGCCAACCGGTATAGCCCCGAGGTGCTTCTCAAGAATGGGCCACTGTCTTATAATCTTGTCGTAAAACATCATCTTGAGCTTGCGCATCCTATCAATAAAAACCTTTTCCGCGTTGAGGACTGACCGCCAGATATTGTGCATTTCAGCATTGTGCAATGACAGTGACGTATTGAATGAATTGATTTTCGGCTGCCTTTGTCGGGCATCAAGTAACGAATTGTAGGATGATGCATGCGAGAGTGGTAACGGCATTTGCGAACATTCCCTAGATTGATTCGCGCTCGCCTGCGAAGCTTCGTACAGTGTGTATGATGAGGCTGTTGACACTTTGGATAGGATGGATGGCGCGTCAGAAGTATATATACTATCGTCCGAAGACCCTGACCGCGCTTTTGGTGTGTCATGAGCGGATTTCTCGGAGTATACATGCTGTCCGCTCGGACGACGAGGAGGTAGAGGTGGTGGGACCTCTGAAGCAGGTGCATGGAGTCCTTCGCTGTACGATCGGAGTGACGGTGGAGTGAGTGGACCGGTAGAAGTATTGAAACTGTCAGCTATAGTAGTACTCTGGTTCGAAAGAGATGCCGTAGGAGTAGCGCGCGGCATGAACGAGAGTATGTCGCGTTCGAGGGTATCAAATAGGTCT
The DNA here is from genome assembly GCA_010015605.1 of Decorospora gaudefroyi. NCBI lineage: Eukaryota > Fungi > Ascomycota > Dothideomycetes > Pleosporales > Pleosporaceae > Decorospora > Decorospora gaudefroyi. The sequence goes on from ML975247.1 coordinate 221,374, forward strand.
TGATGCTCCTCAGCAGCTGCGATCTGAAATTGGGCGTCATGTTCTCCTTTCGCCTCATCCGCACTATGCAAAACATGCTCTGCCGCGGGAGGCGGCGAAGGAAGTTGCATTAGATCAACGTTATTGCTTTTGTCGTCGGATTGACGTGGTGATTCAGCACCGATTGAAGTATCTCTCTGGATATCAGGTTCAGAGGATTTGGGGGTTTCGTCTCCTTTTTGCGCATTGGAAAGGACCGTTGCCATGGCCCTCCGATACGCTTTGGAATTCACAACCTCATCATCAAACGCAAACTCAGCAGCCTTCATGACTGATTCTGCATCTGCCTCGTCTACAGCTTGGCTTTGCTGGCTGAACATCGATTCCGGGACTTTGACTCTCGGATGCGACTGTCGTAAAGTCCTCGACCGCTTGACAACTTGATCCAGCGCGACGCTATTTTCTTCCACCAGCTTCTTGATATCGACGATAGACTCCATCTGCAACCCCTGTATCAGCAGGTTCAGAGCCGCTTGCTGGCCGCGAATCTGCGTAAGCAGTTCTTTGAAAGTGTCCTCCTTCCACAGGAACTTGGCCCGATCTTTGAACTTCAGATCGTCATTCTCTGCTTTCGTGGCCAGGTGCCGTACTTCCTCTTCCAGACAACTGTATACAACGCGACATCCTGTGAGGGCGCAATCGAAGGTTTCGAGCAACTGTGGTTTTTGTTGTAACGCGTCGTGCTGTAGCAGGTTTTGGATTTGTGAGAGCGAGGCGGCGACGACCATGGATTCCGAGTAGATGGCGGTAATGGTGAAAGACGCATCTTTGTATCGCGAGCGAAGGTTGTAGAGTTGCTTGGCTGCTTCGATGCATTGCGGCAGTGCCACTAACTAGAGAATACGCGTTAACTTGGTGTGGTACCTACCTAGGTAGGTACGGGAACCCCGTCACACTGCAGGGGAGCCGCCAGAGAAATTCTTACCACACCGACTGTCGCAGACATCTCCATGTTTATTAAAGAGTTCAAGAGCACTACCGCGCGATTATAGTACGTGAAAGAAGACGACGTAGACGGAAACAAAAGCCAGGGAAGCTTTGATTAGGCCCCCACGTTCGCCCTTTTCCTAGTCAAGGTTGGACGCTCGGTCAGGCACAGACCTCGAAGTTGCTGTTGGTACTGATAGTGCATGTCTACGACAAATCGCAGTCCAAGCATCACGACTTCACACGAGCAATCAAATAATCAAGCAAGCCACCAAACTGACTATATTTCCTCTTGCTCATCTCCCATTTCCTGCCAACCAGTTGTATAATACACGATATGAGGAGAATGAAGCTAACATACGCGCCAACAAATGCCGCCCAAATCATGCAATACGAATCTCTCCACAGAAAGAACACACGCAGAGACCGGTAGGTACAAGAAGTGTAAAAGCAAGCTAGAGGCGCAGAGTGCGTCGAACGGGAGAGAGAATTACCATTTCCGCCAATCTCATCCCGTCCCATTCCATCCCATCGTTTCATTCCCAATCAAATCGAAATCCATCCATGCTCAAAAGGGCTGAGAACCCGGGGTATGTCCAGCTAAAAATGCCAATCGTTCACATGAAACAGTGTTGTTGGTCGAGTAACACTGCGAGGGTAATGCACAGCCGGTAGCGCCACAAAATGCTATCTTGCAAAAACCTTTACTATGCCGTCGCCGCCGGCAGAGACCACGAGGCGGCCGTCTTGGCTCCACACAACGCTGCAGACGCCTTCGCCACGCATGATGCGGTGTGCGGTGATTTCTTGCGTGCAGATGCGCTTGTCGAGAGACCAGAAGCGGATAGAGGCGTCGTGGCCAGCAGAAACGGCTTCCCGGCCGTCCTTGCTGAGTGAGAGGGACGAAATCGCGGCCGGATGGGCGAGCATGCTGTATGTACATTGACCTGTTTATGATGTTAGATGAGATGATACTCAGTGTGATGGAGAAAACATACCAGAGTTTGCATCGAAAAACCTAATGAGATGGTCTTCATGTCCGCTGATAATAACGCCCTCCAGACCCCCGCCGTTGTTAGATCCGGTCGGGCCATGTATTCCGTCGTCGTCCGATCCGCCGCGACCCGCTTCTTGTGATGAGCCCTCGAGAGACTGCGAGCTCGTTACAACTGATGTGATACCAGTAGCTGGTGTGCCATCGTATGACTCATTGCTGGCCATGCCGATCAGCTCTTCGCCCGTCCGTGTGTCGTATACGAGTATCGAAGCATCAGTAAAAGATACCACGAAGTTCTCTCCGGATGAAGAGAGCGGGCTGATGCACGTAGGCGAGGGATGCGTGGCGCGCTCAATGGTGTGAATCAGCATATGATGGAACGGAGTAGTAGTAGCAATGCTGGGCTGCGGTGAGGATGGGTGGTTCGATCCAGAAGTGACCGAGTGTCTTCGGCTACCTCCAACACCACGTCGCGATCCGGTCTGTGGTGAGATTAACTGAGGTGGTGCACTGACAGCCCAAATCTTGATGGTGCCGTCTGCGGAGCCGGAAGCAAGTATCACTCGGTCGGGGCCACCGTAGTTGCTGCAGTCGGCTCCAAAAACATTGCCACAAGTGGTTGGCAGTACGCATACAGTCCAGACAGCATCGGTGTGCCCCTCAAGCGTAGCCTTCGGATCGACTCGGCCTCGTTCCCAAACACGGACCGTAGCGTCTTGGCCACCGGAGAATATCCAGCCATCGCCAGATACCCTTCCACCAGTCGCAAAGTGGGCAGAGGCGGGGCATGCGGCTAGTGAGGTGACAGCGCCTTCGTGACCCCTGTGTGACCAGAAAGGCTGAATGTCCAGATCATTGTTCATGCTGTGCTGATTTGCGTAACTTGCCGGTATCATCCATCTCTTGATCATACCATCGTCGCCTGCTGTGCAGATCTCTGGCTCGCTGGGACTGCCACCCCCCGTGAAGATGACCGACCTCACAACGTCGAGATGGCCACGAAGGGCAAATCGGACCTTGAAACTTTGTGGGTCCACCTTTGCTGCAGATTGAGCCGCGGCTTGTTGCGCTTTCTGATCGTTGCTCAACCTCCTGACATGATCTTTACTTCGACTCTTCACAGGACGTGGTGGGGACTTTGCAGGTATGTTGTTTGCCGATGGGAACTCTTCGGTGTCTGGTCTTCGGGGAAGCGGGCCTTCTTGAGGAGTCTCGGCGGCCGGATCGAATATCCAGTCATCTGTGTCTTTGTCTTGTGCGGCAGACTGGTTTGAAACAGCATTTTCCTCGTCGCGGTTGGGTATTTGGCGGCCTTGATTGTCGAAAGCATGCGTCACTTTTTCGACTTGCTCTTCAGGGACCGAAGAGTAGTGCTGCTGGTTTTGCGGTGGGCGCTGCTGTCCGAGGAATTCCTGGGTAAGATTAGCGTTCTGCGAGAGTGGCTGTTGCCCCGAAGGCTCTCGGGTCATCTGCGGCGCGTGGTGGATCTGGTGCTGGTTCGCCAAGCTTTGCAGTTCGGAGGAGCCGGATATGTTCGGAGGCGGGTGATTGGGCGTCGATGTACCTGGCATGGTGGGAAGGTGCGATTGCAGCTTCTGCCGATGCTGCTGGAGGTACATCTCTTCCATGGCAGCATCGCCGTGGTTCAAGAAGCCGGTGCCGTTTGCCAGCGCATGTAGGTTCTGCTGTTGGGACGGGGCTTGCGGTGGAGGCGTGAGGAGGTATGTGATCTCCTCGACGCATTTGGTGAGGTAGAGCTTCGACTTCTCGCGGAGACTGTCGCGATCGGCCTCTGACCGGTCGAGGAATTCAGACTCGACGTCAAGGAAGGAGTTGTGTTTCCTGTTCTGGGCTGTGCGCATAGTTAGCCCATGTTGGGAAGTGGATTTGCCGGCACCATGCTCACGCTTCGTCTTCTTGCCCGCGGGGTCCTTCTTGTCGTCGGTTGCAGCCTGGACGTCCCCGGCTGCGGCCTCGGCCTTCTTCTTCCGCTCGTTGGTCAGTGCCTGCTCGAGCATGCGGATGTGCTTGTTGAGCTGGTCGTTCAGCTTCTTCGCGCTCCGCACCTCGCCCTCCTGTTTTGCGATCTTGGCCTTCATCTCGGCGCGCTCAATGTCCCACGCATTGCGCGCGCGCTCGTGATTGTGCCATTCGAGCTGCAGAAAGCGCATAACACCTGCCCTGATATTAGCCTCCTGCTGTTCTGGCGGCTGTGCATCGTGCCCGGGAGAGTGCAGCATACCCTGCAGTGTGTATTCAGTGCCCGCTGGCGCATTCCCATCACCCCCTCCATTCGCGCCACCTCCGTTCATGGCCGACGGCGACTGCCAGGCCATGAGAGACTGATGGTAGTAGGCGTGTCGCGGCGAGTGGGACGGTCAGTGACGGTTGGCATGCGGCGTCGGGGGTCGGCAGCGCGCGGTCGACGTGTCGGAAATGGGCGTCGGGGCTCGGGCGTCAGGGCGGCTAAGGTAAAACGCTGGGTAGGGGGATAGCAATTGAAGCTGAAGCAAGACGGGCGGCCAAAGCAGCGTTTGGCGCAAAGGCAGCTATTCGAACAGCTGCGTCAACACACACAGACACACACATGCGGCCTTGCACAGGGGAGGAGCCATGCCGTCGTAAAGCGCCAAGGCGGGAGACCCTGACCACGTCCGTGCGGCGCCATCTCCAACATTGTGAACCAGGAACACTGATCGCAGAGCGAACCTCCAACGGCACATCATGCTATCACTATCTGTGCCTTTGGGTGCCAAGGTTCGCCGCCAACTGAAGCAATACGATGCCGCTTATGGTAGTCTTCATCACTCATGAACAAAAGTCGCGAGCTTCTGAGATACACGGCCCTCAACTTGCGACTGGCCTTTACGAAGCATGCGGCTGCTCCCGATCTAGGCTCGCTCGCCTATTCCAAGAGAAGACCAGTACTGACAACCTCCTTTGTTGGAAATTCTGTTATGCATCGTACTCAATGTAAGTCATCCTTGTCGAAAATCGCCTTGCTGCAGAGACGTACTCGCTCAAGCTATGTTACCTCAGATTCACACAGCATACGCTGTGCTCATTAGACCTTCGCCAGATATTCAACCAAAATTAATTACTAACAATCAACACAGGGCTCATGATTCTCGGAACGAATTAAGCATGTCCGATAGCTCTATGCAGTTTGAGATACCACAGGTGTGAACTTGAAAAGCATTCCCAGACATCCAGCCGCGCGCAGATGACAATAGTCTCCATCATTTCTCGGGCATCCATCCCATTTTCCTGGACTTTTCCCTATATTTTGTTGCGTCATTCCTGCATTTACATTCCTTTCATGTTGTTCTCCCCTTGCGATGCTGCGGAGGGTAGGACCACAGCGTCCTCAGCGCCAGCCACTAGTCGCCACCACCACTTCCCGACGGCTGTCAGAGCTCCCACATTGAATCAAACCAGATTGACTTGTAAGTTATCTCACCGTGACACAGTCGACCAATTCGCGCCGCGTCTTGTGATCGGATACTGGGGCCTTACCTGGATGCCAAGTGGAGCCTTCCCGATTTGGGTCGAGCTACAACCTTGTCACAACATTGGAACCTTCCCAGCAAGACTTTACCACTTTCACCCCACCTCCCGCCAACCACAACCACATCGAACACGTCTTCAAACCCGAGCAACACGGTCGCGCACCTCTATTAATACCGTCAACAACGACATCAAACCGAAATAAATCCTCCGACATGGCTGGCGGTGGTAAAGGTACGCGCTGACTCTGCGTCGCGCTCCGGTGAACTTCGAAAGCTAACAGGACGTGAAGGCAAGACCGGAGGCAAGACCGGAGGGAAAGGCGATGCGCACGTCAAGACACCCAAGTCGCACTCCGCCAAAGCCGGTCTTCAAGTGAGTAGCTACCCGATACGCGTAATCGCCGAACCGCACCCCGCGCATTCACTATCGCATTCCGCATACGACGACGCGCTAACAGTACATCTTCTGTGTAGTTCCCCTGCGGTCGCATAAAGCGTCACCTCCGAAACCTCACGCGCCAAAAGACGCGCATCGGCGCCAAAGCCAGCATCTACCTGACCGCCGTGCTCGAATACCTAACCGCCGAAGTCCTCGAACTCGCAGGCAACGCCGCAAAAGATCTGAAAGTCAAGCGTATCACGCCGCGCCATTTGCAACTTGCTATCCGAGGCGACGAGGAACTTGATACGCTTATCCGCGCCACTATCGCTTTCGGAGGCGTCCTGCCGCACATCAACCGCGCCCTCTTGCTGAAGGTGGAGCAGAAGAAGAAGGGTGGTGCGAAGGCTGATGTGGCGTAGGTGTCGATATTTTACAAGGAGCGCGTGGCTGCTGAGCCACGAAATGGACCAACTCAAGCTGTAAAAGGGTGTCCGAGGCTGATGGACCTGGCGAAAGGCTGGGTCTTATGGATAGCCCCTGTTTCTTCGGCTATCCTTCCGTTTTCATTTCGCGATTGGAGATGCGACTTCTCTCCTTAGCTGCCGAGTGTTAGGATATGGTGTTAACTTTTTTTACGTGTCAGGCGCGCGTGGGTCGGTGTTCGAGGATATGGTTGACTTTTTCTTCATGGTATGTAGCAACACTAAATCAATTGTCAGAGAGTAAAAAGGATCGTTAGGTGTCCTCTGGTCCAAAACCTTGTCATCTTCACCAAACCTAGTCGTACAAAGTTACGTACGTTCAAAAGCGCAAAGCTTAGATAATGCGGCCCGCAAGCATACTTTCCATGCCGCAAGCAAATGCAGACGCGGGTTTGCGAGTCCGTCATGGCACGACAATCACGAGTCCTCGATTCCGAACTGGGTGGCACGAACATGTACCCTCCCGTTCTTCCAAACCGCACACATGACGAGCCGCATATCAAGCTTACAGGGCCCCTCGATACCTGTTTATTACTTTTCTCTCGCCTCGATCCCCTCCTCATACACACACAAATACCTCTGCCTCTTCCTCTTCCTCTTTCTAACAAAAATAATCACAAAGGCTAAACCCACATACCAAGTAGCCTCCCTAACCATGTTCGGACCCAACCCCTTCCCAAGGGACCCCTTCAACCACATCCCCATGATGCCACCCCCATCCTTCTCCTACACAAACTACATGGCCCCACTCCACTCTCCACCCCCTCCTCACGCACGTTTGCACCGAGGCCAACACCAACACCAGCACTACCACGCACCCCCTCGCCCCTCCCTCCACGAAACAGACTGCTCCTCCACAGAAACAATCGACGACACCTACCACATCGACATCGACAACGACAACGACAACGAAGATCCATTCCCTGGCCACCACGCCCACTCCCGTCGTCGTCGACGACACGTCATGAGGACTTATACCCCACCACCACCACCTAACGCCATAGACGCCTCTCCACCACCACCGATCCTCAAAACAGTATCCGTAACCACACGCCTCCCATCCCGTACAGCGGACACCCTCCGTCTGAGCCGCGACGACATCCTCCTGCTACCCCCCACACTCACACTCACACGTCTGAAGATGCATCTGAGCACCCGTAACAGCGACACGCAGACGCAGACTCTGCGTGTAGTGGTAGCGAGCGACACGCTGTTTAGTGATGTGCTGAAACAGGTTTTGCCGTCGTCGAGGGTGCAGTATGGGATGCGGGTGCGGGTGCGGGGGTATGTTTGGGTGAGGGGCGGGTGGCTGGAACTAAGGGGCGGGGTGAGGGTGGGTGAGTTGGTGGGGCGGGGTCGGTGTGGTGGGTTGGAGGCGGTGGAGGTGAGGGTTGAGGTTGAGGGGCGCGCTGGTGGTGGTGGGGGTGGGGAGAGGAGGGGGATGAAGGCGTGGGAACGGGAGACGGGGAGGGCGTGGGAGATTAGGGGGTGAGTGGGGTGTGTTGAGCGAGTCTGCTTTTAGATGGTTGAACTGGGGATTTTTAGCACATCCACGGAATCAAGAGGGACAACTTGGGGAGAAGAGGGACATGAGGAAGTTTGGAAATAGGATCTGTTGAACAGTGCTAATACATCAATCAACCCAGGTACTCCACACCCAAGCTCCCCTATGGGCAAACGCCAAAGCCAATCTAGTATGTTAAATGGTGTAGTAAGTATGCCCAGGGCACAAGAGGTACAAGAAGAGAGACCAAAAGAAACGAAGCTCCCCTACCGCGTGCCGCCCTACTAGAGGGAACAAAACACATGATGAAATCAACTCAACACCGATGCCAGGAAAACGGATATATGGAAAAGTCATTTGCCTTCATGCCAGATCGTTCCGGTGGATGCAAGTCTATGACTTGAGGCTGTCCTGCATGCTCCGGCTGCTCGCACTAAGCGGCATATTGCTGGTGGGAAGCACAGTCTTGGGCTGGCTGTTCTGTCGTACCTTGGCCAAAGCGTAGACGAGACCACTAACGAAACCAACAAAGATGGCGGAGACACTGCCGAAGGTGACGGGCGCATCGAAGAAGACGAGACCGCTGAGCGCGATGGGGAGTTTGTTCAAGGCACCAACCATCGAGTAGGTTGTGGACGAGGTAACACGGACAGCCCATGCAGATGTGTAGGAGATGGAGACGGTCGAGAGACCTGAGATGATCATGACCATGATAACAGTGTTGCGCTGCTCAGGTGGGAAGTTCCTCTGGATGTTCGCGGGAGACCAGTCTTCGATCATGATGGAGGCAATGAGGAGGATCGGGATCGTCAGGAGATTGTTGTAGAACATGGCTGTTCTGAGTCAGTATGGAGTGCTCTTTGTTTTCATGTCTGGTAAAACTTACTATCAAAGTCCTTGAAATTGGTGAGCTTGATGCGCTTGCGCATGCTCAGAATGTAGGTCGCAGTGCACAGGCAGTTGAACATCATCCAGAGGTATCCAGCATGCAGAGTCGACATGGCATCGGTAGACGCTTCCGAAGCCTGTCCCATGCTAGCCAGCGCGTGCTGAATGTCTGCCCAGGCCGCAATTACAGAACTCAGTACCATGAGGCCGAAAGAGAAGAGGGCCATGGGTGTCACAACGCCGCCAAACCAAAGCACCTCTCCGTATGCAATCAGGATGATTGTCAGGTTCTTGAAGATGGTGTAGACGGGGATGGAGAGGAACTTGATGGCCCAAGTGCTCGTGTAGATCATGCCAATGAGGAGGAGGGAGATGGGGAACCCTGCTGCTGTTAACATACGCTCTCTCGTAAGCTATCTTCAAGACATACACTTCTTCGCCTCATCGCTGTTGAAATCGCGGTACGAAATGATTCCGGCGGCTTTGCTTAGCGAGATGACGGCAACGCAGACGATAGACTGGAGTGGTTAGGAAGGACGGCGGTGGCTCGGGGTGATGTGTCTTACCTGTACGCAGAGCAGGAAGAAGTTGAGGTTGAAGTCGACACCAGACAGAACATACTTGTTCGTCACCGTCATGAGAATGGAGGAACCGCAGTATGCAAGAATGGCCGCGATCGGGTTCTCCGTTATCGATGCAGCGCCGCCGCGATGTACGTTGGATGCGCGGGGCAGTGGTGACGGCGCGCGAAACTCCTTGCCCGTGGGCATGTCGATTCTGTAGTCATCGCTCTTCTTATCGTCGGACATGGTGGAGGAGGGTAGTGTGCACTGGGGTGGTGTATGCTCGTCGTATGCGTCTGCATCCGGCGGTGAGGACAGGTAAGCGGCGGGTGTGCGACTTCAAAGGAGGCGTGTCTGGAGAAGGGGAAACGACAGGGTGTGGACAAGAAGGGAGAAGCCGGGCGTCGCAAGTGAGATGCGCAAAGGACGCGAATTGGTGGGTCTCAACGATGCTTCTCCCCTGGCGTCGAGTCCAGTCGCTGGTCCGCTGTACGAAGTTAGTACGGATACACAGTAGTAATTTCAAAGGCCACTAGGCCGCTTTTGAACACGAGTAACACTTCGTCAGCATTACTATCTCGTATGTTGTCGCACTATTATTATATGAGCCGTTAAGTAGTAGGCTCACTATAGCATGTATAAACGAAGTACGGGGTAATACTGTATGCATCACTGTCTTGCTGGGAAAGCTTGTCTTCCTAGAGCGCGTACTCCACCGCGGCCCTCTCGCCACGTGATTCCACCCGGTCGCTAGACCTCCTTCGACCCAACTTCCCCTGTTCGCATCGCATCGCACCTCACCTGAGCGAGCGACCCTCACCAAATTACAAAATGTCTGCGCTCGACCCAAAGGTCGCGTCACTGGTCGATCGGGCCGCGCGGGAGGATGATTCAGACGAGGACGCCCTCATCGCTTCTCTGGAAGACGAGTCAGAATTAGACGCTTTCCGTGAGCAGCGACTCCAACAACTACATGAAGAGTACGACAAGGCACGACGGCTAAAGGACAATGAGCACGGGAGGTACACGGAGATCAAGGACGAGAAGTCGTTGATGGACATCACAACCAGCACCAAACTTTGCGTCGTACACTTTTTCAAACCGGACTTCAACCGCTGCCGAATCATGGACACACATCTCGAGGTAACCGTACACATCATTTTAAAGTGAACAAAGTCTGAAAATAATACAGTCGCTCGCCCTGTCTCACTACGAGGCGCGGATACTCAAGATCAACGTTGACAACTGCCCTTTCCTGGTCACGAGGTTAGGAATCCAGGTGCTGCCATGTGTCATTGCTTTCATTGATGGCGTGGGAGCCGATCGCATCATTGGGTTCGAAGGTCTGGGCCACACTGAGCAGACTTTTACCACCCGTGATCTGGAAGCGCGACTCATCCGAGCGAACGTCCTTGCAAGAAACAAGGTCACTGAAGAGGACGAGCAACGGAGACAGCAGAGTATCAGGGCCAAGCAGCAAGAAGATGAAGACGAAGATTGGGATTGAGGAGCGTTTGTGTGCCGGGCTGGGGCCTCTGCTGGAGAATCGAATGCCGCAAGCCTGGACTCGACCAAACCATCTGAGCAAGCGTGTCGAAGACGAGCTTCTCCCCGGCGGGCGACACCTTGCAAAGAGATGACGCAACGAATGCTACGCCAAACTCTCCAGCAAGCGAAGGCTAGCCCGTAAGAGCTATGGCCGACAAAATGCTTCCAACGACACACAACGACCATGGTACAACATCTCACGTCTAGTCAGCCAGTAAAAGAAATTTAAAGAAACCTCCAGAATTTCATGTGCAATGTTGTAGCAGCATCGTAAGGAACGATTGATATCGTCTGCGATCAGGGCCAGAATTCCAAGGAACGAATGCGCACTCAAGTTTGGTATATTGGTGCAGCTCGTTCAACGCATTCGTCTTCTCTTCACCCGCTCGCTCGTGTCTGCCGGTCAGCGTTACGACGATGCAATGGCACATTTTCAGGCGAGAAAAACACAGGTGACGCTACCTGAAATGAGTCCGCATCGTCAAGCGATACGAAGGCCATGCGGTGGATAATTTTTGTTGCAGCCACGTTGAGTTGCGTTGGCTGACCTAGGTATCCCGGCTGGGTAGGTAATCGCGATGACGCCATTCGCCACGTGCATTCGGACATGTCAAATTATTTCCCAATGTTTGCGGTTGCCCAACACCAAGTTCATCTCAAGACCCACGCTACCATACAACTTAATTCGAACGAGCATATCGCAAGAGCATAATCGACTGCAATATGAAAGCTTACTGGTTTGACAATCTTCCTGTAAACACCCTATTCCCCCCCCCCCCCCCCTTTACCCGCGCCGGACTTACATGTTTAGGGCGATCAACGCCAACCCCATGACTCCGGGCGCTCAGTGGACCCAGACTACCTCGAAAAGCTAGGCGTCATCTACCACAGCGTCCCAGAAGTTTCAGGCGTTGATGCTATCGCTACATCTCGCAACTACAAGAACCGGGATGAAATCACCGTTAGCCCCCAGAAGATGGGCGACATCTACGAAGAGAAGGTCAAGTCCTTCTTCCACGAGCATCTCCACGAGGATGAGGAAATCCGGTACATTCTAGACGGTGCGGGGTACTTCGATGTCAGGAGCGAGAATGATGATTGGGTGCGAATTTGGCTAGAGAAGGGAGATCTCATTATCCTGCCCAGCGGCATCTATCATCGCTTTACCACTGATGAGCAGAACGTAAGTCACAGGTCTTCAAATATGGTCGAATAGATCAGAAGTGGATGCTAACATCTATCCATAGTATACCAAAGCTATGCGTCTGTTCAAGGACGAGCCTAAGTGGACGCCGCTTAACAGGGACAATGAGACGGACGATAACCAGTATCGGAAAGATTACCTCAAGTCTAGACAAGCGCTTGCAGCATAGGGCAGTTGAATGTACAAAATGGGGCGCCCATAAAGTCTGGAAGGAGCCGACCAAAAATCAGGACAGCGTAGAACGTCGCATCCGCTGTTTCGCTTCATGGTCTGTTTTCTATCGATTTCTGTTATTTTGTGGTGTATCGGGTTACTGACGCTGATAATGCGCACGAATGGTTCAAGTATCGCCCACAATGCTAGAATGGACAGCGTGACAAAGAAGTAGCGAGCTACGAAGAGCTCTGCGTAGTGCGCCACTTGTTCTTCCCCGTATTTATTCGGTTGGTCTCTGTTTTATTGTTCGCATAATGGGCGTAACTTTCACAATGGCCTTGTCTTTCCTATTGAACAAGTCATCAAGACAACGCGGATGAAAGTGAGTGCGACTGTTTCAAAACACTTTCACTTGCTACAATACGATCGTCCCACAGTAGTGGGAATCTTTCAAATTTCTGCATACGCAACTTTCCATTGCTTCAATACCGGATTCGTTCGACGCTTCTAGTAAGCACTTTATGTCACACATACCATCCACAACCAGTTCAACTCCCGTCGCTCAACCATACCACTACCGAACACACACATTCGACAACAGCACATTGCGAATATGGAGAGCGAATCGTCTATCGACTTGCAGAAGCGAATCGACGGCACCGGACATCCGCTCCATTCCGCAGGCTTGAAGAACGTCGGAGAACTTGCCGAAGATTTGAAAGCAGGAGATGAGGAGGCACCTGCTCCAAAGAAACCCATCACATCATCGTTTGGGAACCTGTTAGTAGAAGCGAGGCAAGGCGGACAGGACGTTGTCACCCCGAAAAGGAGGGAGGGTCAAGAGACGAAAGCGGAGTACGAGCGAGCGCATGCACGACCACCAACACAACGGTCTCAGCTACCGGGCGGATTGCCTAGTATACTAGACTTGGAACGGGTAACGAGAGCATTGCAAGACGGCACCGCGTTTCGAGGCGACTCCTACCGACCGGACAACAGCTACCGCCCGAACAATGTCTATCGTCTTCAAAGCACATATCGACCAGATAGCCCGCATCTGTCACGCAACACCACTCGCCCTGCGAATGCGTACCAACTTGGGAACATATTCTCGCCCAAGAAACCATCCCACCACACGAATTACTCATCGGTATCCTTTTGCGATCATAAAGAGTTTTATATCGATTGGGATGCAAACGATCCAGACAACACTAAAGGTTCATGGAAGCCGAGCATGACCACATTTGAGGACCGTTCGCCTCTAGAGCAGCACCAGCATTGCAAAGCGCCGGACGTGGTGGCCAAAGTAAAGAAACTGGCCGATCGTATCGTACAGAAATTCACAAACATGGAGAATGGCAGGATCTCAGCCCGCGATCGACGCCATGGTTTGGAACCACACAGGCCACCGCCTGTTCAGCGTGTAGAGCGTGAGGTACAGAGCATGTACTCGCAGATGTATCGCGGCAAATACGACAAGATTGTCGAGAAGAAGGAAGCGTTGCGTGTGAAAGTGAATGCAATCGAGCGTCGTAAAGAAGAGGCTGATATGCTACAGCAGCGGGCCCAGGGAGACCGCCAGCGTGGCGAAGTGGCAAAAGGGTTGGGCGTCGATGACCTGGAAAAAGGCGACGAGCCTGTCAAAGCAAAGAAAAATAGAAAGACGCCCAAGGTGCTCGCTGAAGAAAAGGTGGCTCGGAATCGTGCGCGCAAGGGGTTGACTCCGGTAGTAAACCGAATCGTTGAGCCTGCGGATCGCTTCAGGCTTACGACGGCGGATGAGCGGGAAGTGCGACAAGCTGCTCTCGTGAAGAAGGTGAGAGAGGAGCGAGCGCCCGATCCAGCACCGAATCCAAAGAACACCACAGCCGCACCAGACGAGAAGACCGACCCCGTTCCTGTATCAGTACACCAAAGCACCACCACCACCACCACCACCAACCCATCAACAAACCAAATCGCCAAGCGCACACAACTCCCTCCAACCACCAAAAAGTCCCATCCACATCCACCCCATGCCACAATTCCAACATCAACCCCAAAGAAACGCAAAGCTACCACCACCACCCAACCCCCCAAGAAAAAACCCCGCAAAGAATACAAATCTGAACCCATGATCCACAACGGCGATGAAGAAGCGGACTACGCGTTACCGGCAGTAAGCGCATCATCGGGGTTGGGAGACGTGAGGCTAGGGTGGCAGGCTGAGCTGGAGGAGTTGGTGGAAGGGGTTGTTCATCAGCAGCAGCGGGGGGAGGAAGGTGGTGGTGGTGCTGGGGTTGGGGACGAGATGCCGACAGTCTCGGGAGGAAAGAAACGGAAAGGTGGGTTCGACGAGGAGGATGGTGGGGAGTTGGGTTCTCGGCCACTCAAGAAGGTGAAGCGGGTTGGCTTTTCTGACGAGTAAATAGTACAGAGAGGAAGTTGTATCCAAGATAGAGCATGAAATAGTTAACAAAAGAATTGGTGTGTCACGGCGGATACATTCGATTGATAAATTTCCAATTATCAACGCGGGTATATCGAATTTAGTTCTACAGACAAGAAAACCAAGACGTCCATTACCATGCAGCGAACCTTGGGAGAAGAACCATGCACCTACCAACGCCAATGAACTTTTTCCATTTCCCCCCCGCAGCACAAACAAACAGCTATGCAAACAGCACGGAGTCACTGAGCGGATCCTTCTCTTTCCTACGCCCACCATGCGACGCAAGCCCCAGATCCTGGCGCTTAATCTTGGTGTCCCTCTGCTCCTCCGTCCTCCTATTGAACCTGCCAGCCTTTGATTTCCTAAGATCAGAACGGATCTGGTTGGGCGAGACAAACTCCTTATTCTCATAGATGATGGGGCCTCCGAAACTGGATTCCTGGATAACGATAGGGGTGAGTACGAAGCGGGGGCCGATTTCCACGAGGCTGACATTGAATTCCGTCTTTGCGCCCTTCTTTTTGGGCGCGGGGTCAACGTCCATTTCTTCGCCGTCGGCGGCCTTCTTCTTTCCAGGCTCGCTCTCGTTGATCTGGAATACGCGGATCCAGATCTTGCCGTCGGCGACTGTGAAGCCCATGACGTGATCCACAAAAGGCTTGACTTTCCTGCTTGTCTTGGGTACGCCAAAGATCTGGGTGAAAAGCTCCTTAATGACGCGGAGGTGGGCCTGCTTGTCGAATGCTGCGTCGAAGGAGAGGACGGGGCGCGATCCTTTGAGGCAGTTGCCGATGAAGTTGAGCTCTTCCATGGTGTGCAGATTTTGGAGGTGCATTTTCACTGTTGGGCCGTTGGGGGGTTTGGACATCCAGCAGTAGAGATCTTTGCCTTTGCGCGCCTCGAAGAAGAGGACATTGTTGCAGTTGTAGAGTTCTGGGGCGGGTTAGAAATGGCTTTTGTGTCATGTGACGAGCGTCTCGAATTTGGGCAATCTTTTGCGCGTGCTGAAACGAAGAGATTGATTCGTACCCGCTAGTTCGTTCAACTGGTAGAGCTTGGTCTTTGTGTCGAGTTTCGCCTCTTTCCGGCTATGGGGCCTTGGACAGTCAGTATGTGGTTTCATTGCGCGCGAATTGATCACATACATCAACGAGTAGAGATCTTGCAGCAAATGTCGGTGTCGGAATGTAACACCTCTTGAACTCTAACACGCATTAGTATGAACTTGTTGTCTGTCACCCGGCGACATGTACCAGAACGAGGACACGCTGCTTGTTTCTCTTTTCTCCCGTTTTCTCCTCATCCTTGTCGGTGCCTGACAAAGTCTTGTATACGGAAGCCATGGCGACTATATGGCGTTGTGGTGCAAATCACGGTCGGGTGCGCCTTCACAAAAAAAGCTGGAGACAGAGAATTGATAGCGCCAGCGCCCAGCGTTTTAGCGCGATCTGCGCATGGGCCGGCAAGCGCGACCAACGGAACAGGGGTCGCGCCTTCCGTCACCGTCGTCGTCAGGCGTCATCCAATGAGGCCTTGCTGCCCCCAACGCTCCTGCCCCGTTTTGGGGACGTTGGCTTCGTGTCGCGCATGGGAGAGGGAGCAGAAGGGAGCAGGAGGACGGTGAGTCTCCGTAGTGAGGGAATGTTTTGTTCCTGTGACCAAATGCCAGATACACGCGTTCGTGGTCCAGAGAACTCGTGGTAGATTAGCCGATGCTGGCGACGCCTCAACCCGGCACGCGGAGCAAGAAGCGTTGGTGAGCGCGGGCAAGGGAAATAAGAAATGTGCCAGGCGCAGCGTCGAGCAGCGTCAATGCCGCGAGAGGGAGGAAACATGTGTGCAGATAGACACAAACGATGACGGGCTGCACGCTGCAGCGCGCCGTCCGCATGCACGTAGATTATTGGTTGCTGCACCCCATCTGGGCGTGTATGCTCCGACGAGAGATGGGGTTCAAGGGCCTTTGTCAAGAGAAGAGGTGCCCAGTAGCGGAGCAGGTCGCGATGAAAGTGCCAGCGAGTAATTCGGCCGTCACAGGCCTCGTCTTCCTGCCCGGCAGCCTCGCATCTCGCACTGGACATAGCTCGCCGTCGACACGCCATCAAACCTCATCGCGGCTCTGCATCACGCCCGGCGCTGCTCCAGGAGAGACTTGCCGCTGCCGCACTAAGCAGGAGCTGACTTGCCAACCGTTCGTGTGTGTGTGATCTAGACAAAGTTGCTCCACACCAACAACCCGCATCTCGTCTCCATCCCCCCATCTCGTCGTCGCCGCCGTCGCATCCCCATCGCATCGACAGTCGCAGGACGACCATCGCCGACGGCCCACGCGCAAGGCGCATTCGAGCTGTTCGCCGCCTCGCCGCTCCCTGCGCGCCCCACAGCCTGTGCTTGCTGCTGTCCGCCCATGGAGTAGCCATTGCGGCATCCCTAATCCCTCTCTGCGCGCAGTCCTGATGTTCCGCGATCCGGTCTTGCGGCGGTCCGTCGATGAAGGGGACGAGTATCCGCGAGGAGAAAGAATGCAGGAGCCCACGCCAGCTTACCACACATCGCCGACACAAGCAGGCCAACCATACCAACACCATTCGCCAACCACGCCTGCGCCCTTGCTGCTCCACCACCCCAATTTGCACGCCCACCAGCACCATCGCCCGCCGCCATCACCCAACACCACCGAGCTGCCGCCCATCAGCACGGCCCTCTATTCTCGCGACACGTCCAGATATTACGACCCGACCTCAGACAATGGCGACCGCGGCCTAGCACGGGACCCAGCGCGTTACGACACCCACTACCCTCCTCCACAGGTGCGTTCCATCTTCATCCTCGTCATCACTGCCACCCTTTTATAGCGACTGCGATAATAGAGCTAACCTCAACCCCCTAGCCGACGCGAGACCCGCACGCCTACCCGGACACTCGGCCTGCACAGAGCCCCTACGAGAAGGTCTACCACTCGCCCGTCACGAGCACCTACGCGCACCACTCGCCGCTGCAGCGTCCCCCATCTCAACATCAGCATACAGGCGGCATGGAGGCCATGTCTCACTCCCCCGTGTCCCCGTCGGTGTATCAGTCGATGAACCGGGGCGCCGTACAACCGCCGCCACCAAGCTATGCTAGGAGGCCATCGTTCAAGGAGGAGGTAAGTGACATCAGGCTTCGCGCCCGCTCCACCAGTTTGCTCACCACGCCAACAGGCACCGCCCCCAACACGTGCCGACCCCATGTCTCTATCGAGTATAATGTCCTCCGGAGCAGACAATGAACCTCCCCCCAAGACACAACCCCTCGCTTCCGTCAACCCCGACCCACCCCGACCATCGAAGCCTCTACACAACCACCACTTCGTCAAACAAGAGGTCATGCCATCGCCGGCGCCTGCCGATTTACCTCCACATGACAACGGTTACACATCACGGGAGGTATATGACCCTGTACCGCCTACTGGTAACTTACACCCGTCATCGCAACCCGCTACTCGCGAGCTGCCAGTCCCAGACGAAGCCGATATCGAAGCCGCTCTAGCGCACATCGAGACCAAGCAGATGAACGAGCTTGACGAATCTGGTACCCCACATGAGCTCCAAGACTATAAGCAACGTAGTCAGAAGCGTGGCCTGGAAGTTGCAGCCACCGAAGCAAGTAAGCGCAAGCGACGGCGCACTGCCACCTTGGTACGCTTCCAGGATGTTTGTGCCGCCCACCGCGACTACTCCAAGGCCTCGTACAACATAGAGCACGAGGGTGATGCATGGCAACAAGTCCAGAGTCAAGAGATCGCTGAAGAGAAGGAGCGCAAGAAAGACATGCAACGCAAGCGAAGGCGGGAGAAGACCATACAAAACGAGGAAGCGAAGCGTGCCGAAGCTCTGGCAAAGGCTGGTCAGGCGGATAACGAGGAAGAGAAGGAAAGGCATCTCCTTGCAGCTCAAAAAGCCGAGCGAAAGGCCAAGACGACCACCCAACTCCTGCAAGGCAATGCACCCAGCAAGGACATCGGTGAAGTCACTCCACATGGACCGAACATGGAAGGAGGCACCATGAGCTCTTTCCAAGCTTCCGACGAACTGGCAGGTGGAAAGCGTAAGGGTAACCGTGGCACTGGTCGTCTTAAGAAGAGCAAAGAACAGAAGCAGGCGGAGAAGGATGCCGCAGCTGCAGGCCAGGCCGCTATTGATCGCGGTGACGATCTCCCCACGATCGCGCCACGAGAAGAAGCACGCCTGGACTCTTTGCGAGGCCGCAGCTACACCGAAGACATAGGCCCCGTTGTCCTGACTTCCTACGACTCGTCTGTATACCGCAATCTCTACCAGCAAATCGTCAAGGACCTGGCACGGAAAGATGTCCCCAAGGTCGTCCGCATCAAGGAAAATTCACTGTCGACGAAGCAGTCGAACCTCCGCAAGACCGCTCAGTTAGCCGCCAAGGAGGCCCGCCGATGGCAAATGCGCACTAACAAGAACCAGAAGGACACGCAGGCTCGGGCCAAGCGAGGCATGCGGGAGATGCTTGCCTTCTGGAAGAGAAATGAGCGTGATGAGCGCGAGTCACGGAAGAATGCCGAGCGTCAAGAATTGGAGAACGCGAAGAAGGCTGAAGCCGATCGGGAAGCTAACCGACAGAAGCGGAAGTTGAACTTCCTTATCTCGCAAACCGAACTATACTCGCATTTCATCGGCAAGAAGGCCAGAACAGATGAGATTGAGAGATCGACTGACGACGCCGACGCTGCAGCTGCAGCTGCTCCGGCAACAGACGCCAAACGCGGTATTGATGTCGGCGAACTACCCGCGGAGCCTGGTGCTAAGGTTACCAACTTTGAGGATCTCGATTTCGACAATGAAGATGAGAGTGCTCTCAAAGCTGCTGCTATGGCGAATGCTCAGCACGCTATCCAGCAAGCGCAAAATCGGGCTCGTGCCTTCAATAACGGCGGTGAAGACGAAGATGATGGCGAGATGAATTTCCAGAATCCATCTGGCCTTCAAAACCAGGAAGATTGGATTCCTCAACCGAACCTACTCAACTGTACCCTCAAAGAATACCAACTCAAGGGCCTCAACTGGCTGGTCAACTTGTATGAGCAAGGTATCAACGGTATCCTGGCTGACGAAATGGGTCTCGGAAAGACGGTCCAGTCGATTTCAGTCATGGCGTATCTCGCGGAGAGGTACAACATCTGGGGACCCTTCCTCGTCATCGCTCCCGCCTCAACACTGCACAACTGGCAGCAAGAAATCACCAGGTTCGTTCCGGATCTGAACGTAATCCCATACTGGGGTACTGCGAAGGACCGGAAGATCTTGCGCAAACTCTGGGACCGAAAGCACGTTACCTACACCCGGGACTCGCCGTTCCACGTCGTCGTCTCATCCTACCAGCTGGTTGTCCAGGATGCGCAGTATTTTCAGAAGATGCGCTGGCAGTACATGATTCTTGATGAGGCTCAAGCCATCAAGTCGTCCCAGAGTTCGAGGTGGAAGAGCTTACTCAACTTCCACTCGCGTAACCGCCTACTGCTGACGGGTACCCCCATCCAGAACAACATGCAGGAACTTTGGGCTCTCCTCCATTTCATCATGCCGAGCTTGTTCGATTCTCACGATGAGTTCAGCGAGTGGTTCTCCAAGGATATCGAGAGTCATGCGCAGAGTAATACAAAGCTCAACGAAGACCAACTGAGGCGGCTACATATGATCCTGAAGCCGTTCATGCTACGACGTGTGAAGAAGCACGTGCAAAAAGAATTGGGAGACAAAATCGAGCTGGACGTCTACTGCGACTTGACATATCGACAGCGCGCTTACTACGCTAATCTACGCTCCAAGATCAACATCATGGACTTGGTTGAAAAGGCTGTCGGGGAAGAACAGGATAGTGCAACCCTCATGAACCTCGTCATGCAGTTCAGGAAGGTTTGTAATCATCCTGATCTGTTCGAGCGAGCCGATACCTGGTCTCCCTTCTCCTTCGCCTCTTTCGCTGAGACCGCATCATTCTTGCGCGAAGGTCAGAATGTACGAGTCGGATACTCTACTCGTAACCTCATTGAATACTCACTACCCCGTCTTGTGGGCCGAGAGGGCGGCCGACTTGAACTTGCTGGACCGGACAACCAGAAGGCAGGCTTCAGAGGACGCTACCTGGACAACCTGATGAATGTCTGGAGTCCTGACAACATTCAACTCTCCGCTCGACAAGCTGGTGCATTCTCCTGGCTTCGCTTTTCGGACTTGTCGGCCAATGAAGCTTCCCATATTGCGAAGAGCGGTCTCTTCCAGCGAGCTATCGCTTCTGGATACAAGGCAAACAAAGTTGGTCGGTTCAACGTATTCTACGACGACGATAACGGCGAGTGGCAGCCCAAACGGTCGATGTTCAGTATCGTCGATCGCCAGGCTCGTGCGCCACTGAGTGACATCACTACTGAGGGTTACATGCATAATCTTCTCAATGTCTCGCAGTCTGCATTCGAAGAGACGGGCTTGAACGTCATCGAGCCATGTGCCAAGCCAAAAGCCTCTGCGCCTCCTATCGAGCTCTACTGCGCTAGTCAGGGTGTCATTGCTGAGAAGCAGCGTGTGTTTTTCAATACTCCGATCCGCACTGCATTGTACGGCATCTCTGAAATGACCGAGCAGGCCATGTTGGAAACCAAGACAGAGAGCAGTTCTCTGGCGATCCGTAATAAGCTTCCGTCACCGACCAACGAGCGGACGCGCTTCACGCATATCGAGGCTCCATCCATGTCGCGCTTCGTCACGGATTCCGGCAAGCTGGCTCGACTGGACGCATTGCTCAAGGAACTCAGGGCCAACGACCACCGTGTCCTGCTGTACTTCCAGATGACCAGGATGATGGATCTTATGGAGGAATACCTGACATACAGGAACTACAAGTATTGCCGTCTCGATGGATCGACCAAGCTAGAAGACCGTCGTGACACAGTTGCCGACTTCCAGAGCGACCGGTCCATCTTCGTCTTTCTCCTCTCCACTCGTGCTGGTGGGCTTGGTATCAACTTGACGTCGGCTGATACAGTCATCTTCTATGACTCCGACTGGAACCCTACCATCGATTCGCAAGCCATGGACCGTGCTCATCGTCTCGGTCAGACGCGGCAGGTGACGGTCTACCGCCTCATCACGCGGGGCACCATCGAAGAGCGTATTCGCAAGCGTGCTCTTCAAAAGGAAGAGGTGCAGCGTGTGGTCATATCCGGGGGTGGTGGCGCTGGAGTCGACTTCAACACCCGATCCAGGGAGAACCGGACTAAGGACATGGCGCTGTGGCTCGTGGACGACGACCAAGCAGCGGAAATTGAGAAGAAGGAGGCGGAGCTCGCGGAGCAAGAGAAGAATGCTCCGCCCGGCAAGAAGCGCAACAAGAAGAAGCAGCGAGCGGAAGCTAACCTCGACGACATGTACCACGAAGGTAAGTTGACCCTGTAGTGTGGCTGAGAATATGCGGTTACTGACTATGGATCTAGGCGAAGGACATTTCGACGAGAGCGCCAAGGCCAGTGGTGCTGCCACACCCATACCTCCAGCGGAAGCTCCTACAGGCGGCAAGCGCAAGAAGAGTGGGCTGAGCAAGAAGGCGAAAACAGCCAAGCAGCGTCTTGCTGTTGCTGATGGCGAAGTCTAATTCCTGTAACACTACCATTTATTTCCTAAAATTTCTATAATACTATGCAGCAGCGGGCATTGAAATGGGCAATAAGGGCCGCTTCATCACGTTGGTTCCTTTGTAAGGATGTGGGTTCTGGCCTGTGTACACTATCGATTTGTTCTCTTCGTCTATTCTCTATGCGACTGGCGCTTGCTTTTCAACTGCGATAAGTAGGGGTGGGGGTGGGGGGGGGGGTTTTTTATCACCAAGAGCTTGGTGCTCTTTTTCTGCATAGATGAGGGAGTTTCAAAAAAGCTAGAGAAGGATATCATTTGCATCTTTGTCCGTCCGGTTGATGATGTGAAGCTTATCGTGTAAATGTAACCTCTTGAAGTGAAGTGGATATCACTTGGAGTACAAGCGGATATGCAAAACAAATTTTTTGCTGTCCTAGAACATGTCACAGGCCCCGCAAACAAATGGCAACACAAGTAGCAAACGCCAGCTGGTACAGTCGCTGGGTAGGGTAGCACAGCCCCACGGATACGATCATGGTTCACGCCGAGACCGCCGCTTTAGGGTTCCAGGTTGCGGATACGGAGACGGATACGGAGGCGGTGCGACGGCGAAGGGGAAGGCAGGGCAGAGCCGGCTATGACGGCGACATCTAACAGAGACCAAACAGCAGTCCGCGACAAGACGCTCAATGCAGACAATTGGGTTGGAAATGCTCGACCATTACCACTTCAAGACGGCAGATGAGAGGAGATCAAGAGCGAAAGCCGTACATAGCGCAATCGGCGCGGCCGTTGTCTAAAATTAAGCAGCGGAGTGGTGGCGCCAAGGCCAAGCTGATTGGCTCTGGGGTACAGGGCTGTCTATAGCGAAACCCTGCGTCTCTGACATCTGCCCCCTTCTCAACACTCCCTCTTGGCGTCTGCGGACCCTTTCGATACCATCCGGACTCCGGTTTTTCCTTGTATACCTACCCCCCTGGACACTCGACTACGTACACCTCGGAGCAATTTGGCGACATCCAGGAACCCGCTCGAATACTATCCGCTTACTGCTTGTGCGCTTAGTCTGCCGTCAGCGCAGACTCGCGTCCTATTTGCGCCTCCGCCGCCGCACCCCTCGGGCCACCTGGTATTGTGCGACAACACCAGCCGCCCGGTCCCCGCCGTCCCTATCGCCTTGCTGATACGTTGCTCCTCCTCCTGGCATGATCACGTAGCCGTGACGAGGCTCGCCCACTCTCACTCCACGCCGCATTTATAATCGTACATCGCATACCATGGGTACGTCGATCCCGAAGCGTAGAACCTCGGCAAGCAACGTGTCGACATCAATGTATCAGTGACTGATGGATGAGCAGTAGAGAAACGCCCGTCGACCGACGGCCTTGTCGACAATGTTGACCCTCGATCATCGCTTGAGCTGGAAGAGCTCCCTACGTTCGAGAAACCATCGGAGCCCGCGCCGCTACCGCTCAAGGAGAAGGTGATAACATGTTTTTGGATTGCGCTGAACACGCTCTCGACGCTTGGATTGATCTTCCTGAGTAAACGGTACGGAGGCACATATCAAATGTCGCGCGCACTTTGCTGACGGCCGAATAGCGTCTTCAGCGACAAGCAACTGAAGCAATGTCAACTCATGGTTGTCATGTGGCATTTCACCGCGACTGGCCTCGTCCTCTTGGTTTCGACCCTGCGCCCTTTCCACGCCTTCAAAGCTGTGCGCTTAAACGTCTGGAACATGCTGCCCGTCTGCGGCTTCTTCGCCGGCTACGTCGTGCTCGGCAACCTCAGCTTGACCTTCAACTCGATCGGCTTCTACCAGCTCTCCAAAGTCATGACTACGCCGACCGTGGTCTTGATCAACTTTGTCCTGTTCCGGAAGCAGGTTACGCGATACATGCTGGCCGCCATCCTGGCGACGTGCATTGGCGTATCGTTTACCATCAATGAGGCAGCCAAGACACAACTCTTTGGTGTCATCATTGCGACCCTGGCCTTCTGCAGCACTGCCCTGTACCAGATCTGGATCGGCAAGAAAATCGAAGACTTTGCCGTCTCCCCGCCCCAACTCCTCCTCAACCAGGCCCCAATCTCCGTCTGCCTCCTCATCCCTTTTGTGCCCTTCTTCGACACGATTCCCGACCTTTCTCAGGTACCGACCGACATCCTCTGGAGCGTATGCGCGTCCGGTATCATGGCGTCAATGTACAATTTGAGCCAGTTCTTGATCATCGGGCGGACGAGCGCGTTGACGTTCAACATTGTCAGCCATTTGAAGACGATCATGATTCTGAGTATAGGGTGGTACAGCGAGGGCAAGATTCTGAGCCCGAGGGAGTGGTTCGGCGTGCTGTTAGCGCTGGGTGGTGGATGGGTGTACTCGCATCTTGCACTCAAGGCGAAGAAGCAGGGCGGAAAGTAAAGAGGTGGTAATAACGACGGCCACCACAGAAGATTTTGCGGCATAAAGAGCATTGGGGGAAGGCAGGCGCGGTTCCTTTCCTATGGGAAGAGTATTGGATTACGCATTTCTTGGCATGATTCTGCACAGCGAGCAAGCGAGCGGGCATCAGCGGCATCCTGCTTGGATATTACGTTCGAAGAGAAGACTACCATTTGACGATAGACGGGACGGGCTTTTCGACGTGTGGCGACTTTTATGCCCTCTTTTCCTCATCCTTTTAATAGGGTTCCAGGCGTTTTTTTTTTCAGGCGGGCATAACTGTTTCTTTGTGTTTTTTTAGGCTTGCAGCGCGTCGCATCCATTCCACTTATTTCCTGGTATCTTCTCCAAACGGTCCTAATCCCATCATGTCAAAACGACTACAGAGAGAAATATCGTGGTGTGCTAGGTATACGCACGTCGGAATCGTTAACCCGCTTGTGGATTTTGTAGTCCACATCCTCATCCTCATCCTCATCAGAGCAAGAGACAAAACCGAAGCACAAGCACAGCCTCGTCTACGGATGACGCGCATATTTTGTCTCGCTCGCGGTCCTGGCCCCCACGCTAAATTACACGTGACTCCATGCACAACCACAGACAGATACCGTCGATCAATAGTGGAGAATCTCTAGTTATAACTTACATAGCCTCTTTAGTCTGATTGAGCAAGTGCAAGGCTGACTTTCATAACGTTCCTTCCTACTAACTACACTATACTCTATCAAGAGGGGATCGACGTTCGCAGTCTCATTCGTTTAAGCTTGGGGGGCCAAACGGGTTTCACCGGCGTTTTTTTTGAGAATACTTGGGGCTAGCGCTTATTACTTGGTATGTGTATTGCTGGAGCCGAGTACTGTGGCTGTGTCTGCGTGTGTAGGATTAAGATTGAGAATTGTGGGCTTGGAGATTGGGTTGTATTGATTATTATTGGGCTGGTGTGGGTGGATTCTGATCTTGGATCGGATATGCGGGTGTGGAATTGGTAGGCTATGGGCTATGGAAAACGGGAAGGAACGAAAAATCAGGTAAACTATATAATACGATAAAAGCCCTCGTACATCCTACAAATCCCCAACAGTTACCCAACCGTCATCATTATTCTTTAGGATTTCCTAATTCCAACCCATCGTTTTCTCCTTTCTCTCTATCAACATATCCATATCCGATATTCCCGCCCTTACGATATAACCCTACACTCTACTTCTCAATTCCACACTGTACATCTACCAAACCTATCCTACCAAGAACCCCAGAAACAAATATGGGTTGCCCCATCTCCAAACCCCCACCCCCAACCTACCCGCCCCCCCAACGCCAAACCAGTCGCAGAAACAAAGCACCTAGTGTAGACGCGTACACGGGGCGCTACCGTAGTAGTGTTGACAATGGGAGCGGTGGTGGGGATGGAGGACTCGCTGTGTTTGGTGGGGATGGGGGATTGGTGCGGAAGAAGGGGGGTAGGGGCCGTGGCGCGGGAGGGGCTGGGGCTGGGGTGTTTGGTGGGGTTGGGGGTGGAGTTGGAGGGGGAGATGGGGGAGGCGGTGGTGGTGGGGGAGATGCAGGTGGCGGTGGAGGCGGAGGGGGTGGAGGGTGAGGGAAACCAACAGGAAAAGAGAGGAATCGAGATGGGAAGGGGGCATGTCCGTTCTGGTTTGGTATATTTCGAGTGTAGCTTTTGGGGAGAGGGGATACAAGGAGGATAAATATGGAGTACAGGGCGCTCGGGTTATAAAGGGGAGGGGGAGGGGTTGAATTACTCCTATGAATTTGCTTCAAACGAGTTCCGAGACATGATATTACCAAGTTCTTTTTCCGACTCTTTGAGCACTGGATAGGAGATGCATGAACTAAGGGCCAGATATCATCGGCCGAGAAGGATGTAAATCTTGTTTAGGAATGCTAGTCCAACATACCTACTATACAAATAGTTATATAATGTAATATCCTTCATAATTCCACTCACTCAAGAGTACAACGAGACAACGGGGTCACGAACAACAACCCCCAACTCCCCCTCCGCAATAGCAGTCATAAACTCCGCAACATCCTCGCCTCGCTCATCGAGCACAAACTCCAGCGTCTGCACCCACGTCTCCCCATTATTCGAGAACCAGTCGTTTTCCGGACACAGACTCCGTACGTATCCCTCCACCATCCCCTTCAGAGGCGCATGCTCCTTCAGGTACAGTATCTGTGCCGGATCGAGCTTGAGGTAATCTTCGATGACGTAATAATGTGGAATGTCGTCGCCCCAGCCCTCGGCGCCGACATCGTGGGCGGGGTGTAGAGAGTATTTCGACGAGGCGTAGCGGGACGTATAGGTGGGTGTGTTGTTGAAGTGGGTGGAGAGAGGGTTCGGAGTGAAGGGGTTGAAGGCTTGCGGGGCTGTTGGAGGGTAGTTGAGATGGATGTTGAAGAGTAGGGAGTGCTCGTTATTGGGGTGTCTTTTCTTGAACTTGCGCGCGATGGTGCCGTTGGAGGGGCATATGTTGGTCTGCACAACCTCCCGCATCACGGCGTGCACGTCTGCAATTTGGGCAAGCTCCCAGGTGCTCCAGTTGTGCAAGAGAGCGGCGCGCTTGAGAAGGACTAGTCGTGTGGCTCGGAATTCGCGCAGATGGTCGCGGTTGTGGAAAGCGCGAGAGTAGAGCCACGATCGATAGATTGCCCGTCTGACGCGATAGCGCTCGTCGTTCGTCAGAAGCCTGCGGCTCTCAAAATTGTGTTTCCACTTCTTGAATGGGTAGATGTCGCACCATTTCTCGGCCACGCGCCCATGGTGTACGATTTGCTTGAGCAGTGCGAGCGAGCAGGGAACGGATCGGATCATGTGTGCAGGTTGGCTAGCGTTATGGGTAAGGAGTTGCGTGAGGTCTTGCAGCGGCCCGAACTGCGTCTCGGCGGCGTTTTCCAGTATGGGGAGCTTCTGGGATGAGGAGTAGATGTTGCGGAAGCGTTTGCAGGTACTTGACAAGGCGGTTACGTCCGTGATTGCGTTGCAAGAGAGATAAACCTGCACTACAAGCTCCGTGGCCAGGTCTTCGAACAACATTTTGAATGGCGGTTCTGGGATTCGGGTAAAAAAATCTTTTCTGGGTATTTAATGGTCAGCACGTACTGAGACATAGAGTAGCCAATGTAGCCTCCATGATGCGTGTGCCACTGACTTGTAAATTTCCGTTGGCGTATGTCTTCAATCCACCTCGTCAGGTAGAGAGCTGTAATCCTTCTGGTAGCGAAGGCTCTCTACGGGGCAGTCTCTTCTCCTCTTCTTCACTGTATTCCTGTGTGATCGCTTGATCAATCGGCGCGCAGCTTCGTGCTTCGACACCGACACGTTTCTCGTCGCTCAAATAGATCGGACCCCTCCGTTGGGGCTATAGGTAGAAAATGCGATGAGATTCGGAGAAGACATGGTGCAAGGAAATGCAAGCCCCGACGGGCTGTCTTTCGTCATGAGTGGCATCGTTGGTGGTAGAGGAAGGAAAGGAGTCGTCGTCACGATGGACCGTGAGCTGGGACTTGATAGCGCTAACCCCAGATTGTGGCCCTGGGAGCCAATCGGTGAAGAGGCGGGAACTTCGGATGAAGCTGTGAATAGCACTACACAGTACAACGTCGTTAAATGATGTACATAGTAGAAGTTCGAGCATACGGGACACAAAATGCAGTATCTGACCTCCAATTCCGCACAGCAACCAGCGCTCCTGCGTCTCCCCATCGAGCTCCGAAGACAAATATACGCCCTGATCCTCCCCCACACCACAACCTTCCAAGTGCGTTTCCAGCGCTCCATAGAACCCACCCCAAGATCCGAATACAATCTGACCTTGGTCCGGCAGAAAAACGGCGACGGGGCCTGGCGCATGCAGCGAACGCTACCACGCACCGACCGCGAGACAGGAAACGACATAGTATGGCGGCGCGGCAACATCAGCCTGCTGGCCGTGAGCCGCCAGGTACACGAAGAGACGGCAGATATGCTGTATGGAGATAACACGTTCGTCGTGGATGTGGCGTTCGACGCGATCCATTTCCGGTACCGCTGGCGGACTGCGAATAACCTGACGCCGAACCGGACCTATCCGTTCTTGGACCAGTTTTCGCAGCGCAACTTACTGCGGATTAGGAATTATGTTGTAAATGTTGAGTCTGTGGACGATTATACCGGTATGATCAAGTACAATTGTGGTGGGAGAGGTTTGCCAGCCGGTATACGCGGCAAAGTACGAGAGCTGGTGGATTTACTGGCCCTTGTTCCGCAATTGCATCGGTTGCAGATACATTTAATCGATGGCGCAATCAGTCGTGTACGCTTTCCGAGTGGGAGGGTACATCGAGTGCAGGACGAGAGCAATTATGCGCAGACACAGATTGTGTTGGAGCCCTTCAAGGCGCTGTATGGAGTGAGGAAAGCGCAAGTCAGTGGCGTAAACGACGAGTATGCGGGAGCGTTGGCAAATAGCATGATCAACCAGAGAGGTACACTGCCTACATAGTAGCTTGTCCCAATAAAACATAATTCCAACTGCGCCTCGTGTTATGGGAGGTCACTGAACAATTAATACCGCCCGGCCTACCGTCCAAGGTCCTCCTCCTTGTAACGGCTCCGCTCTTCCTCTTTCATATCGCCTCTTATAACCCTGCCCGCTTTCTCCCGTACGCTCTCCACTAGCTAGTAGCGGCTCAAGTCTTTTCTAAGTATCTAAGGAGGGGGGTTATTTCTATTACCTACTCGTTAAGCTGATAAGGGTCTTCCTCTTCTTAAGATATAAGCATGCTGCCGAATTCTTAGAGATCTAAGTAGAGGAAGATAGTAAAAAGGAAGCAATCCAAGGGTAGGAGGAGGCAAGTACGACAATAGGCTAGCAGGTGTAGCGTAGGACCTCTACATCTTATTCTTGAACTAGCGGAAGAACGTAGCACGAAAACCAATTTTGTACATAAGAATAAGTGTCACAAGGCAGCGCTATAGTGGGAGCCCACAGCGATACCCGCTTATCTACCCCTTAGGGAGGTTAGGTACGGCAAGGCCGTTACACACAATCCGATGCAACCCGATTGCCCATCCGTCGCGCGCATGTCTTGCCGACTAGATCACGTATCTGCTCCATAGACAACTCTTCTCGCACAAGTAGGTTGCGTTCAAGAACCTCGAACACATAGCCATCCAGAACTTCAGCATCCACGATCCGCTTATCAATCCGTGACCAAGCCTTGCCCGACTCCAGGGCGGCCGGGAACGCGACAAAATTCCGTATGCCTTCAAAGTAGCTGTCGAGTCGGGGCGTCCGTTCAAGAGCCGGGTTGGGCTTGAACGACGGGGGTTCGTAGTATGGATCTCCACCATCTCTGAACGGATCGAGGGAAGATGTATAGGCCGGCGTGCGTGTGTCTTCCAAACTAGGGATCACTCGATCCGTCTCTGGAGGGGCGCTACGCTCCACCTTCTGTGTCTTGGGGGAGAGCCTCCACCTCGCCGTGTACATGGTCGACAAGACCGGCATATTTCTAGCAAGACGATATATCTTCCTATGCTCTTCTAAACCCTTGATGACACCCCATAAATCTACAATGGGCAATTGGAGTGTCGATGCAATTTCAGAAATAGTCTGGCCACTTGTTTTCTCAGAACTGCGCACTATCGTCGCTGCGTGAGCGATGGAAGATCTGTGGGAGACGATGAAATGACCCATGTACATAGGTCGGTAGAACCTAGGTCGCTAGTGTCGTACACTTGCCCCAGTTCCTCAAGCACTTGGAGAGTTTCTAAAACATCGACTACATCTTTGTTGAGTGCAGAAGCAATAGCGCCGGCAGTGTGACCTTTGTAATTGATCGGAGACATCGAGGCGTTGGTCATGTAGTCAAGGATCTCTGCTGCCAATGGGTTCGTTTCGTCTGGCTCTCGAGATTGAGATCGAGACGGAACCGGTTCTGGATATCGCGAGCTGTATCCAGACGTTGCCTTTACTCCGGCTAGACTCTCCATGTAAGGCGGCAACGAATCGGTACCATGCTTCGACTTATCAAGCGGATCGGGAGGGGTGTGCGTCCTCCACGTCGGATATTCAGTTCGTTCGTCTTCATTTGACTGCTGTCCACCTGACTTTTGGCGGCCGCGGTTGATAGCTCGTTGAAAGACGCTGAGCAGAGCGTCCGATTCGACAACTTTCTCACTGCTAAACCACAACGGCCCATCAGATGTCTCCGGGTGTCTGCGCATACCTGAGAGTCTAACTCTCGTCGGGCTGTCTCGCTTTAGATCGGTGGTGGCGGGTGTGAGATCTAGCGTCATCATTGGATAGTCTCCTGGGAGAACACAATCGGACGAATCGCTCCTTCCCTGATATATTTCCACTGTGGTTTCGTACACATAGATCCAAGATGCGGGTTGCCAGTCTGGGTACGACGTCAATTCATGCTCTTCTTCGAAAACATGTGCTTGAATCTTTGCAGGAGGTTCAAGAGCCTGGCTTCTTCTGAAACTGTTACGCGTCATCGCGTGAATTGGCCGCTCCTCCTCTTGATGCTGGTCCTGAATTAAGTCTGCCTCGTATGGATCATTCTGACCGACAAATGGCCTTTTGTCCCGGACACTCTTCGCGACTGTACGAAGTAGGAGCTTTGAGAGCGGGTAAATCTCAACCGGTACCTCCATCTTATGACGTATACCGATGTTGTCTGGTTTGCTATATACTTCCCCATCTTCTTCGATGTCTAGGTGAACGAGTGGCAATAGTAGCGACTGGGCCAAGGCGTGGCCATTCTCGCAGAGGCCTTGCCCTTTCGCATAAAGCTCTTCACTGTCTTTGCATACAGAACAGTTATGAGCATGTGATTCGAACAGGTTGAAAGCATGTCTTTGTTCGTATATGGCGTTCAGCCGCGGCGTCTCTGGCTGCTTGCCGGATCGGACGACACTGTGGAAGGCTTCGCCTACAGAACCGAACAAAGAACGACGCGGAGTAGGATCTGGCCTAGAAAGTGACGAAGCTCTCTGGATATCGACAGGTCGCGTACCCGAATGCGCTGGAGCAGTGAGCTGTGGTGGTGGGAAATGTATTGGCAGAAGGCTCTTGTAGATAAGCTCATCGTTTGAAGAGTAGACCGTGAATATAATTTTCTCAATCGGATTGTTCGAGTCTGCTGATTCAAGAAAACGCTTGACTTCTTCTATGGCCAGGGATGCACAGTCGCGCATGGGAAAATTCAGCATGCCGGTCCCGATGCTCGGTATCGCGACCGAAGTTGCCTTCATGATTGAGGCGGTGTGTAGGAGCTCGCGGTAGATATTGCGCAAAATTCCCTTGGTCTTCTTTCGATATTGCTCGGGCGGAATAACATGCAAAATATGCTTGGCTGGTAGGAGATACCCAGGCGTCATTTTGACATCCCCTTCTTTGCATTTCTCGAATTTCTTTACTTCCTCACGCAACCCAGATCCACCCTTCTTGAAGATACTGCGGTCCAAGGTGCCCATGCCGAGAAAGGAAACGTCAGTCGAATTAACCATGATATCGACTTCAAGCCTGGTGATGTCTTCTCTTATCAAACAGACAATGTGGTTGAAGATGACTGACGGTTGTGCAAGCGTCGGTTTGGTGTCGAGTTCGCCGAGTTGATAAAGTCCTGCCACAGATGGGATTTGTTGCAATTTTACAACTTCACGGCTGTAGGGGGCTGTCTCCCGCTGTTTCTCGCGGGCGTGTAACACCTCGGTGAGGTCATGGCGGATCACTTTGGTATTTTGACCTCTATGTTTGATAACGTGACTCTGCAGTTTTAGCCGTATAGCTGGTATATCGTCTGATATACTATGCACTGAGGTGGGCTCGAGGGCATAGCAGAAAATCTCGCAATAATGCAGGAATTGAGCAGTATTCATGCCGAGCTCTTTCAACATGTTAGAGTCTTTGTCCTTCCAAATCTCCTCAAACGTGCGTCCAGAGCTTGCCGCGTCGTTGGCCAATTGAGTCATCTTGACGATGCTACCGCAAACGGTCAGCATAACATCAAGAAGCAATACAAGGTCTCCCTGCCGCATCTGTTTTAGCTTTTCAGACCCGGGTAGACGCTTGCGAATCCCAGAGAGCTCTATCTCAATCTCTTGGAGAGATGAATCTGTGTCAATCAACTCCGGCAGTGGCACTCCCGAGAAGTTGATGGAAATATCTTCTCGTGCCCTGCGTATCTGTGTGCAAGTCTCCAATATTTGAGCGTAGAGAGAGCTTATCGACGTATCTAATTCCCTGGCTCGGTCGAGGTCTCCATGGGTCGGTGGGAAAAAAACTGGGAAGAAGTCCATGTATGCCTTCTCATCGGCCGCCGTGTTCATGCAAAAGACGATGCGTTCGAAGCGAGTATCGGTGTGCACGTCCAGATACTCGCGGACTTCTTGAAGCGCTATGCGAGCAGCCACACGTGGAGGAAACCCACTGCCCCCTGTACCCAGGCACGGAAAGGCTAATGTCTTGATTTCATAGTTGCCAGCCATCTTTAGAGCACTCCGGTAGCACTCAGTAAGAATGTTGAATTGGCCCATGCCTGTTGACTCCGTGTATGTGGGCGTCGCCGCGTGAATAACCCACGAAGCTGGAAGATCGTGCCCGTGAGTAAGCTCTACCTGTCCGGCTTTAATTCGCGCTTTCGATTTTGCCTCTTTTGTAAGTCCGGGCCCACCAGCTTTGTGGACAGCGCGACTCAATGTATCTGTAGCTTCTGGGATTTTCAAATCGAAATTGGCGCTGTTGACGATTGCATCTAACTTCAGTCGTGTCAGATCATGATAACAGAAGGCGATCATTCGATTGTAGACATCGTTCGGGGCATAGCTCTGCAAAATTGGAGATATGAAGTCAGTATAGGTCTCATATGCAGTTGGCACAGACACCTCTTACCTGATCGCGTTGTGCGAGTCGCCGAGAGCGGTACAATGAGGAAATTGTGAGGATTTCGGTAACGGAGAGTATTGGTTGCTTGCTTGACGTATCGTCCTCTCCTTCATATGCTATGTTGCCGGAGGAGACGCTGAATTCATCTTCTTGGTCTTGTTTGTCGGTCGTCGATTTACGACTCGGTGGCAGTCTGTTACCTGAGGTTGAAGAGAGAGTTAGAATGCGTTGATCGATCTTATGCTCGGCTATTCGAGGTGGAGGTGTAGTGCGAAATAAGTTTGTTTAATGCAACCACGAACGATTGCAGATAACTCCTTTAGATAGAGATACCGCGAATGCGTCCGCCGTGTTACATTGCACACGTTCTGCACGGCGAGAGAAAGACATGTTCGGCTCACATACCTTGTGTAGATCTCAGGGCGGTGAATTTCCACCTGTTGGTGTCATCTTTTCTCTGAAACTTGATGTTCGGGAAGCGTCGAAAGTCGAAGAGCGAAATCGCTTCCGCACCAGTCACGTTGTCCTGGAAATTCACCTGGCCTGTCCAGGATCCGTAGCGGCGATAGAACCGAACCGTCTCAACCCCGGGTAACGACATCATGTACCGTCTAAAAGTTTCTCGCTGCTCTAGATGCTCCTGAATATCGGCAGGTGTATCATCAGTCTGGTAGTCACTGGGTTCCTCATCTTCCGGTCTTCCGTCTTCGGAATCATGGATATGGGCTACCTGGTCTGGAAATATGCTCAGTCGGTTCTGGCTATCGTCCGGCAATTGTTGCAAGCTTGCTGCGGATAGTAGAGTGCGACCTGTATCAGTTATTGGGACAGGGTCAGGAGCAAGAACACTAGGCGGAGTGCCTATGCGTCCGACGTTAGTGCGTGTAATTACAACGTGTAGCACTGCGACCTTGCTATACTTACCGCCATAGGCATTTTCATGTTCGTCCAGCTCATTAGCAGTGTCATTGGGTAATGACATCTCGCTCATGTGTTGTGAACCGGATGTACGTGATGCCCCGCGGCTTGCGACACTGCTTGCACCATCATCGCCGTCGTCAATACCGCTAGGTAAAGCGAATGTAGAAATCCGTTCCAGGTGATTGGCAATGTGATTCTGAAATTCCCCCAAGCCTTCCGTGTCGACGGGTGCATAGCAAATAGGACACTTCGTCCGCAAATCTACTGTAGCTGTCTCGCCAACCTTGACGATGGTTGCTAACTGGCTTGCTGGGAAGCTATCGAGGTGGTTCTCTCGGAGATGATCCTCAAGTCTAGACTGAGAGTTGTACACCGCTGAAGGATGCTCGGGACATCTCCAGACTTTACGGTGGCTAGCCTCGTGCTCGGCCCACTCGCGCCGGCTGCGAAAAATCTGTTCGGAGCTATCACAATCTGGGTATGTACAGCAGTACGGTTGTAGATCCTGTAGAAGATGAGTTCGCCAGGGCCTTCCTCTTCCGTATCTTGCCGGACAGATGATATAACAGTATGGACATTCAAAGTCCTTGTCACCATTCGCAGTTTTTGGGGGTGCAGGCAGGTTCACTCCCCTCCCGTATATGTCTTTAACAGTGACAGCATAGCTAGTGACTGATTTGGTATCCACCATCTCATCCAAAGATTGATGGTGATGCGTCGCTTCCGTACCTGACATGAGAGTCCTGCCGGTCTTTTGACTGGCTGCTTCTTTAAGGGCCGTGACAATAGGACTGACCTAAATTTGGGCGTTAGCAAAGACCAAAGTCGAATGAATTATGCCTGATTAGATCATGTTGAGAGTACTGGGGCTGGTTTCGAACGCTTCGCAAACGGGGAATGTGTGTGTGGAGCAGTCTAAGAGGACACAGAATCGGAAAGCGGATGAAGGGTCACGTACTACCTGAGTTTCTAGGGCGTCATTGTGACTCGGAGGATTCGGCCCGTCGGCCACTGGAAGTACAGTCGATAGGGGTTCGTCGTGAGTTGCAGCGGCACCCAGTTTATCACGATCTGCACAAGTCAGCTGGCGTAACTGGTAAAGTATGTCAAACTCACGTCGTTTCCAGTATTTGAAGTGCCGCCGGCGAAGAGTAACCGCTGCACTCAGTCGCACAGTCAGAAAGTCCTGTCCGTCTTGACCGTCCGTGAGGTAAGGTTGTCGTAGATGTGAGAGCAGCTCCTGAACGTGTTGGAGATCGAAAGCCGCATATGCGCCGAGGACGTCGATGCCGGTTTCTGGATCCTTGGGCGCATAGGAAACAGCTTTGAATGACCTGGAGCGTATGGTAGGTGTCCTGATGCGAACACCCAGCTTGTAGAGGTTGTCAACGATGTCAACCATCTCCTCAAAGCGCATCTTCAGTTCACTCCTAGCTTCTCCTGCGTCATCCTCATCCTCGTTCTCACTGAAGAAGCTACCGTCGTCCTCGTTATCTTCAAGTTCCTCGGATTTGGGTTGCGCCTCGTAGGGTAGACGGGCTCCAGATATGATGGCGTAGGCCTCGTTTACGTTGTCTGCGAGCTCCTCTAAAAGTTTGAGTGCATTGTTGGACAACAGCGGAGAGTCCCGAAGCCTGTAATCGAGCGAGCTATGTCCCTTCTGCAAAGCTCCGAGGTTCCCAGACCACACACGGAATCTTCCAACTTCGTCTTCAAGCGCTTCGCCGTCTATCCACTTCGCCCACTTGCCGTCGCTAATGCTGAGGGCAGCGGACAAACTTTGTAAGGCACGTACGTTTGCCGCCGTCGCTAGTCGTAGAGAGGACATGGCTAACACCCGGCATGTCGAGTCACAAGTAGTTGATGTGTACTGCTGTAGCGTAGACGGTGGTATGAGTCCGGCGCCGCGTAGTCAGCAGTTGGTGGCTGCGATGCCCAGGACGTGAGTTGGGCCGTGAGACTAGGACAGTTGCAGCTTGGTGGGGGTGAGGAGGGCGCAGTCAAACGGCCGCAGGCAGATCTTCCACCCTTCTGTTCCTTAAGAGACGAGATGCACTGCTCGTCCGACTGTCGCGAGAGGCAGACATGATTTCTTGGGGCCGGCGATCGTGTGTATCTGCCTCGAGATCCCACCTCGAGCCCCGCTCGTTCCTTCCCTCGCGCACCAATGACACGGCAAGAGCTTGACCTTGGGTATATGCACAAAGAGACAACGTCAACATGAGTGGCGTTGAGATAGCCGGCCTCGTCCTGGGCTGTTTGCCGTTGATTATACAGGGTATGCTCGATTTTGGTATCCAGTGGGCGCCAAACAATGGCGACGGGCTAATGACAAGATAGGCATTGCAAGCTATAAAGAGGGACTCGATCCGGTCAAGAGCTTCATGGGTTGGGAGAGGGAGCTACCACACTTCATTCGGAAACTGAGGGGCCAACATGCCCATTACGCGCAGACAATTGAAATCCTCTTTGCGCCCATCACGTCCGAAGTCGAGCTCGCCGCGATGATGAGTGACCCCGGCGCGTCGCAGAAGCTTTGGAAAAGCAAAGAGATAGACCTCCAGGACAGGCTCCAGGGGACATACAGCTCCTATCAGAGTACGATGGCGGACATTGAAAGGATAATGAAGAAGATTGCGAGCAGGTTGGATTTGGATCGCGCACCCGAGGTAGGTACCGGTAACGTCTCCTATGTAGCATCGCGCTCACCCCTCTTCCAGCTCACGCGAAACGACCTCGAAGCGATGCTCGCCGCCAATCCAAAAAAGGCCGACGACAAGTTCGAATTCAGGAAGCGCGTCCGCTTTGGCATGAGCAAAAAAACGATCAAGGCACTTTTAGAAGAGTTGGACGAGTGCAACAAGGAACTCGAGAGATTCACGGAAAAGAGCGAGAAGATCGAGACGTATCGGAAAGCCAGCAAGCCTACGTATGCCACGCGGTTACAGCGACTACAGCGCTACGCTAAAACACTACATGAGTCGCTAACCGTGTGTTGGCAATGCTCGTGCAAGTCCTCTCACAAGACACGTCTTCAACTTGAGTCCCGAGGAAGTGTCTTCGCGTCAGGCCCCAGAAAGAACAGTGACGCTTCCAAGACTAGTTTCAACGTTTCATTTTCGACCCTCTCTTCTGACGGCAACTGCGCACCCTGGTCCTATCAGGCGGCGGAGATATGCGTAGAAGAAGATGATGATGTATGCCTTGCACCGATGGCCTCGCCTAAACCAAAGTAAGTGCAAAGGGAAGCGTCTACGGACGACTACGTGTGAAAACATGCGCACTTGCTAGTGACTTTGCATGACTGATGCCAGCAGGATGACGAAGAGCGTCAGTTTCGGTACGCCTCCTGCCTATGCTGTTTTGGACCCTGCAGGTAGACTTGGGCCTTCGCTTTCCGAGGTCAAAGACTTGTGCGCGTCCATACAGCAGGTACACAAAAGTGCCTCCACCATAGGTTTCTCGTTGGACAACAAGAGTAAACTACGGGGCGCGTATTCCATCGACACTTCGGAAGCATACGTCCCCCCTTCGGGACTGGTGTCTCTGGAAAGCCTCCTCGACCATCCGCCAGTCGTGAACGGACGACGGTCAAAGCTGAGCAAGAAGGAGAGATATAGTCTAGCCTTGACGTTGGCATCGAGTGTCCTCTATTTGAACGCGACCCCATGGCTTGCCAATGAATGGACGGTGCGCGACATTCTTTTTCATCGTACACCAAACACTGCACGTCCAATCGACATCGAACGCCCGTACCTCGCTCCAACGGTCATTGAGCTGTCGCAATGTGCAGCGAAGACGAAGAAGCCGAAAGTCTTCAAGAACACAGTCCTGCTTGCGCTGGCGATAGCGCTCCTTGAGCTTTATTTTGGGACGACGGCTGAAAAGTACCAGGAGTCGGAATCAGAGGATGGAATTGCCGATCCTTCGGTGCACCAGAATCCCTGGATGCTCTGCTCGTTCGCGCATACGTGGGCAGAGACGGAGACGGAGAATCTCTCCGCCGCGTTTCTAAATGCTATTCGGCATTGTATACATAGTTTCAGCGTGCCTGGCACCAGCTTGCAAGACGCTGAATGCCTCCAAGCAGCGGTGGAGGGTATTATCTTACCACTTCAGGAGGAACTCTCTCAATTCCTAGGCACGACATTGATGTGAAGTAGTAAGCCTGATATATATATCGTTAGTTATATACTCACACAATTCAATATCATATAACCGCCTGGCTGCGTTCGCCTGTACTGTGTATCTACCGGGGCGCGGGTCTCTTGGCCACATCGTAAGCCATGCCACGCCTCACTAAGCTCTCGAAAGTTGCAAGACAAGCACCACAACGCTTCGTGGCTACATCATCGGGTCGGAACGGTGGCCGCTTACTCACGCGCCCTCAGCTCGTATCTGACCCACGCACACGGCGATCCGACTCTGGGGTAACAAGCTAGTGCGGGATCCCCGACGCCAAGTTGGACGACATGTTGACGTTGTACACACTGGACTCCGAAGTGGGTAGTGATGTTCGAGCGGCGAAGTTGCCTTCGCAATACTCCCGTAGTGTGCGTAGGTAGCCACTTCGGCTAGCATGTGGTGCGGCGAATGAGTGCGCAACAACAGGGTTAGACATACGTTGCAGCAGGTATACCCCCGCGTCCCGGCCTGCATGTTGGGAAAATGCAGGTTCCCGGGTGAACACTCGAAGCTTCAACGTGACAGGCTGGTGGCAGCGGCGTGGCTGCTTGGCGGGGTAAACATTGAGGAGTACCGGTACACGGCAGCGAGCAGGAATAATAATACAATCGTGTTACTGCCATGACGGAATTGGCCGTTGTCTTTACCTGAAACACAGCGGCAAGTGGATCAGGATAGTCTACTTGCTGCGCTTCTCCGTCAATCTTACACCGCTATACGCGTAGCCGGTGATCGGAATACGTCATCACAGCAGGGTTTGCTGACCGTCAAGCACTAGGTCGAAACAGGCAAGGTAGGGATGACAGGCTACGGTTGGACGACTGCGACGGCGGCGGAGACCAGGCGGCGAAAAGAATGGCGTGCTGCAGAGGGTGAATTGGCCACGGCAAAAGTGATGGAGAATTGGCCTGTCTGGTCTCGGAAAAGGAGCAGGAGTTGGAGATGCCAATAATGATAGGCGTATGTGGCAACGAGGAGGAACATGCTAGGTTCTATTAATATAAATCAGCAGCCGGGGTCAGTTCAAGTTCGCGCCGTGATTGATATGTAGAATACTAGGAACTAGAGATAGATACGGAGTACCTACATAGAGAGGAGGTCAGCGCTGGCCGGGGGTCCGGCGTTGCAGGAACTTGTTATGCAGCGGTCCGACCACAACAACACAACCGCGCAGCACACAAGCACCGCACACAACACCCACCACGGCTGCGCTCTCGCATCCGCCTCTGCAATCACACACGCACACACGCACACACGCACACACGCACCCGGACGCGGCAATTCACCGTGGTAGGCTCTGGCGCGGGCACTGTGAACAATTCAACGCTCGTCAATCTAATCAGGGAGATCCTGGTCGGGCGTCTGCTTGGCACCCCTTAACGTCCGTCCCGTTCGTTACTCACCTTTGCTTGGATCCGTTTTCTCGATTCCCGACTCCAGTCCACGCTCCTCCACCGCGCTCACCACACCGGCGGCCCTGCTCACCCACACGACGCTCGCTGAGACCCGGACGCCGCTCGCCCAGCTGACCGCGCAGAGCGCACCCACACGCTCTTTTGCTGTTCCGCGCTCTCTTGCTCCCTCTGACCTCGCCGACGCCATGGCACAACAGTAGGCCGCCCTGGGCTCGATGCGGCGGGACGACGGCTGACAGCGAGACAGAATAGCATCGTCCTTGAAGGACTTCTGGCACACGATGACGTCGTACGACCGCCATGCCTCCCACGACTCGCCCTACCGGACGGGGCGCCACATCCCCATCCCCCAGAGCCGCCATGCCGCCCTCACCTCCATCACCGCCAGCGGCGCCGAGTCCCGCACCGACCTGCACTCGCCCTACCAGCACGACGAGCTGGCGACGAGCAATGGCTTCATCGGCTCGCCCAAGGGCCCCATGTCGCCCAGCTCGCCCTACTCGCCGGGCATGCGCGGGTCGCTGAGCCGCCAGGCCACTCTGGACTCGGACACGTTCGACAAGGCCGCCAACGGCCCCAACGGCCAGATCCCCATGCAGGACTTCAACGAGGGCCTCCCGCCGCCGCCGCCCGTCTCGCACTCGTGGCGGCGCATCGACCGCTGGGTCGAGGACCACTACATGGAGCTGTTCGACAACCTGTGCGAGGGCTGCACCTCCAACGACGTCAACGAGCTGGAGCACGAGCTCGACGCGACCCTCCCCATGGACATTCGCGAGTCCCTGCAGGTCCACGACGGCCAGGAGCGCGGCGGACTGCCCACCGGCGTCCTCTTCGGCCTGATGCTGCTCGACTGCGAGGAGATTGTCATGGAGTGGAGGAACTGGCGCAAGGTGGCCGAGGAGTACCTCACCACCAAGGTCGACTACCGCACCCCGCAGATCCCCGTCAAGGCGTTCGCTGGCTCGTCCACCGCGCCTCCCATGGCCCAGCCCCAGACGTCCGGCAACCCGCTCTGGCGACAAGACCTGCTCTCGCGCCAGGACTCGCAGCCGCCAAACGCCGTCCAGAAGGCGTACGCACACCCGGCCTGGATCCCGCTTGCGCGCGATTGGGGAGGCAACTATCTCGCTACCGATCTCGCGCCGGGTCCCAATGGCACGTGGGGCCAGATCATCATCTTCGGCCGCGACTACGATTGCAAATACGTCGTAGCGCGCTCGTGGGGCGCCCTGCTTGCCATGGTGGCCGACGACTTCGCCTCCAACAACGTGCACATGGACGAGGATACCGGAGAGCTGAAGCTGCTGGCCTTCAAGCGCCAGAATGTGGAGCCACCCTACCTCGAGCTTCTCCGCTGGCGGTGTGATCAGAAGCACGGCCGACGACCACCCAACAGGAGGCGTCCGACCAGCGGTCTGCGCGTCAATCCCAATGCGCCCGGCATGGTCGTCCCCAGTAGCACTGCGAGTAGCCCCTATCACAGCCCGGTCATGGGTCCCGAAGACCGTGGTCGAAGCCCCCATCGCCTGTCCAAACCGCCCAAGGGCATCAGCCCGCGCGGCAAACTTTCAAGCCCCCTTGCGCGTGTCGCTGAAGAGAACCCGCAACCGGTTCGCGTACACACCAACCTAGACTTCAAGGCCAGCGCACCCGCCGACAACCTGATTTCCGTCGATACCCCGAGGCCGAGCAACGACTTCCCCACGCCTCGCGACAGCCTCAGCAGCGACAAGGAGAACAAGGACACAAAACCGACCCCGTCGGCCCTGAAGAGCTCCGTTGCTGCGACTCAGTCAGAGGAGCTCAAGACTGTCGAGATATAGGAACCTCGCAGCAGACGATTTTCCTTGCACCACGCTTCTCATTGATGATCTACCTCTAGAAAGAAACGGCTGGATAACTGGCACCGACAACCGTACTCGACTCCCAGTATACACATGATAGGAGTGCAGGCGTAGGGCTACAACGGCGAAATATCCCACCCCCGAGGTTGTGATATATGTTTGGCGTAATTGAAGCATTTCCATTCCTTCAGCAACGGGCGTTTCCAATGCAGATCTATTCCTCCCAACAAGTGGCTGTATCGATGTCCCGGATGACCTTTTCCTCCTTTCGACCTCCATACACCTACTTCCAGCGTACACAGCATGCAGCACACAGCATTCGTAATCCACCACACCACTAGCACCAGTACTATCCCGCCCTCCCATCCGAGCCTGTTTCTGCCAAACCACCTTGTAACAACAAATTTCTTTTTTTGTCTTCGGTCCCGAGCGCTTGTGCTTTTCCACCGGCATATATTTTCCTTTTCGCAACACCACTTGGGCTGTCCCACACTAGCATGGCGGCCGGGTTACTATCTGGGAGGCGCGTGGCGGCTTGGAGATTCTATTGCACACAGTACGGAGTTGTTTTTTTCGTTTCTTTTTAGCGTCGAGTGGAGCTTTGATAGCTACTGCTTTGTGCTGAAGTGGATTATGGGACTAATAGGGCAGTTCGGTGTGGGTAGGTAGCGCGTGGCAAGAAGCAAAGTACAGAGACGGGTTTTGTGCATGTATAGTGTTGGTGAGTGCTGGGGGGGATTACGTACCATGCATGAATGAGATTTGTTCAAAAGTCAACACGGGGTCGTTTTGTTGTGACAATGTGTGCCAGCAGCTTTTTCTTCCACTGAATCGGGAAGCGACGTGGTTACCGATTATGGGACCGGCGCCGAAGAGGATAAGTGTGCGTGTCATGTTGAGGGTATCGGAGGGGGTTTGGTGGATTGCTTGTGAGGTTGGTCAAGTTGATGTGTCTTTTGGTTTGAGGTGATACTGCAGAAGACATGGCTTTGGG
The DNA here is from genome assembly GCA_010015605.1 of Decorospora gaudefroyi. NCBI lineage: Eukaryota > Fungi > Ascomycota > Dothideomycetes > Pleosporales > Pleosporaceae > Decorospora > Decorospora gaudefroyi. Next base: position 264,346 of record ML975247.1, read on the forward strand.
TATACTTGGTAAGTCTCCGTGACCCAGATATCATTATTGATCTCCTTGGGCTACATAAACTGCTGTTTAGCTGCATGTATTCAGTGGTAAGTAGGGCGCTCTCTGACGATAGTGTGTTGCGGAGTAATCTGCACTCGCTCCGTGGACTTCGAGTGCTTCAGGGTTTACGCTCATGGTGATGTTTAGAAATGAATCACGATGATGGTTATGTAGCTGGTGTTCACCGGGACTATGTTTAGGAGTGACATGGCATAGGAAAAACAGGAATATGAAGTCAGATAGTTACCGATGGGTGATGGCGCTAGGTAGTAATGGGTCGCGAATGGTCAGGCGCGTCATGTCATGGTGCAGCCCTGAACATCGAACTTTGTCACCAACAACTGACGCGCAACATTACCTAGGTACCAGTAGCGACGCCAGCTTACTATGCATACGAAACAATAATGGACTTCTCCGCGGACGACGACGAGGCTCTCAAGCAATATCTTCCCAGCCATTTCGGGAAGAAAGATGGTTCCGTAGACGTCGAGGCGCAAATCGAGCGCGCGCGCAGGAAAGTGGTCGATGAGAGCAAGCAGGAACAGAAAGAGGATGGATCGGACGACGACAGCGACGACGACAGCGACATGAGCGATGAGGACGAATACCCAGTTTCTCATGAATTGATTATCAAGACAGCTGACCGGGCGGTCACGACTCTTGCGCTCGATCCGTCGGGCACGCGACTGGTGACGGGCGGTAACGACTGCCTACTCAAGTTGCACGATTTGAGTGCGCTCACTCCGAGTACGATTCGCGCCTTCAAGACGGTAGACCCGTTCGCTACCAAGGCTTCGGAGACGGCCGAGTCGCATTCGATACACCAGGTGCTATATGGTCCGCACTCCGGAGGCCAGTTCCTCTGCATCACCGCGACACCGCAAGCGAGACTGTTTAGCAGAGATGGCGACCTCATCTCCGAGTTTGTCAAGGGCGACATGTATTTGCGGGACAAGCACAATACGAAAGGGCACACAGCAGAGATCACGAGCGCCGCATGGCATCCTACGAATCGCGATAGGTTTGTCACGGCGGGGACGGATAGCACGGTGCGCATATGGGACGTCAACAAGAGGATGAAGCAAGCCGAGGTTATCGTGCACAAGTCGAGGGCTGCTGGCAGTGCAGGCATGACGCGGATGACGGCTATCGCATGGGGCGCAGCTGCCGAGGGAGGAAGCAGTATGCTTGTCTCTGCAGCACTGGATGGGAGTCTAGTCATGTGGGGTGGTGAAGGCCCATATCATCGACCTACTGCAGAGGTCAAGGACGCGCATGCGAAAGACACGTGGACGAGTGGGTTAGACATCAGTGCGGATGGCAGGCTGGTGATTACCAGAGGCGGAGACGACACCATCAAGCTGTGGGATACCAGAAAGTTCAAAACACCACTCAAGACGACATCCCACCCCTCAACCTCATCGCAATATCCTACATCGAACATCCAATTTGCGCCGGACTTGCAGAGCATAGTCACGGGCTCAGAGACAGGTCACCTCCACATCCTCAACCCAGCAACGCTTCGCCCAGAACTTGTCACGCCCGTTACACCAGGACATCCTCTCATAACCGTAAACTGGCACCGGAAAATCAACCAGATACTCACCGGCTCTGCCAACGGGCAAACAACAATCCTCTTCAACCCCAAGCTCTCCAACGCCGGTGCCCTTAGCATCCTCAGCAAAGCGCCGAAGAAACGCCATCTCGACGACGACCCCTCCCTTACCGTGGACATGGATCCTCTGGGTATGGCAGGCGAAGCACGCGACCCGTCCAGCAATGCAGCCTCCTTCTCCGCACGTCATCCCACCATTGGCCTTACCGCGTCAGGCAAATCAAGAGACCCGCGGAGACCGCATATCCCTGCTACCACGCCGTTTGCCAAGTCGACGCCCGATCAGAAGTTTGTCATGGAGCAGATTGAAGGCAGCGATATGCGCGACGAGGACCCGGTGCAGGCGCTGCTCAAGTATGCGCCCAAGGAGGGAGAGAAGGCCATCTTTACGGGCGCGTGGGAGAAGACGCAGCCTGTCGGTATCTACAAGGACTATGATAGTGAGGAGGATGCGAGGAACAGTAAGAGTAAGAGGGTGAAGCGGTAACTTTGTCATACCGAGCGGGTGCAATACACCACACTTTTTTCGAACCGTGAAAGAATATACCCATATCATACATTGCAGTCAAGCTCCCACTCAAAGCAATTATGATGACTGTCCTGCGTTTATCTAATGCGCTGCACGATACCTTCATGAACGATAAACAGAGGCTTGGCGCACATGTCAGCGCCCGCCCCTTACCGGTAGTTAGGTAGGTAATTATCGTCCCCACCCCAATCAGCGAAACCGTTGCACAATCGCGTCGCGACACCACCACCACCACCACCACGCCCCACACTCCTTGCATCACCCGAACCGTCAACAAAAAGAAAAAAGAAACCCGTCCGCCCAACTTCTCCATTCGCTATCTCCAACAATGTTCGCACGCACATTCCGCAACGCCGCGCCCACGCTCGCCCGCAGCTTCTCAGCGACCGCGCGGCCGCAACTGGCGCGCATGACGGTGATTGGGCGTCTGGGTGTTGCGCCCGAGGAGGTGACGGTGTCCGGGGACAGGACGTTGGTGCGGTATGTGGTGGGCACGAATTATGGCAAGGGCGAGGAGAAGAAGACGAGTTGGTTCCGCGTTGCGAGCTTTGTTTCGGGGGCGCAGAAGGATTATCTCATGAATGTGCCTAAGGGGTGAGTTTTGTGGAGTCTCCTCTCGGACGTGCCTTGGTTTTCATGAGGACGTTTACAGGGTTTGAATTGAATTGACTAACAAGTCATAGATCTCTTCTCTATGTCGATGCTGATGCGCGCATGGAGACGTACCTCGATAGCGAGGGCAACAAGAAGAGCAACTTGAGCTTAGTCGCACGTATGTCTTCCCCCGCAGCCCAGCTCTATACAAGCGAGTTCAGACGCAGGGCTAATGCATCTCACAGGCAACTTCGATGTCCTTTCCCGCCCCCAGAACACCGATCTCGATACCAACGAGGAGGGTCTTGTCCGGGAGGCGTCCAGCTAGACGCCAGATGCTTTTCTAGACACCGATTTCCTTCGACCGCTGTGTTCCATAATGCGTAGTCTAAGAAGAAGAAGAAGAAGAAGAAGAAAAGAAAATGGGGAAGTGGGCACGCTGTTAATGATTGAGCTGCTGGGCCTGCGCTTCGTATGGCGCCGTGGGACTACTCGGGGGAGAAATTGTATTCTGATACGGCAGTGTAGACTATTGTGAAGGGGTTTCATGTGTACGATCTCTACTCTCGAGTGGCTTGGGCGGGTGTTTAGGTAGTAAATGATACCTTTTCCTTTGCACTACTTTTAACCTATACATGAGACTGTGCTACTAAAGACCGAAACGTACTACCATCAAGATAGCCCCCGGCGCAGCTGTCTTAGACACAATATTGAGTCCCATCAACATTGTACGTCTCTGCCCTCTCGCGCACGGGCAGGAAGTGCGGCGAACGAAGACCTCCGCAAAGGCCCCTCAACTTTTTGTGGCGCAACTTGCAAACTCCAACCCCCCACGTGTTTACCATGCATAGAGTCGTGCCCTTACCAGCGCGTCAGCTCTGGGGCCATGCTCCCCGCGTACGGTCGTTCAATCGCAGTCGTCGAACTTTTGCAACCGTTTCCGCCACCGACTGGTACACCAGCACAAGGCCAACCCCCACGCCTACCTTCTCTCTGACTATCCTACAGGCCATACGATGTAATCGTAATCGGCGGCGGCCATGCAGGCTGCGAAGCGTCGGCAGCAGCAGCACGCGCCGGAGCCCGCACCGCACTCATAACGCCGTCGGTCGAGAACCTCGGGGTATGCTCTTGTAATCCCTCGTTTGGCGGTATCGGCAAAGGAACCATGCTTCGCGAAATCGACGCGCTGGACGGGGTCGTGGGTCGCATTGTCGATAAAGCGGGCGTGCAGTTTAGGGTGCTGAACAGGAAAAAGGGCCCTGCGGTTTGGGGACCACGGGCCCAGATTGACAGGGCGCTGTACAAGCGGTACATGAAGGACGAGATGTTGGCGTACAAGGGATTGAGTGTTGTGGAGGGGAGTGTGGCGGACATCATTGTGGATAGGACGCAAGAAGAGGGCTCGGAAGGACGCTATGGGAAGATTACGGGCGTGAGATTGGAGAATGGGGAGACGATACCGACTGGGAATGTGGTCATTACCACTGGCACCTTCTTGGGTGGAGAAATACATATTGGGCTACAGGCGTATCCGTCTGGGCGCATGGGCGAGGCCGCGACATTCGGGTTGAGCAAGAGCTTGAAGGACGCGGGCTTTACGCTGGGAAGGTTAAAGACAGGAACACCGCCGCGCCTGGATGCCAAGACGATTGACTTCAAAGTGCTGGAAGCGCAGGAGGGCGACGACCCGCCGATGCCGTTCAGCTACTTGAACGAGCGTGTACAAGTCGAGAAACAGTTACTGAACCACGAGACGCGAACGAATGAAGCGACACACGAAATCATACGGCAGAACCTCGATAAGTCGATACACATTCGCGAAACCGTAAAAGGGCCGCGATACTGTCCATCCCTAGAATCAAAAGTCATTCGTTTCGCAGACAAAACGTCGCATATCGTCTGGCTCGAACCAGAAGGTTTTGACAACGACATCATATACCCCAACGGCATCTCCTGCACGGTCCCCGCAGACGTCCAGAACGCCATGCTCAAGACGATCAAAGGTCTTGAGAACGTGACTATGCTTCAACCCGGCTACGGCGTGGAATACGACTACGTGGACCCCCGGCATCTGCGCTCCACCCTCGAAACGAAAAACATATCCGGACTGTTCCTCGCAGGCCAAATCAACGGCACCACAGGGTACGAAGAAGCGGCAGGCCAGGGGATTATTGCCGGTATAAATGCTGGCTTGAAAAGCTTAGGGAAAGATGGTATGGTCTTGACGAGAGCCGATGGCTACATCGGTATCATGATCGACGACCTCATCACCAAAGGCGTCAGCGAACCCTACCGCATGTTCACCTCCCGCTCCGAATACCGCATGTCCGCGCGCGCCGACAACGCCGACACACGCCTCACACCCAAGGGCCGCGCCGCCGGCATAATCAGCGACACACGCTGGACCACCTTCGAAGACGCCACCGCCCAAATGGCGGCGCTCACAAAACTACTCCAAGCCAAAACCATGGGCTCAAAAGACTGGAACGAATCCGGCTTCTCCGTCCGAAACGACAGCTCCAAACGCTCCGCTTACGACCTCCTCCGCCTCGCAAACACCACCCCAACATCCCTCACCCCGCTCCTCCCCTCCATCGCCTCCTTCCCACCCCGCATCCACCACCGCGTCCACATCGACGCCACGTACGCGCCCTACGTCGCCTACCAAACTGCAATCCAAGCCCGGTGGCTCCGCGACGAGCACCTGCACCTCCCCCTCGACCTCGACTACGACGCCATTTCCGGCCTCAGCTTCGAGGAGAAGCGGGCGCTGGAGGTGGCGCGTCCCGAGAGCGTGGGCATGGCGCGACGCGTCGAGGGCGTTACGCCGACGGGGGCGTTGAGGCTTTTGCAGTTTGTGCGCGGTGTGGGTAGGGAGGAGAGGGAGAGGAGGGTGAGGCTGGAGATTGAGGGGAGGAAGGGGAGGAAGGGGAGGGTTGGGGCGGTTGGGGGGTTGTAGTGTGTGTGTTTGGAGGAGGGGGGGGAGGTGGGATTGTATATGTATATGTATAGCATTTGGATGGCGTTTTCACTTCGAGCTTGTAAGGCACCAATCATATATCATTACTTAGTAGATTACCTTCTTGCAACACCTCCCACCCTCTGTTACCAGCATGTGAAAATGAAAAATCCATATCCTCCCCTATCCTTTTAAACGAACATAGATTTGTTATCCATCCCTTCCACCTACCTATCGCTCTTGCTCATCAGATACATAATGCGAGTATGTGAGTTTTTTGTACCTTTTTTTTTTACGGGACTGCATAATTTTGTGAGTTTGACTTTGGCGAGGTTTCATGCTTGAAAGTACGATATGTCGGTTTCTTTATTAGGATAAGGAATGGGGGGGAGGTCGTGGGATGATATGGTAGAGCGTAGTGCGGGATGCGTAGAGGATATATAGCAACAACTACCAAGCCTCACTCGCATCCTCTCTCACACACACAACACTGAACCAACCCAACCCAAAACACCAACATATCGACGCCCAGACACTGCGTTCCGTTCTGTTTGTGCTGCTACATGTGAGAGCGTGTGTGCTACAGGAGTTGGTGTTAGTATTTAGAGTTGGTTTCAAGAGACCGCGGCGGGAACGCATGCTGGACAGAGCACGAGGTTGGACGAGTAGGTAGTCGGGAACACCTATGTATACAGCACCGCTACTGTAGTTGCAATATCGTGGCGGAAAAAAAGAGTTTTTCTTACTTGTATAGTTCGTGTTGGGATGGAGGGGTCACGAAACAGCAAGCAAGCTATCAGACGAACCAAAGAGGTTGTGCGTTTTCTTTTTACATTGTTTAAAAAAAAAAAGAAAACTAGTATTATACACACACGGGCCCAAACGAAGAGATCGGGCTTCCATGTCCACACACACAAAGGAACAAGGGCGACGAAGAATGCGCTCGTAAAATTGAGATTTTCAAATCAACGACTACACACGGAAACGCGCGCTCAAATGGTATATATCCAAGGCCCACACCACCAACTTTTGCATGCACATGCAAACCTATGCCCAACAGGACGATGAACAATTGGGAAAAACGGCCACTGAGATAACTGGCGCAGAAAAGAAAGAAGAGGTACAACAATGAGACGGCAAAAAAGAAATTGTACTCATGTTCATGGTTTCGTCACCGAGGCAAGCCGATACATGTCGGAGCCGACAAAAGATAATCAAAGAAAAGGGGCATGCAATGCAATGCAGACATCATTGAGTATGTCTGCAAAAAGAAAAAGACAGAAAGGTCGGTCTAGGAGATTAAATAACAAGATGAGAAGATGATGGAAAACGAACAGGTGGTCCTCTAGAAGGCTGCGCCCTTGTGTGCCGAGATGCTCATTTCACGTGTGTGACGGTCGTGATGCTTTTGTTGCGGGTAGCGACAGTGGTAAGTGCTCAGTAGTGGCTGCCGGCCATGAGCCCATGTTGTGGTGGCGCCATGGTCATTCCGAGGCCTGGGCCGGGAATGTCGTTGATCGAGTGGGGCAGACCAGAGAGGAACTCGTTGCCAGAATCCGGCGAGAGGTCCTCTTCAAGCGAGTGGAGATGATCCTCGTCGCCTTCGAGGTCGTCCTCATGGTAGTCACTCAGCGGCTCGCCGTCAGCGCGTGGCTCGTGTGTGCGACGATGTCTGATGAAATTAATTAGTAACTTTGCTTTTGGTTGGAGGATAATTGAGGTAACCTACTGGGCGAGATTGTCCGAACGCGAGAAGGCTTTGTTGCACAGAGGGCACACGTATGGTCGTTCTTGTGTGTGGGTGCGCACGTGTCTAAGCGCCCGGGGTCAGCGTCTATGCAAAACGACAAAAATAGTGCGGAGCCTCATGGTCCTGCGATACACAAATAGAGAAATGGGGAAATTGCGAGCGCTTACCTCTTGAGGTGTTCTAATCTCTTGAACAGACGACCACATGTGGGGATCGGGCAGGAATGCGACTTTTGGGGATAGGGGCCAATCTCCATCATTGTGGCACTTCGGGCGCGTCGATAAACGGGCCCAGTACCTGCGGCGCGAGCAATGGCGCTATGTTGCAGAGGGCTCTCAAACAATTCGCCGTTAACCAAATTGTTAAGGTCGTCGTGATGAAGCACAGCAGATTGAAGTTCGGGGCTCTCCTCGACGGTGTTGAGTGGAGTGCCTTGCCGTGACATGTCGATCACAGGCTTGGATTCGGGCATGGCCGGAGGGTAGCTTGCGCCATTCGCACTGTTTGGCGAGTGCTGATTTGACTCGTCGACTTCCGCAAGAGGAACCACTGAGCTTGACATGGACCGCCTCAAGTCACTTGGGCGGTGAACTTGATGAGCCGTACCGGAAGCAGTGACAGCAGCGGCGATGCCAGCAGACAGCGAGGAGCGCCTTCTCCGTTGCTTGTAGGTCGGTGAACCTTCGATGACAGAGTAAACGTTTCCAGGAGCGAATGGCCTTGAGACGCCAGGGTAGCCAGGACCCATCAGGTTTGATGGGGGCATGTTCATCAAGGGGTTGAATGTGTTCGGGACAGGAAGGTCGGGAATAGCACTGTACAGACCAGTGTCCTCATTAGCAATGTATGCTGGCTCAGCGCCGAGGCTAATCTGGTGCTGAGGTGGCGTCAAGGGCTCGAATGAAAGACCGCGCGTGCTGTAATCCTCGTAGTGAGACGAGACGAAAGATGGAGCAGGCGAGTACTCCATGTATGCTGGCATAGAGCTGTGCCGTTGGTGGACTTGCGATAGCGGGATGCCGTTGCGGTCGTACTGCATTTGCGTGCCGAACTCGCGCTCTCTGCTCTTCACGATGGTGTTCTGGATTGTTGGAGGCATCGACATTTGCTGGTGGTATTGCGCCATTGGATCTTCGTGGTGCATCTGTTGCTGCATGGGTTGCTGCATCTGGGGCATTTGCTGTGGAACAGGTACCATGCTTGGTGGGGGCATCGAGTCCATGGATCGCATGTCGGGCGAAGTGGTCTGGTAAGAAGGCTGTTGCTGCTGTTGCTGCTGCACATTGTTGTTGAATGAGGAAGAGTTCGTTTGTTGTGCTTTGGTGAGCTGCTCGAAGAGCGACTGCGATGAATCGAATTCGAAGGAAAGGGCTGGCTCGCTCACGGCCATAGTAGTCGCCTCCTGGCCCATCTTCTCTCGCTTGAGGTCACGCTCCAAGGCATCGAGGAAGAGTCTGTCGTGCGGCACGCTGTACCAGTAAAAGACCTTCTGCTTCTTTTGTGTTCGGATGCAGTTGTTCTTGTACAGGAAGTCAAGGAATGCGCTCTTGGGCTCCTCCAAGGATGCATCTGTGCCCGATTTCAGGTTGCGCAGATCTGAGAAGATGCCCTCCTCGAACTTCTTCGAGTTCTTGACTGGGCGGCCAAAAGCTTGGAATCTGAATGACAGACATCGTACAATGTCTGTGCCAGAGATGTGAAATAGGTTGTTCCTGCACTGGTTAGCTTTGGGAATGTCGCGACTGTACTGATGCAAGAATGCGCTTACCATAAAACACAGGAGACATATTCGCCAGTTGGTAGCAAGAATCTGCGGATGTATTGTTCCGGTTGCCAGTCCACTGGTGCGGATATGAGGAAGTATTTGACTGTAGCCGTGTCAGTACGCCGGACGGGAAAGTCAATGCATCATAGAGAGTAATGCGCGACTGCGATGGAGACATAAGTGAAGCACGTACGGTTGTCGACCTGCTGTAGCGCGACGACGCTGTCCGGCGGGAGGCTTTGCTGAGCGTCCTGATCTAATAAAAAGGTCTCGGGCGCGACAGAGCGTGCCTGAGGCGGCGGCATCTGAGCATGATGCGCGGATGGATACATGCTGCGCTGCAACACGTTCCTCTATACGAGTGTTTGAAAGTCGGGCTTCAGACGCGGTGGCCCGATGGTTGGACGGAGATGGAACACGACGGAATGGCTCGACGAGGACCTGCCAGGTTCGAAAACGAAAGAGTGTCAGGCTATGTTAAAGGGATAGATAATAAAACGCGAACGTGAGGCCGACAATAAACGTGAGGAACCTGCCTCAGATAGCAGTCTCGAATTCACCAAGAAGAGTACGGCTTTGGGAGGGGATACGAAACGCAAATCTGAGGGGGCAGCGGCAGCTTTAGGTGTCGGAGCGTGTGTGAAACAGGAGGCTAGTGGTCTCACATTGATCTATTTCCGCACACCAGTCAGCGGCCTGGCCGGTGCAGCTAGCGTGGCCAATTAGGGCGCCAGACCAGTGAACAGGCCCAGTTGGGTGCAGGGGTTGCCGGCGACTCGTGGGACGGCCGTGCAGGCGGCGACGGTGGTGGTGACGGCGTCGAGCTTGGCGGGTGCTGGAGTGCTGGCGATGCGTTGGGAGGGTTGGGACACTCCGGGATGCTGCCTGTCGACGCTCGAGAGTGATGGTGATGGCGATGGTGATGGGATGGGACAGGATGGGATGGGATGTCGCGAACGCTAACAGTAGGTACGTCGAGGACCCTGTCATGCGCTGGGGCAGCGGGCAGTTGCGTGCCTGAGTCGCCCTTTCCTCGCGGCTTTGATCGCTCCTTCCTTGCGCGGTGGTCGCTCCTGCCCTCTCCTGCCCTGTGTGCCTGCCTCCCTGACCCTCTTCGGCCTTTGCACCTGCCCTCGGCGCACGCGTCACTTCGGGCCTAGCCCCGTTCCGCCAGAACCTTGTCCGCTTCGCTTGCCTTGCTGCTTGCATCCTCCACGAGGCCCCTGCCAGCGTTTGCCCATCTCGAGTATTGATCATCGCGGTCCGACGGCTTCATCGAGTCCACGATTCTTGCGTTTTAGTTAGCTCCCTCCACATGCTTGATGCTGCAACGTCCCTAACGTCCCCGCCGCTCACCACCAGCCTTCGTCATGTGCGCGTAACACCGCGAGTGAGTGTGAATGACCTGCAGAAGCGCCTTTGCAGCCACCTACTGTGTAGATGCCCGCCGGCGCTCTCCGTCCAACGTTGCTTTTCCACCGCGTCCGCTGTGAACAGACATCCACGGAGTACTGCTGCCAGTGATCCGTGTTCTGCATGGCAAACGCATTCTCCAGTTGTGAGGCTAGGTAGCAAACCATCAGTTGCGCTATAGACGCAGGAACATCACACGCTGGATGCTGCATCTTCGTGCAGGCCCTGGAATCAGGCCAGTGCGAGTGGTCACGAGAACCGCCAGCGTTGTTGCTGAAATCATCGCCTGTGGCTGCTCCAGTATTTAGGTATTGTCCGAGTTTATTACCAGGTGAGGTGCGTCTGGATGCAGGAACAAGCAGAAGCAGTGCTGGGGCATGGTTTGATCTTCATCTGAAACGCGCCTTTAGCCAGACCTGCGGGAGCGGTCATCGTCGGCCTGCAAATCTCCAGATGGTCGCTGAAGTGATCTCCTATCCAATCTGTCGCTATCTGGTCGTCACCTCCATCGCTCTGTAGTCGTCAGCCAAACAATAGGATAGTACGCACCCTGCGATAGACTGGATTCTCTGTTCGGCGTGACGCTTCCTCGCAAGCCACTGAGATATGGTGGAAGCCGTTTCAGATTCGCTTTTGGCTAGCCGACCCGCGCCCGCCGTTTTTGCTCTTTGGCCAAGGAACGAATCAGCGCCCTCGGCTGCTTACCCTCACGGGTGCAAGCGCTGTCCGCTTGGGGATACGATGACCTACCTTACTCACATATTCATGCGTTATTGGAAGGCTTGATGTCACAGATACTGTCAACTCAAGCTGCCAGCCCAGCCACAGTCTTTTCTGCCATGTTGTGGGGAGTCGGGACTGCTCGGTGGAGATGCGCAAAGGAGCTTGCAGATGCCGTCATGGAAACTTTGGAAAGGCAGCTCGTTGAAGCGCAGACCCTGAGGACCCGGCGATTTACAAACGGTTGTGCTCTCTGTTCGCTCGGCATCCTTCCACTCGGCGCCGGGAGCCCCTTATCACAACTAATTTATTATTGTCGACTCTGAAAAAGTAAACATCGGCGCCGTTTCTGCGAACGCTTGCGCCTTGTCGTGGGACCTGCGCTGTGCAGTACCGATCCCGAAAACAAAGTCTCGTATATGTGGGTACTAGTGACGATGCAACCCAACGGGATAAATATCACTTTGGCTTGGTGTAGTAGACTTGTACCTGCGTTAGCGGAGGTTGGAGATGAGCTCCTGAAACACATTGCCCTGAACCCGACGGCCGAAACGGGACACCTTGGCTTCGCTTAAACACAACCCGTTACCTACCTCTGCATGATGTGATGAGGTCCTGCAGGCCAGCTCCACACTTTCCCTATTGTTTACAGACGGGGAAGAAAAAAGGGCTAGATACATGCGGGAGAAAGTATTGATCGAGAATCAAGCCACCGTTAGTGGCAGCCCCAAGTCATGGCTTCGCAGCGGCTGATGAACGTGTTTGCCAGAAACATCAATAGCAAGCGAGCCTTGCCATTGCTTTTGGAAAGAGAACCTGCCGGGTGGGACCTGGGTACAACATCCATTGGCGAGTTGGTCGAACAGTCGAGTAGGGTACAGTAGTGGAGGAGCCGGGCAAGATTAGCCGTTGTAGCCGTACCAACACTCAAAGCGGCGTTGCCCCCCTTTGCTCTGCGGTCCCGAACAACAGACAGACTTTAAGCCCACGAAACTTAAATTCATAACGTGTCCAGGGTAGTTTTCAGATGCACTCTTCTTGTTATTGTCTTGACTCTTCAAGGGCCTCGTCACTTGACCTTCACTGACTTGTAGCATGTGGGACCAGGAAGAAGGCTACTACTTGCTGGTGGAGCCAGAACAGCCGAGGGTCCTGCCGCGGTTAGGGTTGTTGATCTGCTATCATTGTGTCAGATTTCGAACTCTTGTATCAGATTGTCGGGAGTTTCACATCCATCTGCAGTCACTTGCAGAAGCGTTTACTGCCGTGCAGCGCAACCACTTCCATGGCGGAGCTATTGAGATGGGACCACAGATGGGGCCACAGTCCCTGAAGATTGGTAAAAATCTGAGCATCTCGACAGCAGATGCAGATGGACAGCAGATTTACCTTCGCTACGAGTTTCGACGTTGAAGCGTGGACGACGGACCCTTACGTTTCCGTTACGTTCTTCTGGAATTATTCCAAGTCACCGTACCTGACTACTGAATCCTGATGAACTCCACTTCGTTCATCATCATTGCGTTATCGTCTCTGGGGAGTCTACACAGTATGGTGTCGACGATTCATGTTCCCTAGTGGGATCCGTACTAACGAAGCGAAGCCACCGACTTTCTTAGTGCCTTCATCATGCACAACACATGACACATGATGGAGGTAAACTTTATTGCAACCAGTCAAAGAGTCTTTTCGTACCAGGGTAAAGATGCGACGTTATGTAGCCGTACCGGGACTGCTGGACTTCCAAAAGGTCTGGCAAGAGTGAACCTGCGCCAAGGAGCTGAAGGAGACGATGCAGCCGGCAAGACCCTTTCTCCAAGAGCAAACTGTGGGCCCAAACTGAGATGATCTTCCCGTTGATTTGCAGAGGATCCTCCTGCCCGCCTGAATCGATAGTGTAGCATCCAAAAAAAATCTAGAACTTGACAACAGCAAATTTGTAGCTCTCTCTACTATGATGGTAGCCCGACAAGTAGTGAATTGCAGTTCTTGACAAGTCCCTAGCGTTGCTCATCGAAACCGGTTCTCGTGACAGTTGCGGCTACCTCGCCATGTAGCCAGAATCTGACACTGGTGGATACGTCGAAGATATGTTGTATAAGCCGAAAGTTAAACCTGATCTCGAACTAGAGGCTGATAACTGGCTTTCGTTCCGCGGATGATGGCAGGGAAGATCGAGTCGGATCTCGCTCAAAGTTCCGGTGACCGTCCTGGTCCTGAGACGGTTGGCGCCGCTGAAGCAAGGTGGGGTAGGAACGATCGAACCTCAGGCGCGTGGAGCGGATGCACTGCACCTGGTCAACCGTCACAGTGGACCGCGTGAGTTGCCTCCTTCGACATTGATAAGTGGCGAGCGTACGATTTGCAAGGGTAGGTCGTTCGTTCATGGACTGAGGGTTAGCTCTTACACAACACACTCAATTAAGGTTCGTGTGCAGTGATGGCGGCTCAGCTGATCATGGACCTTCGTCGATGTATTCACTGTTACGCAGCTTTAACACAAAACACTTCCAGATTGCGGCAGTGTCATTGTCATGGCATCAGAAAGCCCACCAAACCAGTACCATGATTACCCTGCAGTGTCCAGTCCGACAATCGGCAACTCGGTGGTATTGTCGCGTGAGCACGACGCTAAATCAGCTCAACAATGCAAAGCCTCAAAGACCCCACGAGCACGTCTTTTGCCATCTCCAGGATGGTGGCTGCGGCCTCACCGGAATGTAGCTGGGTGTTCCCTTCCGTGCGGGTGGCGTGCACGATCCTTGGCCGTGGATCGACATTTCCTAGAGGCAATCCGTCACATACCGCTTGGGTACCCTGTTTAGAGGTGTGGAGGTAAATTGCCATAAGGTCCAGGTACCAGTAAGCAGTGTAGGTCGACGTTGAAGTGCACCTCGCGCTGTATGACGCCGATTGGGGACTTCGCCTCGTCTGTGCGGAGATGTGTTGCAAATTTGGGAAATTTGGGGACCGTCAGACGATAGATCTCAACAACTCCTCAAGAAGACGTTAAGTGATATCTCGCCCAAGATGTAAGAATGAAAGTGCGGTGGAAGTCTGAAGCTGCTTCCTGCTTTGTCGCTAGCGGCTCTTGGCAGCCTTCCCACGGAAGCTGCGTCAGTGCGACCGCGACAGAACACCAATGCATCCGCGCCCATGATATCTCTTTCCATGGCGGGGGCCAGATTGCCTTCGCGCACTCTTACGGCTCTCTTGAACACCTCAAACGGCATATCCTGTGTTTCGCGGCTTCCACTGAAACGGCAGTCTTTGTGTTCGATCTCCTCACGTGCCTCGTGTTCCTGGCTACGCAATGACGTCGCCAGAACATGCCGACCTTCCTTAAATCCGAGGCACTACAAGCGATACAGTATATGTCCTACAGGTCTTTTCAGTACTTCGACCACGCGGAGACTTAAAATCGAGAATAACGGAAAGACTTCGCAGTCATCTAGGGACAGTGAAGAGGTAGGACACTTACTCCTTCGAAAAACCCTCTCCATGTAGCTTTTTTTTTGGTTGATTGGCATATTCTGAAATCCCATTATACCCTCCAGTGTTGTTGTCTCTTTAGCTTTTTCTGTTAAAGACGTCAAGTCGTGAAAGATTCATTGCAAACATGATGACTCGCCCAGCCATCCAGCGAGGCGGCTTATGGCTTGTGTTATTGACATGTACCCCTTAGGACAATGTATTGGGTTGCGTTGGAGAATACATTCACACTGAAATCATCAGACTGACCATACTTCAGCGACGCCCACTCACATCAACCTCCACCAAACTCGCCGCAACTCTAAAATCTACGCTCAAACTTGACAAACCTCGACATGAGCAAATATACAACCTCCCCAACATACTCACCTTCTCCCGATTAATAGCGACGCCCGTAGTCGGCTACCTCATCATCCATAATCATCACCTCTACGCCTTCTCACTGTTCGCCTACGCCGCTATTTCTGACCTTCTCGATGGCTGGATAGCCCGACGCTGGAACCTGCAGACAGTCGTCGGCAGCGTTGTCGATCCCATGGCCGACAAGTTCCTCATGACGACGCTGGTGACGTGTTTGGCAGTGAACGGCAGCCTACCAATGCCGCTTGCCGCATTGATTCTGGGAAGAGATGTAAGCTTGGCTCTTTCGGCATTCTACTATCGCTATGCTAGTCTGCCGGCTCCGAAGACCATGGCGAGGTATTGGGATTTCAGTCTCCCGAGTGCGGAGGTGCATCCCACGACTATCTCCAAGCTCAATACCTTCCTGCAGCTGAGCTTGCTGGGTACGCTGCTCTGTACCAACTTGCTGCATGACCCTTCAGCTACGACCTCTGCGGCTGGCGGGCTACTCATGTCAATCCAGGGGCTTTTGGGAGGAGAGGAAGGTGTCAAGACTATAATTCAGGGTATGTCGGCTATTGTGGCTAGTACCACGATGTACAGCGGGCTCGAGTATACTTGGTCCAAGAAAGCAGTAGTTATCCTAGGTGGAGATGAGGCGCTAAAGAGAAAGCAAGGCTTCCGAGGTAGGATGATCATGGCGAGTGGCTTTGGATCTTTCATTGCGGTCGCCGCGTATCTTTGGTACAATGGGCAGGCCGAGGATGATTCGGAAAAGGAGGCCAGCAAGAGATTGGGTGCACAAAGTGGTTGAATGCAGATGGTCCTGTACGATAAATAAACGATACGCGAAGAAAAAACTATTGGAGTTGCTACATTTCATTCTACATCCCAAACACCAAGAATGCGCAACCCACCTGCATATCCATCCATCCCTTCCATCATCCGCCGCTCTTCCTTCCGCAAACAATCATCGGACTCCAGAACCAAAAAAAAACATAATCACTCGCAACCAACACCAACCACACCCGCACCCCCTCTATTCCCGCACCCCTGTATCCCCCACCACCACCAAAACAACAGAAAACAATCCTCGGGGTTAGCTGAAATTATTATAGTCCCAAGAAGTTTCAAGTGCTTGTTTTCTGGCCACAACAACAACAAGACATGCCATCGCCATCGCATCTCAGAAAAGCGCGTTCGCGAACAATAGAAGTATGGCATGGTGTTGAAGGGACGTATGCACACAGTTGCTTCGAATGCCGGATCTCACCAACAACAAGAAGGAGAAGAAGACGCACAGCGCTCAAGTTCACGTACCGAAGAAGAAGAAGAAGAAGAAGAAGAAGAAGAAGAAGAAGAAGAAGAAGAAGAAGAAGAAGAAGAAGAAGAAGAAGAAGAAGAAGAAGAAGAAGATGGCATAAGAAAGCACTGGGTATACCAAACAGTAAAGAAACAAATACTTCTAGCTAGTACGCATACTCTCGATACTGTACTAGATCCCACCCTACACAACCCAACACAACCATCCCACAGTCTGGGAACTAGTATACACACGCTACACATGCAATACAGACGTCAAGATACGCGGGGGTGGGGGCGGAGCGAGGCTGTATGCTGGAGATGGTAGTGGTGGGGGATCGGATACGGTTGTCGAGAGTGTGGGTGTTGGGTTTTGTTGAAAGGAGCGGATGGGGAGGGAGAGGGTTGTTTAGTTTGAGGCGGGGTAGGGGAAGGGGGGTTGGGTATCTTGTTTATTTTGTGCGGGGATGGACAGTGGAACTTTTTGCTGTTGTTACAGATAGATGTAATAATACAACTACACGCTCACACATGAAAAAAAAGAAAGAAAGCGCAGTGAGTAGAAAAGACCACCAAAGTACTCATCTCCCTACATCATTCCCCCCTTTTTCACCCTCCCACGTCCGTATAGCACTAGCAAACAAGCCCTTACAAGGCACCCTACTGCCCAACCTTGCACACAACAAAAACGCCCCACTAAGCTTCCGATGCAAACTATACGTCTCTTCAGGCGGCGGCGCAAGCCTCTCCCTCACCATGACCGGGATGAGCCCACGCACCCGATCCGTAATGGTCTGGTCCCGGAAATCGTAAATCTCGGGCCCACTCCCACTAAATGGTTCGGCGAGCGTGAGGACGGACTGAATGTGTGCTTCGAGCATGGCAGCGCTTTCACTGCCGGTTAGGTATCCGAGCTCGAGGGAGAGATGGCGGATAGCGGGTTTATCGCCTTGGGAAGCAGCGAGAAGGACCTTGATGTAGGGTTCGACGAATTTGTCGGGATAGTCGCGACTGGCGCCGAAATCGAGCAATTCGATTTTCTGTGCGGATGCGTTGTAGAGGAAGTTCGTCCAGTTGGGGTCTGTTTGCATGAATTTGAACTCTACGATTTCGCGCAGACAGAGGCGGAGGATCTGTGTGCCGATCCAGTCGCGTTGTTCTTGGCTAAGCGTTTTGAGTTTTGTGACGCCGACACCGTGCATGAGCTCGGCGGTGAGAACTGTGGGACCGCTGGCTTCCGGAAAGACTTTGGGGACAGTGAAGACGTCTGTGTCGTCCTGGAGAAGGTCACGGAAACGTGTTTGGCATTCGGCTTCGCGAGTGTAGTCACATTCCCAGCCGAGCTCTGTACGAGCGTTGGCGATTGTCTTGTCTAGATACAAGCCTTTGGGTAGAAGCCGCGAAGCGGTCAAAAGGATGGAGAGATTACTGAGATCAGAGTCGATGGAGTTGGCGACGCCGGGGTACTGAACTTTGACGGCTACTGGTTGGCCGGTCGATCTGAGGACTGCTTTGTGTACCTGACCAATTGACGCTGCTGCGATAGGAACGTCCTCGAACGACTCAAAGAGATCCCGCCAGTCGTCCCCTAGGTTGCTACTCAAGACTTTGTTTCGTTGTGAGGCTGGCATATAGTCTGCGCTGTCCTGTACTCGCTGTAGAACATGGTGGATTGCAGGTGGTAGCATTTTGATATCCTGAAAGCTGATCATTTGCCCAAGCTTCAATGCAGCGCCTCGCATGCGCGAGAGTTTCGCTACCAAGATCTCCAAGTTGCCTGGAATGAGCATGAGTGAGCCACTAGTCGATGCTGCGCTGCCAGTCGCGCGGCGAAGGCCTTCGCCAACAGCACCGAAAGCCATGCTTGTGCCTAGGCCAGCATACTGCCATATGCGACCGAATCGTGATGATGGAACTCTGGATTCGCGTAGTGCATAAGGCGCATTCTCTGGTTCTGTAGCTACTGTGCTTGTTGACTGTGATATGACTGTCAGCAAATCAGCAGACTTCATGCCAACAGAGCAGGCGGCCGTACCTCAGATGTGGCTGCGTTCGACTGGGCATCCTGAGCAAGCTGTGATGCAAGGTCCTCCATCTCTTTGGAGGTAGTTGCGGCTTGACCCTCTTGGAATGGTGTGGGTGGTTGACTCGGTTGATTGATTGAAGGCAAGGGCCGGTCGTCGAGCGGGTGCCTGCCACTGCTCTTCCGTTCGGTATACTCCTTTCGTGAGAACGGGTCACTACCCAACATCCTCGCGACTCGTTTCGAGTGGAACACATCCGTGTTGATGTGTTCAGGTAAGTCCTGATGTAGACTCTCGTCTGTCACATGCTCGTCGCTCAGCTGTTCCGTTTTTGTGTTCGCGGGTATCTGCGGTGATATCGGAGCTCGTTGCGGATCATTCGCATGCGCAGGGATAGCTTGAGCGCCTCGTGTAGAAGCACCTTCCGGTTGTTCCGGCAGAGGAATCGTTGAATCTGTGGACGCTACCGGCTTGATGCCATCCTCCTTCTTCTGAACCAGTTCGCCCTGATCCCCAGCCAGCGGCTGCTTCGGTGCTTCAGGTACCGGCCGTTCAGAGTATGTGTTCTGTAGCTTTTCTTCCTGCTCCACATCTAATCCTTCGCTTGGTATCGTCCCATCAGGTAGAGACGACCTGGGAGCCTGCTTCTGCTCGATCTCCAACTCTTCTGTGGGCGGCGCTGTCTTGACAGTATTCTTCCCAGCCTCATCGTAATGTTGATCTTGATTTATACCGTCTGATGCAGCTGCCACTGGACCTTCCTTCCTCACTGCCTCTCTCCTTGGTGCATCTCCATTGTGTGTCCATTGTGTACCAGTAGCTCGATCCGCAGCGGCTCGCGCATACGACGGAGCTTCTTCGCTGAAGCGTTGCGAGAGAGCGATGGCAGCCGCGGCTGTGAGGGTAACACGGTCCGTCTGGTTCTTGACAGCTTTTGCGAGGGTTGACGTCTTGTTGTATGCATCCCATTGGCTCGACCGCAGCGCAATGTGCTTCTGAGCGACGCATCGGGAGGCATTGAAAAGTTTCGCGGCGTCAACAAACCGTCTGCCTGCCATTGCGATGGGATGAAAGCGCTACCGGTACGTAAGAAACATTTCGGGGGTCGTGTACGAGCTGTCACAATATATGTGGAGGCTCCATGTGTGAGGCCATCAAAAGGTTATCAGCGTCATAGCTGGATGGAGTTAGCCTAGATCGCGGAATTTGCGCGATTGGCTGGTACCTACAGCTGACAAGGGTGTCCTACCTACCACCTAGTGGGGCAGCTTGCACCACCATCCACACCCTCAACAACAGTCAACAAATCACCACAATGGCGATACGTACTCCTTCACGATTTTGAAATTGACTCCACCCGAGATCAACTGCCCGGATTCCCTGCCACTCGGGGCAGTATATCTTACCAAAGGGCTCGTCCATGAATATACGAGCACCAAGACAACTCTCCTACAACCTCCACCCTATATCCGACAATCTGAACCCAGGATCCCCTCACTCATCGATATAAATTGATAATAAACATCCAACATGAAAATCGCCTGTCTCCAATTCGCACCCGAAGTAGGCCTCGTCCAACAGAACATCCAACGCGCCGAGGCCATACTCCAAAACACCCGAATACCCAGCGACCTCGACTGGCTCGTACTCCCCGAGCTGGCCTTCAGCGGCTACAACTTCCAATCGCTCGAAGAAATCCGGCCGTTTCTGGAGCCCACCGCGTCAGGAATCTCCACGCAATGGGCGCAGCAGGTGGCCAAACACTACCACTGTCACGTTACCATTGGATACCCGGAAATCACGGTCCCGGAGACAAATCCGCACGACTTGCAGACGCAGTATAATAGTATTGTGACCATCTCGCCGCAAGGAATGGTGTTGAATCATTATCGGAAATCCTTCCTGTACTATACGGATGAGACGTGGGCTTCCGAAGGTCCGGCATCCAAGTCGCATAACCTCTCCAATCCGGCTTCACCCGATTCTCCCTTCTTCGCCGGCGAGCTGGGGACTCTGGGAAAGGTCACGTTGGGAATATGTATGGATATTAATCCCTACAAGTTCACTGCGCCCTGGTCGGCGTACGAGTTCGCTTCTCGCGCCCAGGCCGCACAGAGTCCTGTCATTTGTGTAAGCATGGCGTGGCTGTGTCATCTTACTCCTTTGGAACTCGCACAAGACCCGTCACAGCCTGATGTAGCGACCGTGGCGTACTGGGTTGAGCGCTTTCAACCTTTGGTCGAAGCGAGAGGGGAGAAACCGGTCTACGTTATTTTGGCGAATAGATGCGGCATGGAGAAGGGCGTCTGTTATGCGGGGAGTAGCACGGTGATTAAGATTGAGAAGGGTGTGGTTAGTCTGTATGAGACCGCGGGGAAGAGCGAGGAGAAGTGTCTCATTGTCGACTTGGCCGATCGGCCCAAATTCCAAGTGAGGAGTGGGCGGTAGGACGGCTTACGAGAACAGAGCTTTACTTTCGAGAAGAAGAACGCGGAAACGTCCGGATGATGGCATAGCCGGATGCGAAGGACGAATCACCATGTAGTTGGGGAGTGGTAGGTAACACTTCGAGCAGGAGGCGTGCTGTGGTAGGCGAGCGGGTGCTTGAAAGTTTCGCGGGGTGTGCGTCAGGCCACTCCCGCACGAGGAAGGTCCCATCACGATATCACGTCGAACGACTATTACGAGCAGCCATGGTCACTTCCACAATCACAATCAGCGCCAGCCCATCTTGTCATTGCGACCCAGCAAGTGCATTCGTTATCACTGCCTAGTCTAAACCATCATGATCCGATTCCGATGTATAATCATTTTCAGACCCCAAGCGCCATGAGTGAGAGAAGTATCCGGTGACGTGAAAAGACCACTCCTTTGCATCCCTCGCTGGCAAGATATGCTTCGCTCAGAAGACCGAGCGCTCGGTTCCCGCCATGTGCGCAGTTCCCATAATCGCTTCGTTTGGTGAAGAGTTGTCGTGCAGCATGCAGCGATAGTGGGATTCGAGAATCAAGGGAGGGATGGTTTGTGAGGGGGCGAGTCGTTTAGATACCGAGACGGGTCTTGCGCCAGTGTCGTCGCTTGGCGTTGTACCTGTGCATGCGAGGTCAGTCGGTTGTCCTTGAGCCTGCTACATCTCCAAGTCTCGCAGTGTTCATCGGAATGTCTACAGCTGCTGCGGGCTAGTCGTACCTGATGGTGTTGCCGGTCCTCAGGCGGATCCACTGAGGGATGGGGCGGTTTTGCTTCTGCGCGCGGGCAAGCTTCTGCTTGGTGCGGAAGGACTTGTGGCTCTGCGAAACTGTCAATAATTGGTCCTTGGGGCGCTTGCAGCAGGGCAAATCTGTATCGTACCGGCATCGTGACTGCTTGGTGTGAGTAGTCGGATGTCGAAAGTTGTTGTCGTTGTCGTGGAAAAGCGAATATTAGGCGAGTGGGTGGTGCGCTGCCAAGCAGATATTCTGGCTAGTCTGTTCTTGGTGCGCTAGTCGATGTGTTAGCGCGGCTGTTGTCAGTTTGCGCCTCGACATCAGTGCAATGCCGGACATGTCGAACGGGTTACAGCGACAAGGCCAGGAAGATGGAGATCCATCTGGACAATGGTGTGCGAGGAAGTAATGATGTTTTTGGTGCTTTGCGTGTTGGTTTCTAGGACCATCCCTCCCAAACACCTTCAGTTTGCTATTCTCCTTTGTCTCTCTAGCGTTGTAGAACAGCTGAACATAGGGTCTCGTCGATCATCAAGCATGTCATCTTATTTTGAATTAAAAGACAGTTTCCAATACCACGCCGTCCTACTATTGCCGAGTATTCTGATGCTTTTCCCGCGCATCTCGCAGTTATCAGAAGACAGCAGATAGGTACAATGAGGGAGGTACAATCAACTCATCATAGCTATCAACGTCTGTTACGTGTTCACTAGTTTATCTTACACTTACTTAGATAGACATCAACAGCGGGGACTCTACCTAAAGAGCCTGTACATACACTTTCCTCATAGTTACAGGCCTTACAGCCATTATCAGCATATCACGCCTAGATAATGAACAGCTGTACACACCGACGTAATATGCTAGAAAGACACAGAAGCATACTGCCAACAAGTCAATTCATATGGCATACGTGTTTCTGAATTCATAGCCCCTATTCTCGACTTTTTCTACATGGCCACGCCGACATCATGCAACCAATTTGCCCAGAAAACGACCCATGGTAGCCATATCCTGCACGAAAAGAAGAGAAAAAGAACCCATTAGATATGCTCATGGACGACGAGAAGGAAAAAGAACTCCGGTTTCCATGCGAATGCTTGCAAATGCCCCGTGAGAAACAAGAAGGAAGGAGATGTTCATGCAACTATGCCCGAACGCCTCGCTGATAACAGAAAAAAAAACCTAGATGATACTGCCGGTATTGGAAGAGTGGAAAAATTGGGCAGGGAGGAAAGGGGATGGTGCGCATCAGTTTGTGGACCGGTTGTCCATGAGTGGACTGATGGGGCGGGCGGCGGTGGGTTGGCGATGGAGGCGCAGCAGCTGAAAGACGGACGGATCGTAGACGGTGAGCACGTCTCGCAGACGACGGTGTTGAAATCCGAAATCTCGCCCTCCACAAAATGCAAGCCTCTCAGCTTTGCAACTCTGGGATATCCACGGTCTGGGCCACGCCTAGCGCTTCGTCTTTACATCCTCCTTATCCTCGTCTTCCGCATCATCGTCATCGTCCTCACCATCGAATTCGGAGTCCATCTCCTGATCCTCATCCATATCGCTCTCGCTGCCCCCAAAGTCCAAGCTCTCCGCATCACTATCTTCCCAGCTCATATCGAACTGGGCATCATCCTCCTTCTTCTTCTGCCACGCCGTCTCATGTGTGGGCATAACGAAGTCAGCGGGGATATCCTGCTTTGATAGCTCCAGGTCCTTCTTCACCATCTCTTTGTACTCGGTCGGCTTGTTACGCAGCATAACACCTGCATCGACGTTGGCGGGCGAAGAGACCTCGGCGTCGTCCAGTAGCGAGAGGATGGATATCAAAACAGTCTCGACACGCTGAACGGGCGACCAGCGCTCGGCAGCCGTCTCGCCGGACATCTCGTCATCGCCGGGCGGGTGGAGGATGGAGATGCAGAGGCGGCCGTCGGGGTAGATGTTTGGGTGATAGAGTGGACGAATGAACTTGAAGTCTGTGATCCTGTTAGCCCCTTCCTCAACACACTCGGCGGCCTCGTTCCATGCTTTGAGCCGAGCCTCGTATTGGCAGTGACGTACCTGGTGGGCTATGCGGATAGTTTCGGGGGAACGTCATCTTGGCCGTGAAGTAACCGCCGTAGTACATGGACTCCTCATTCATAACGATCAGGGCTACGCTCCATTCGAAGACGTTCTCGTTGATGAGCTGGGCCGTGGTTAGCCGGGTGCTCCTTGGTGCGTTGCCACGCTGCCTGTGACTGTGACGCCTTATAAGCCACCAGGACTCACCTCGATATTGGTCCACTTCTCCTTGCTGAGCTGCTTGAACTCGTTCATGAGGATCCGCTGGGCCATTTCCGCCATGGTGCCTCCTCGTTGCGCTGTGTTAGCTGAAGCGCGTAGTGTTCGTGGGTGGAACAGGAGCAGTACGGTGTTGGCAGTGGTGGTCGGTTGAGTAGTGCAATAGAGAGTGTAAGCGGTCGAGAGAGAGAGCGTGGTTGGTTTATAAGTGAGGAGTGAGGGCGGCAACGTGAGACTTTGGGCTTTAATGGGGTCCACTCGCTGAGGCGCTGCATGATCGAATGCTCTCGCCGAAAGAAGGACCACCTAGGCCTAGGTAGTCCGGGCGCTCGGGAAGAGCTATATCACCGCTTCCGATCCTGCATACACCGCGTGGGCCTTTCACTTTCGGCTCCAGCTTCTTTCTTTGTCCAGCGACCGACTCACCGTCACCGCGTTCCTCGCCGTCCCCGTTCGCGTTGCCTGCCCCCATGGTTGGCGCGCGCATATTATTGACGGTGGGGAAGGCGTGCTGGCCATTATTGTACCTTCCGATTTCGGAACGCCGGAATGATGCACGGAGTCCGCCTGCTCGCGTGATAGGTAGTAGAAAGCTGGCTCATCGGTCATCATGGATACGTTGTTGGTTGTCGATAGACCACGCAGCTGATGACCCGGATCCATCACCTGCAGGGTCTTGTCAAAGCCTTGTAATGTCATCCAGCCTCACGCTGTTCATCAGGCATGCTTCAACGTCTTTTTATGAGCATATTCACGTCGTTCGCACTATTGTTTCAGTCCATGTTCCGCCGCGTTTCTTAGTCACTAGCATATGGTTGAAGAGCAAAACTTTTCTTTTCTAGTATGTATATGCCGTCTTAGTGTATACCTAGCATGACCCCAGAGATCCCTTCGCCCTGCTGTGTACAATGAAGCGTGATGATACACACCCATGACGCCAGCGCTCTAAGATTAGCAAAGAAACACCGCCAGCGAGACAAAGAAAAAAGCGCAAGTCTATGTGAAGAACAACAGGAAATAGAAGATGCCCGAGGCATCAGATGTACCGCATCCTCCGCGCAATGCCCAAGCTGACAGCCACAAAGAGACAAATAACACCAATAATGCCAAAGAACCATGCAATGCTCCCATCCTGCCCTGGAATCTTCACGTTCATACCAAACAGACCGCAAATCAAGTTAAGCGGAACGAGGATGGTCGCTATGACAGTAACCTTCTGGAGCGATTCGTTGCTGTTGTTTCCTTGAATGACTTGATCGACTGAGATCTGCGCAAGATAGTTGGAGTGCGCACGGCTGAGCATCTTCTCGAAATGAGACAAATTAGACATCATGGTCACCACGTGGTCTTGGATATCGCTGAGGTACATGCCAACATCACCACGAGGCGCAACACTATACGACTCATTGCAGCGTTTAGCGAAGCCCTTGATGACATCTGCTTTGCCGCCCAAGAGGCGTAAAAGTTGCATGACGCGCTTGCGACAGTCACCGATAGAGCGAAGGATTGCGCGCGAGTCTTCGATGCGAGCTGTAAAGACTTGATCCTCGATAGCGTCGGCTTCATCCTCAATACCGCGGATGACAGGTGCAAAGCTGTCAACGATGTCGTCGATGAGGGCGTAGCAGATCCAGTCGGCGTTGAGGTTGATGTAGTCGCGAAGCCGGCTGATACGCTTGCGCACGTTGAGTGTGTGCGGACTCTCGCAGAACGTGAACGTCAAGATGCCCTCCTTGAAGACCACAGCGTAGAAGTTGACGGGCTCAAGGTATTCTTCCGATTCTTTGTCGACTTGGAAGAAGGAGCGGAAGGAGACGAAGTAGTACTGGTGGAACAATTCGACTTTCTCGCGTGGCTCCTGGATGCAGATATCCTCGCGCGTAAGAGGATGCACGCCGAATGCCTTGGAGATGGCGAAAACCTCCTCTTCTGTTGGGTTGACCATGTCGAGCCACCAGACGCCCCCGTCTGATGGAGTATCAAACAGATCGCGGAAACGTTCGCCAGGCATGAGGAGCCCACCCAACTCAGCAGCATGGATGGTGTCATCCAATTCAGATGAGAAGAAGGTCCACCGGTTGACCTTTACTTCCGCCGGTTTCTCAGCAAACATGTGAGACAGACCTTCCTCTGCGAGCTTCTCCTGGATAGCAGGATCCACATCCTTCAGCGTTGCGGTATCGCCCTCGATTTTGGGCGTCGCTGACTGGCTGGACTTGGGGCGAAGGTCCGCGAAGACTCTGGGCTTGGTCGAGAGATGGGACGCGACGCTCGTCTTGTGACGCAGTGATGGGCCAATGGGCGTCTTTGCGTGGGCCTCCGCAACGAACTCCTCTAGCTCTTCGTAGTCGAACCTCGTAGTCTTGCCTGGGTCCTCAGATACGGGAAAGCAGACATCCCCCTCTGCAGAGCTGTGTGCAGATGCAACATCGGTATGAATTAAGTCCACGGGTCGCTCGTCGCTGATGGTGGGGCGGCGTGCTGTGCCCTTGGAATGCGTCCTATGCAATCCAAGATCGAGTTCTGAATCGGCGTGGCTCTGCAGCGTGTTGGCTCGGTCGCGGCGTCGAGGGCCGGCAAAAGCGTCAACGGAATTGGGGGGAGACACCGATCGGGACGTCGTCGAGGAAGCCCTGCTCCTAGTCAGGCGCTCTACTGCGGCATCGCGGGGGCGTCTGAATGTCTCTCGGCGAGCATGGGGCCCCTGGGTGAGCGAACCCCGCCGTGCGTATGCCTCGGGAGACAGGTGATGGTCATCTTCCACAACAGCACTTTCGAAGTCGCGCCGAGTAATGTCGGCCTCGAGTGCTTCGTTCACTTGAAGGAGTATGTTGGGTCGCTCTTGGCCTTGGACGCTTGCAAAGGTTGGTCGGCGCGATCTCGCGGGCGAGCCAGTGTCAGCTCGTGGAAGGGACACAGGCTGGTGGCGGTGGTCGTCGAGGTCAGACACCGGGGTGCTGAACCTCGTTTGGGTCTCGGATCTCGGAGTGTCAGTCATGTTGGCTGCTTAGGCGGCGATGAGTGTGACTCGGATCCGTCTCTCGTAAGATTTGATTAAGCCAGATTGTTGTGATGTAGCGACTTCTTGCAGCGCAAGAACCACAGAAGCGGGGTGAGTCGCTTGTGAGCGCTCACCTCTAAGGCGCGCTCAACTTGACGATGGCTTCGCGTAGGGTCGTCCCCTACACTAAGCCCGTGGAAGCTAAAGTCCGGTAGCCAGACTTCCACACCCTTGGAGAACAGGAAGACTTGTAAAGACGGAGATGCAGAGCGAGTGTGTTGGTGTGTTGCTAGCCGCAAATTATGGCGGCTTCTTGTAGTCGCCTCCGTAGACCCAAGTCTTGGGGCCGAGAAGGGGGCGGATGGAGGAAAACTTGTGAAGGTCGAGTCCCGCCAACTTGGTGGTTTGTAGATTCAAGGACGCCGTGGCGTCAGAAAGTAATTTGGGGAGGAATGGCGGTGGGAACGGAGAGGCTATGATCGATCAGTCGCAGCTGTGGTTGCGTTGACGGTGAATGTCGCCGAGTGGCTCGTGGGGTGCGCAGTCGCTACTTCCGGGTTTGACTGATATAATAAGTTTGGGCTGTTGATGGATGGTGCGAGGTTGCAAGTCCAGGAGGACGGTGGGTGGATTGTTGGTGGAAGGGTGGGTGCGGGACTTATTATGTAGGTACTGTGGCTCGGGTGCTGGCGCGACAATGGCTCACAGCACAAGCTTTTTCCTTCGGGTTTCCAAACTGAGCCTCATCGCCCCCTCTGATTGGACAAACAGGGCGCAGTGAGGGCTCTCGCTAACTGCATCCGCGCATGTGACGCGTCCCAAATTCACCAGCTGTGGAGAACGGGAGTGAAAGACTGGCATAAAAGTCCGCGGCCTGAGCAGAGTGCTTTCTGTGGAAAATGCAGAGAACGGTCTTCGTCAAGGTTGGACCTGGCGTACTGGCTTCAAATGAATCGTTAGTGCGGCTGAGACCCTGGTCATTTCCCGCTGTGCATTGGATTGCTTGTGCTTGGAACATGCCACCTCTCAAAACACCGTCACCAGCCACAGACGATCCACAGACAGACAATCGCCGGAGTGGTTCTTGATTTAATTCCACAAGCCTCCAGGAACTGTACGGAAACGGCGCTCAGGATGGCGGACCAACTACTAGAACAAGTGCGCGACGCCGTAGAGGGACAGATCGTACGCGCTTCCTCATTCCCATGGGCATTACTTCACTAGGCGTGATGCTAACTCACGCAGGACTTTGAGGGCCAGAGACTCGCAGAGATGCTTAGTACAGTGCTGCTCGGCGCAGCTGGAGTACGTCCACGCTGATGTCTACACACCAGCACAACTGACTTTCCTAGATTCTTGCCTTCCTCGTCGGCTACATGATGCAAGATATCAAACTCGCCCTTTACATTGGCCTCGCCGGCAGTGCGCTCACTTTCGTCGTCGTCGTACCCCCGTGGCCGTTTTACAACAAAAACCCCGAAGACTGGCTACCGCCGCATAATGCTGCATCACAGTATAACATCGATGTGGACGGACAGAAGGTGGGATAGTCTCGGTCGGACATATGGCCACACAGGAGTCTGGTGACCATGTCGGCATAATGGAATCTTATTTGACGATGATGACCGTCTATGCTGCTTCTCCGTACTCTCATAGCCCCAGCACTGTTCTGAAGGCCTCCCTAACGCCGGACGTCCAAATAAAGTATGACCCATGTGCATCCTGCTGTAACCCATTGCTCCGTAGCTACCGTATGCGTCTACCGACCGTATTTCTGGAACTCCCAGTCTCGGTTGTCGAGCGGACACACTTGTCGCGTCTTGAGCCAGCGGGAGATGCAGTGGAAGTGGAAGGCGTGCTGCTACAGGTTAGCACAGGACTCGTGGGATAGGGTAACAGGGCGTACATTGCAGATGCCCCAGGCGACGGTGCACTCTTCACTTGTAGCGGATGCTTGGTTGGCCTGGCACTCGATGCAGAGGTCCATGATGTGGTTACGGCAGATGGCGCAGTTGTCAACCACGATGTCCCACGCCCAAAGAGCGACAGCGTTCCACTGCTCATGTTAGCCTCGACTTGCGTACATTGGTGCCTTCACCCACCTTCTTGACCTCGAAGCGCTTCTTGTCGCCTTCTCCGCTGCCGCTAGCCTTGCCCGTCTTAGTCTTTGCTGTGGGCGCATCTGCCATATCTACGTCGGCCATGATGGAGCGTGGTGGTGGGGTCTGCGGGGCGTGGTTTGCAGTTGGGTGAGGAGACGGCCGCGGTGACTGGTTGGAGGCCGGGCGTTCTACAGTGTGATGGCGTACGGATAGGAGAAATGGGCAGCTCTTGGTGTTCTATGCGGGTGGCGACGGCTGTTTGCTGCTCAGTTGAAGGTGCAAGCACGAGCGTCAGGCTCCAGCAGAAGTGCCAAGACAAGTCCCTACCAAACCGTGGGACGTGGGACAGCCAGACAGGTAAAGGCAGATGCGAATCCGCGGTTAGACGTCCCAGATCAGCTCCGACGACATGCAGGAAAACCTCACGTTGATATTCGCAAGTCTCCAATGTCAAACAAATCCCGCTGTCTCAGTCCGGCCATCCGCTTCCATAGCCAACCATTCAGCCCTACGCCGCAATCGTCAGTGCGCCTCGGCCGAGATCAGCCTTGTTTGTCCACAGCCACCTCCGCGTTGTCACCGTTTCATGCGACCGACGCTCCTCACAACACCTTCACTCTCCTCCCTATATCACCCGACGGCGCGTGCCTATCTATACCCCGCGAAACTGGATATGAACACTTCAACCACATACGCTCCCACACTCCCGCCTTATCAGACAAAGACTCCAGCCTCGTCATCGCGCACCCCTCAGCCCGCTTCAATAGTCCGAACGAAGAGCGTCCGCCTGCGACCGTCCAGATAGCCCACACCCGTCTCCCAGCACAGTAACCAGGTCATCGCCCCTCTCATGTCGACTGCACAAATAACCGCCTCTCCACGGGCGCCCCGGGGGAAGCCGCAGAGTCCTGCGCCGAACAACAACGCAGGGAGACAGCCGCAGCGGAAGCCACGGGGTAATCGCGCAAATAATGGCCACAACCACAACAACCAGAATGGAGCAGGAGCATCTCCGGGTAAGCTGGCCGCGGACCCCACCCTCTTGGAAAGCGCGGCCTTCTCGGGCGAGGAGGCGCAGATGTCTTCAGGACCGCGTAACATCAAGCAACACACCCGGTCCCAGCCCTCTACCGACCGTGTTTTTTCCCCGTCTGACTCCGAGGCTATTCCGATCAATCCGTCTGCCACCCCGGCTAAGATTCAGGCCGCCTACGCAGGACCTACTTTCCATGCCTCTCCCGCGCCCTCTGCTTTGCCTATTCCCAAGTTTCTTTCTCGTTCTGTGCCTGCCAAGGCTCCTGCAGGGCCGCCAACACCTCCGCCGGATGACAGCTCTGATTCTGCATCCCCTAGTCCATGTTCTGTCTCTCCTTCTCGCGCCCCGGTTGCTATTCCCTCCAGGAATGTAAACTCTCCATTGGATATGCTATTCAAGGCCGACAAGGCGGAGAGGGCCAAGAACATCCATGGAAGTCCTGTCAATGTCTTCAATTCCCCCAACACGGCCAGGCCGCACCACTTCAAGCACGACTCATATCACTCCCTCAACGGCGTCTTTCCCATAGAGCTGGACGGCGAAAGCAAAACTGCGCACATGTCCCCTCCACCCGCAGCTTCGCCGGCGTCCCATCGCTCCACTACTGATCCCAACAAGGTGCCGCAGCTTCAGGACGTCTATCAACAGAACAATGGGAACGACGTTATCCAGGACCTTTTCACCCGCCTTTCCATGTCGCAGAAGAAGCCAACCTCTGCAACTCCACCCAGGCCAGAGGTTCAAGGCCCGCCAGCGTCTCAACTACGCCAAACTCCCTCACCCTTCCATGACGGCCGGCCCCTTGTGCGTAGCGCGTCTGGACCGTCGACACCGCAAGCGCAGCCTACAAACCAAGAGACTTCCGATTTTTTCTATGGCAATCGAAACCTTTCTCCGCTGTTCAAGGCAGCAAAGGGCGACTCTTCCAAGCGCAATTCTGGTCTTCGAACGGAGATAACCGCCGAATCCCCTATGGTGGGACAAGGCGCATTCCAAGGATTTCCGTCTGTCGCTCCCCAGCAAATGATGGATCCCAATACCTTTTCCCGCGATCGACCAGGAAGCGGCAACCAGGGGCCTGTCGATACGCATCGTGCATCTGCACCTTTTGTGCAACCTTATCAGCAGAGCCCGAATAACCGCAAGACGCCTGGTAGACAGCCCCGACCGCCTCGTCCCGACAATTACCCAGCTCGAGGCAACATGAATGGGCCCGGTCCCAAATCCGGACAGGCAGCATCGAACGGTCCTCCAGCGTCTGTACCGAAACCTTCCACGACTATGATGTCTTTTGTTCCTGCCTCAGTCGCTGCGAAACAACGCAAGACATCTGCAACCCCGCTTGCTGGTGCTCCGCCCATGAAGACTTCTACGCCTTCCGATACGTTAGCTTTGGAGCAGGATCTCAAGCGCTTGCTTAATCTGAACAACACTGGGGACATTTCTGGCGTCAGATAGTCATGCTCTCTCAACAGTTTCCTATTTCTGCATATTCAGCGTTTGGATTTGGTTTTGTGTTTCTTATCAGCTTCTTTCCTTTGTGTATATGGTTTCCTTTTTTTTTCGCTATGTAGTCATGGTATCATGACAAAACTGTCATTTCATATTTTCGCGGAATTTTCCAGCGTTTCGACAATCACCGGGTCGCTATCTGGTATTCGGTGGACAGGGTGTAGACTGGCCGGAGTGTCGTCTACGGATCCTTGGCCCGACACGATAGTTTCATTTGGCATTGTTCACGAGCGACTGGTTTGTCACGGTATTTGAAGAGATGGACGATAGGTGTTTTCGGGCATCAGGTTTGATGCTTTGCTGCATGTACACCTTTTGGGGTTGTCTCGACTGGCGCTATGAAGTCAGCTACCCCCGACAATGCTCTGCCGTCCAATTCTGGACCCAGGCACGACTCAACTCGACCAACATTACATGACCACACTACTCACATAAAAATCAAGAAAAAATATAAGGGCATGATGCTCGGCTCTGGCGCCTCTCCTGGGGGGCACAGAGTTTTCATGTCCAAAATAGGATTTCCTCCGGCGCTCTTTCGTGATGGTGAGATGATACTGCAGACTGCTCTTTCTTTTTCTTTTACCTTTTACATCTTTCCGATCCCTTGAGCCCTCTCCCTCTTATGCAAGAGAACTATCTCCTTGGAAGCACAGTCGGCCAAGAAGCGTCACTCGTTATATCCACTGATGTGAAGTCAGGATGGTCCTATCACACAGCCCTCTCCGGAGTAACTTTGGACTTCGTTTAGGGTAGGTCAGTCTCTTCCCACGTGGTTCGACGTCATCGCAAAAGCCCACGACGCAACATGGGCGATCCAGGTCTCCACTTTCACTTTCACTTTCACTTCTCATGTTACCCGCGATTCCGGGCTTGGCGCTGGCCGTGACGCACATCACTGTGAGGTCGTCGAGCTGGCGTACGGCCAATCCCCTTTGATCACCTGCGCGTTTTTTTCGCGCTCACCGCTGAAAAGGTTGTTGCAGCACAACTAGTCCTCGCGCTTGTTGTTACAAATGCGCAACTGACGCGACTCCTCTCTTCTTCCACCACCGCTGCTGCTCGACCACCGCCTCAACCCAAATAACCAGTCGATTGCCGCCGTCAGGATGAAGAGTCTCCGTAGCAAAGGTAACGAATTTTTCTCCTTCATTCGATCAGTTGCCGTCACCGTCGTCGTTTCCTAGAATGGGTATACTTATCTAGACTCTGTAATGACAGGTTGTAGCCTCGCGCTTCTTCAAAGATAGCCCTACTACAGACGAGAAGGCGGCCATTGCCGATAGCTCGGATGTCGAGTTCGACGCTGGCATTCAAGGTGCTATAAGGAATAAACGTAAGCGCTCGCCGTGCAGTCTGATGTCACGGAGCTAACGTCAGCAGCATCGCGATTCTTTGGGCGCAAGACTGGCAAGCTCGACAAGGCGCTACCTGCGGCGCCATCAAGTTCTTCTTCGTCTACTCTATTCGCCCCACTCCCTGGTCTTATCGGTGCGCGTGAGGACCGCAGCGATCCCTTTGACGATTTGCCCGATTATGACGATGAAGAGTCGCTCCAGTCCCCAACCACTCCTCGCGATTTCTCCGCAGCTTCAGAACCCCAGCGAACTAACGACGGTGATCTGGAGACGCCGAAGTTGAAGCCTCAGTCCAGCTTTGCGGCGCTCAAGAGCAAGGGTACGTCATCTCCTTCCTATCTTCTACCACAATCTCAACTGAATGCATTTTCTAGGTTCGCGTTTCCTTCGTAGTAGGAGCAACAGCAGCAGCAACGGCAACAGCGAGTCGCACTCTCCGCCTCCTCCACCTATGCCCCAGATCCCAGTCGACGTCCCAGAGCCAAAGGCCCGCCGATCTATTCTCGCACCCCCACATTCTGTCCGCGCCTCTCGCACCTCACTCCCAAACTCGCAAGGCCGGAGCATCTCCATCTCGCGCCCGATGCTCGTGGCGCAATTCTGCAGCACTCCCATCCCCGAGAACCTATCCACCGTCCCTTTCCGCAAGCGTACCGGCCCACCACCATCTCGTCCTGCCCGCCCGGAGAGCCTGGACGAGGCGACGATGGCGTTGATGCAAGGCGGAACACGCATGGTCCTACCCTCCAACAGCAACCGCGGCAGCGCCAGCACAGCCACCGACTCATCAACCTTCCGCAGCAACGCATCCTCGATTGAAGCACGTCTAGGTTTCCCAACCGGCTACGGCACGCCCCGCAGCCGCTCCCTTGAAGCTCCCCTCGCAGCCCGTTTCCCAGCGGATCCTGGCTACCGTCTGCCCGTCCGCGACAGCAGCGGTAGCGTCCGCTACAGCCGCTTCAGTGAGTATGTCAGGTATCAAGAGGGTGCGCGTGCGGTGGACGGTGTGGAAGCCCAGGACCGTGAGCTGGGTCCCATTGAGCAGTACCGTACTAGTAAAGAGGGGGACTGGACGCTCGAGAAGAGGATTAGTTGTGGCAGGGATGGACAGGCTGGGGGCATGCTGTTTCGGGATCGGTGGGGTCGGTTTCATTTTGTTGCCGATGTTTAGCTTGCTTGGGAATGACTTGCGTTATGGGTCTGCGTTTACGGCTACGTCTACGTCTACGGCTACATCTTCCGTATCGTAGTTAGGCCTGGGGATACGGATGTGCAATCGGACAATGTTTCGTCATTTTAGTCCTTCTTCATCTTTGTTTACACGGCCGCGTATTCACAGTAACTTTTTTTTTCCTTTCTTTTTATTTTTTTTTTTCAGGAAAAGCACTCTGGGAAGGGATGGAAGGAGAAAAGCGTTCCAGGAACTTCCTTTTTTTGGGTAGTTTACATTCCCGCGGAGGTGTTCATGCTACCTTTTTTTTTTCCAATAATGAATTCTAAGAAGTTAAGGCAAAAAAGTCTTCTAGCCTTTTTTTTCTATTCCGCCAAAATTATGTGTGTAGATTTTGTGACTAACTAGTTACACGTTATCTTTTTCTTTTGTCCTTGACCTTGAGTTAAAAGAAGGGGGCGGGAGGGAAGGGAAGGGATGGGAAGGGAAGGGATGGGAAGGGGGCATGCTGTATATATGGTACTTGGCACTAATTACATGTGTTTAACTAATTCATTGAGGGGAAAAGGAGACAGGAGTGTTAGTTTTTGAATCGGGGGTGGGACTGTGGGTATTGATGTGTATAGATTTGGTGGGTATGGATTTGGTGGACTAATAATATGGGTATTATATGTATATATATCTCGAGGGGTTGTTTGTTCTATTTACTCTCTTTGCTTAAATTGATCGCAACATGTAACGCATCTATTCCTAAAAAAAAAAGTTTCAATAACGAATTAACATACTGTAGTTACTGTACATACACACTCGGCAACAACGTACAAAACGAATAGTAGAAAAAATTCCTACCAACTCATCATATTATTATCGTCCAATCCAAGTTTCCAAAGAAAAACCCCCGACAGCAGCCAGCCAGCCATACCTTTTACCCAACACAACCCCTCCCTTCCCCCCATCTCAAGCACAACCCCCAACATACCCCCAATCAGCAAACCCCCTCCAACACAACAACACAACTCAACATCCTCACCACAACAAAGCTAGGACCGTACTATATCGTAGATGCCATACAAGGCGGCGATCGATAGCGTTCTTAGCACATATTTACCCACATGTTTCCTACAAGGTCTGAACGACCAGCACCAAAGAGCAAAGTAGTCTCGAAATGTCAAAATCGGGTCGCGGGAGCGGGATTCGAGCGGCGGCGCGATGCCAGTTCGCTGATACCGTACTACCTACGGCACTTGAGTACATGGAACGCATTTGTGTTCCTCGTAAATATGCTGATGTGGATGCGAAGACGGATCAGGATTTAGGTTTGGGTTTGGGTGCTAGGATATGATTGGTAGTGATATTGGTTCGCAGCTGCTTGATCTGGTGTTGACTAGCCAACCATCCATTCGTTAGGTAGGTACGAAAAAAAAAGAACCCCAGAAAACACGCCTTCATTTGCGTCAAGTATATAAGGGGACCGAATCCCCAATCCAAGTCAAGCCTTTCCCCACCCATCACCAACGATACCAAAGTTTCCAAACCGTCTCATAATGACTAGACTCAAACAGGATGCCGTTCCGAAGAGAGCCAAGAATCCAGACCTTTATCATAAATAAAATTAAATAAATAACGATTCCCCCACATGTTCCGCGCCCCCTAAATCTACAGTACCTACCTATCGACCCTGCGGCCCCAACAACAACCCCGTAATAGCATCCACACAAGCATAAAACCTGCGCCCAACCTCGGGCTGCTCCAAATACACAGACGTCTTCTCCCGCACCAGCGCCTCACACTCCCACTCCTGGAGCGGCACATCCTCCAAGCCCGAAACATTGAACCGGAAGAACTTCATCCACTGCCTGTCCATCAGCGGCGCATGCTCGAGCTCAAACTTTGAGCCCCACGACGCTGCTTCGGCCGCGCGCTCCGCGACGCTGTGCGCCATGGCCGTGTGCGTGTTGAGGTTGACGTCTGTGCCCGTGCCGACGGAGACGATGATCATCATGTCGTTGGCGTAGCGGAATAGTTTTCGGCACTCGTAGAGGATGTCGCGGACCGGGTTGTTCTTTGCGGTCCCGTGGTCGACGAGCCCTTTTTCGATTACGAAGCGGTGGGGGAGGTTGGTGCAGGATTGGACGTAGCGGGGGGCTGTCGAGGTGGCTTTCATGGCTTGCCAGATGGTCATGTTTGGTTCTAGGTCGGGGCCTGTGATGCGGCGTGTCTGGTACGATCGTATCAACGCTGCTTTGTTGGTTCCTTTTCTTTTGTTAGTAAGAGGGAACGTGAGTATGGCCGCTTGTAGCTGCTTTATCGGAGTACGTACCCACGTCCATCTGGGTCGTGATTGCAAAGCTATAAGTTGGGTCAGCTTTCTCTCAATATACGCGGAGATATTTTGACCCACACGTCGCCCGAGTCTGGACGTCCATCGAAGAGCAACTCATCTTCATTGCCTAGCTCCTGCCGAATGACAGCCTTGATTTCCTGCTCCAGCGCCGTATCATCAACAGGTCGTGCCGGTACGTGAGGGTCAAGGTATTTGAAGTAGTCCCTCTTGTTCAGGTAAACCTGTTTGGAAATCTGCTTGTATGCTTCTCTAGCCCGGTGCGCTTGCATTCGCAGTCGACACAACATGATGGCTATGATACCACCGAGGGAGCAGCCGCCCGTCAGGTCGAAGATCTGGTGACTGTCTAAACGCTGCCCGACCTTGACACAGATTGCATTGACGAGCGACTCTACCACGAGGAGTGCGGATAGTCCTCGGATGCCGTCGCCGTCGATCGAGAGCAAGACCTTTGTCTCGCGAGTTCGCGACAGGATTGCGCCAGTTGATGCCGGTTGGAAATCAGGATGGGGTTCCATGTGCGCAGGATGCGGAGCCGGCGGATGAGCATTCCTGTGAAGTTCATGTTCCTTGTCCAGCGTGGCTTCCTGTACAGGACGTATAGGCTTTACCGACGTCTGCACAGAGTCGTCATGTATGGGAGGTAGACGTCCGTATGGCGACACATTATATGCCGCCGACTCGGGCGAACAAGCATTCTGGAACAAGGCAGGATCAAATTGCTCAGCTTCCCGAAAAGGAGACAGAGGCACCTGCCCCGCAACCGGGCTGTGGCGTACAATGGATTGAGGCGAGACCTGTTCGTTGACGAGCGGACCGGTGGAAGAGGGAGGTGGAGACGGCCACGGGGCGTATCCCGAGCATGAGTCCCGAACAAGTTGGTTCTCAGCTCGTTCAGCGACGCGCCTAATCTCCGGATCTTGCGCTCTGCTATACCATGTCAATCTAGGTAGGCCTACAGGTTGGTACGCTGGAAGCGCGACGTACTACTTCACGTAGCTGACATCCCACGACTCCCACCGACCGGAGAGGAGAAACTGGATCGAGCAAGGGTACGTGGGGTCATGGAAATAATGTGTGCCCTCTACTGGTGAATATCGGACGCAGCTGAAGTCCACCGGAGTCCAGGACATGCTGCCATGGATACAACAACTTGGTTCGATAGTGTGTGAAAGCTGGATCGCAGGCCTAAGCTAGTGAGACGGGAAGGGAGCAGGTGGGCCAAACGGTGGGCCAAACGGCAGTTCTAGGAGATATGGGGTAAGCAGTAAGTAAGACACGCTAGGTAGCTGTCGGTCACCGCTAGGCCGTTAATCAGGAAGAAAGAGGTAGGTCCTCCAGACGGGCTTTTGTAGGGCCAATCGCCATGCGTTACGCGTGCAAGGCCGTACGTGCCGGGCCAGCCCGTTTAAAGTGATGCTATACGTAGCGCATCAGCGTACTGCTGCCGCCGCGTTTGACCGGCTTCAGCCAAATTCGTGCGACGACTAATCACCATGAGGCCGCTCGGAACATGCTGGAAGTGAGAACATGCTGTGGAACGCGGGTGTTGCATCGAAAGGTACCCCTGCTCATGCGTACGGACGATGCTGATAGGTAATACGACCAAACGGAGATTGGCGGTGAATGCATACTGTGTATGTAGGACAGAGGGACATGGCCCGAAGGAACAGGCAGAAAGACGTGCGGGCGCGAGTGCTTTAGTGCGTCGCGTTGGCGGCCGCCCCCCCGGACACAAGCCGCGGCCCGTAGCGTGCCGCTAGTTCGGTTAGCCAGCGCCCCTCTTCCTTCTCGAATCTCACCCTGTTCTTTTTTCCCATGCAATTACCAACAACAATAATGGCGACACACCCGCTGGGCACGCTGTCCGCCCTGCCCTTGGAACTGCACGAGCACATCTGGACCCTCGTACTGGCCTCCACCAGAATTACCTACGACAAACTTGACGTGAGACCACCGCTTGCACTGCTCCACTGTTCGACAGGCCTCCGCGAAGATGTCCTCTCCACCATTGTCCGCACCAGAGACGTTATGGTACAGAACGCGCCCGCATTATTGCGCTTGCTGAGGAACTGCGTGAGTCCGCGAGCCCCCAACGCACGATTCACAGCGTCGTCCTGGCCCCAGGTCCCAAAACGGCTGCGGCTTTCGCTATTTCGTGGCTACGGACGGGAGCTGAGCGAGGGCCAAGTAGAATCCCATATCGATGTCGACAAGAAGGGACTACACACGAAGGTGGATTACCCGGGGTTGGACTGCGAGCTCGACGCCTGGACGATTGCTATGCGGCAACTGCCTATGGAGAGCCTCAAGACCCTGACGCTGGATTTCATTGTGGATCCCGGAGCTGGATACCAGAGGTACACGGCGCCTCCGAACATGTACTCTTTTACAAACAGAGTTGCTTTGCGCATGCTCATGGCTTCCAAAGGCAAATGCGAGGGTCTCCTAATGGGACCGCCGCTGAACGTGCAGAATATGATCAAAAATTGCGGTCACCCCGCGAGGGCGTGGACGGCCAAGGATGAGCGATAAGGTTTGGCAGCAGTGTGCGAAGGAGCAGCAGCCCAAGAGAGGCGAAATCGCAAGTCCATAGCAACGACTACCCGCAGACCTAACCTTGTTTTCCTTTGAGAAAAAATAGCTTAGCGCTAGGTATATCCAGCCAGGCCGCACGATTTCGTAGCTAGCAGCTCATACCAATGACAAATCAGTCAAAGACATGAACCGTTGAACGCGCTGTTGCAGAGAAACCTCTCAGTGAAAAGAGTGGCTCACAAACTCCGGTACAGCGACGCTCGAAAACCACCCACTGAGGCTGTTGAGTGCGTTGGATTAGGGGAGGATTGAGGTGCCAGGGCGGAGGATGTAGTTGAGGAAGAAGGAGAGCACAGCTACGAGGGAAAGGCGCCGGGCCTAAGAAACCGAAAGGCGCTGTGGATATAGTGTGAAATATAACTGATACATATGTTTACTAGGTATTGGGTTGGTTGGTAGGTGCCGCTATGTAGACTGAAATGTGATCGAACAGATAATCTGACGCTTTCTTCTTCTATTGCTGCTCGCTCCGCGTTAGGAGACAATGCAACGAAGAAAGCGAGCACCAGCGAGATGCAGCGGTTTCAGGTACGCCGAAGGAAGAAGGGAGGTGAGAGATGGTCAAGTTGTTATGCGTAGCTTTTTGGATTATAGGTCTGTACGCGCCGGTGTTTGTCGTGGTGGTGGTTGACATTTCGTAGCGAGCCAGGACAACCAAAAAAAAAGACATGCTCATCTATTCTTGCTGCGACATGTGCGTCGGAAAGTTATAATCCGTGTAATCGATGTGCACAAACGCCCGATCGACATACGGCACGCTTTCTACAACACAACATTAGCATCCGACCTACCATATCCAAGTTGGGGAACAGGGGTGCAAAGAAAAAGAAGAAAAAAACTTACCAAGCACATACTGCAAGCTTTCGCCAAGATCATGACTATCTCTTAGACTCAGATGCTCATCGACAACAATATCCACCTCCACATTCAGCTTATCGCCCGCATGATAAGCCTGCAGGCCCTGAATCCGCTTGATACTCTTGGCAAACCG
Organism: Decorospora gaudefroyi; assembly: GCA_010015605.1. Lineage (NCBI taxonomy): Eukaryota > Fungi > Ascomycota > Dothideomycetes > Pleosporales > Pleosporaceae > Decorospora > Decorospora gaudefroyi. Next base: position 304,492 of record ML975247.1, read on the forward strand.
CATCGTCATGTACAATAAGATATTCCGCTCATCCGCCGTGGCGCTCGCGCCCGTCAGGTTGCGGATGTGCTCGGCAGACGTGCGGCTCCAATTGATGATAACGTAGGCAGAGAGCAGAATGCCGCCGAGCGAGTCCAGCCACCAGATCTTGGCAAAGTAGCCGATGAGTGGGAAGAGGATGGAGAAGATGTTGAACACGACATCCGTCTCCGCATCCTGGGCCAAGGCCTGGACACTGGAGTTGCGAATAAGACGGCACCAGAGCCACAGTAGGCCTTTGATAACGACTGTCGAGCCCATGATGGCCACGGCCGGGATCGTCAGCTGGACAATGGTGTGGTCGCTCCCGGAGAGCCTCGATATGCCCTCAATACCCACCTGGAAGAACGAAGTCATCATAATGACGGAGAAGATCAAGACTCCGATGGGTTCCAGACGTCGGCGACCCACCGGATACGCATACCGGTCCTGGCGCGCAATCATCCAGGACGTGAACCAGACTATTGCGGTGGAAAGGAAGTCGAGCGCTGCGTCGACTAAACTGGCGAGGACGGAGAGCGAGGAGGTGAGCACGGCTACGACGATCTTCAGTATGAGCAGCGCGGTATTGGCGGCGAGGTTGACGTAGAGGGCTAGTTTGACAATGGGACTTTCCGTGTCTTCGTCCTCTTCCGGCACCCAGTCCCTGAGCTTGGAGTTAGCGAGCTTGGGGTCTTCTTCTTCATCGTCGTCGTCGTCGACTGCGGCGTCGTGTGTAAGCAGGGGAGTGTTTTCGTCTGCCTCCGGGACTTTATAGAGGTTCTTGGGGGTACGCTTGACCATGGGTTTGCTGGTACCATTAGCGCCATGGCTACCCCAACTGCCTGACCGTCCATTCTCGGTCAAGTGATTAGGTGTACTGCCATCACCAGCAGGCGTAAGAGCGGCGGGCGTTGTGGCTGTTGATGATTCTTCAGTGATGGTGGACGGAATCTGGACGGGGCCAGATTCGAGGTTCGTGTACTCTTGGATCAGATTGTGTGGTAGCGAGGAATCGAGCAGACGGTCGATGTAGAGGTAGTTTTGGATGAGCTGGTTGTTGCGCTCGTAGTACTGCCGTATAGACTTGTTCATTCCCTCGAGTTCTTGCTCGCTCTTGTAGTATCTTTCCCATTTGTACCGCGGGTTCGAATATCCAATCAGCCGCTGACTCCTCATCTGCGGTGTGTTCAGGGCATGGGCGCCCACGCTGCTCCTCCGATCCGACTCCCTGTCCGAAGGCATCGCACGCCCGGTTCTGTACGCTTCTATGTCATCGTCATCTGTATCGCTTCCTCGGCGCTCGCTGCTTCGTATAGTGGACGGGCGGCGTGCGTTCAATAACGAAGGCAGGTGTTGGCCGCGCGTAGATAGGGCCGAGGCTTCGTTCGCCGACGGGAGGAACAGCTTCGTGCTGGCGAGACGCGGGAGGCTCGAGGAGCGAGGGGTGGAGGGCGACTTGGGCCGTGGTGGTGGCGCATGGTCCGTCATGTCTGCGGTTGGGATGCAGGAGCTCAGAGAGGCGGTTTCGGAGATGGGATTGCTTCGAATCACCTTCTCGAGCGCCAGCAAAGAATAAGCCAACCTGTCCCGCCTCGTTGTCTTATCTGATGGCGTGGCGCGATATTAATGTGCTCTGGCAGATGATCTTGAACCGCGAATGGGCGCGCACCAAACAAACATGAGATGAAAGACAACACAAGAAAATTAGGATGCTATAATACAGCCAGGCTGTATATATGTCTATAAGTCATGATGAACAGTGGTTCTGCCGACGCGTGTTGCAATGCGACAAGCTGCAAGCGCGTTGAGACGGAGAGAGTCTTTTCAGTGGGGTCATGCACGGGATCGACAGCTAAACGTTGCGCATACCCCATACACCACGCTAGTGTATGTACCTAATCCGGGGTTGACGCCGAGACCGCCCTATCCTCCTCACATTTGACTCGCGCACATGCGAGCGGTGAAAGTAGTTAGAAAACGAGTTGAGTGGTCATTCTTGTTAAAGTGAATAGCAAAGAAGGAGCCACAGTAAAACGTTGGTTTCTCATTCCAAGTCATCTTCTATCACAAAAGAAAAGGACAATAAACACGAACAGACCATAGAAAAAGACCCCCCAGCAATGCCGCAAAGCCCATGCACATTTCAAAACGCCCCATTTTCGAAACGATCCATAATAAAAACCAACCTCCGCCCTCCCATGCCTCCTCAGACGGTGCCCGCAATGCTCAAATCGCGAATCTCCTGCAGTACCTCTTCGACGCGAGCATCGAGCTCGCCCTGTGCATACTGATCCCTCGTATTCGCATCCAGAAACTGCTGGACCTGAGCCATCCGACTATACGCCTCAGCACAAAACCTCAACTGAATCTTGACCAGCGCCTCAAAACTAGGATCCAGGTAGGGGACCCTCAAATCGATCAGTTGCGGCAATTCACTCGTAAGCGTATCGTTGAGCTGATCGTACGCCGCCTTGGCCAGCTGCTCATCCTTTTCCGCGCGCGGCAGCTTCGTAACGTCCTTGTCTGGCTTGTCGGTCAACTTGCGCACTTGGGCGCGCATGCGGTCGTAGTCCATTTGCTTGTGTTCGCGCTTGGTGATGCAGGCGTTGATGTCGGGGAAATAGGAGCAGAAGCGCTGGATGGGGTCGAGAACGGTGGTGCGGTAGGGCCCGTCTAGTGCTTTTATCGTTTCGGCGTCCAGGTCGGTCACGGCTTGTTTGTAGGAGCGCGATACGCCGTCTTTTGTGCCCGCGTCGCCGTAGAAGGCGTCGATGGTTTCGGCGATGCGCATTTGTGAAGCTGTCATGGCCCGGAGCGAGTCGAGGTAGCCTTTCGCTTCTTTTTGGAGCTTGTTGGCCGCGGTTTCCATTGTGCGGTAGCGGCTGGGGAAGGTTGTTAGTTGGGCGTGCTGTGCTTACGGTGGGGATAGGGGATAGGGGAGATGCGTACCGTTGCTCCGTCTCGAAGTCGCGGTCATTTGTTCGCTCGACTTGGCCGGTCTTCATAAGGACCTGCGTCGTTGCGCGGTTGACGCCTTTCTTGAAGCCTGCGGCCTGTCAGCCTCTGTCTTTTCCGCGCGAGCGGCGGGGGGTGTCTTACCCGTCCAGGACATGATTGCAGTATTGTCTCTCTGCTGCCAAGGGTGAGGATAGGTAGGGAGAGAATTGTCGAACTGTGGCTATCGCGAGGTGTTGTCGTGGCGTTGGTGGGGGAGTAGCGGGAATCAATGGTCGTTGTCGGGCGGCAGTGCCACAATGACGACGCTAGGTTCGGACGACGAGAACCCCTGTCACGCTTGCAGGTGGCTGAGGCTGAGCGACGACGATATCCAATTTGACCCGATTCTCGACTTCAATGTCTTTACTCCGGACGCTGCATCGTGCCGTGCCCTCGCCATCTAGAACATGTACAAACTGCCTGCGGAAATACTCGGCTGCATCACCGTGGAAAGCGAAGCATGAGAAGAAGCAGGTGATATTTTCTGGTATACAGCCGACTGGCGTACCACACCTGGGCAACTATCTCGGCGCACTGCGACAGTGGGTGAAGCTGCAAGATGAGGCTTCCCCCGACACTACCTTGCTCTTCGCCATAGTCGATCTGCATGCCATCACGATAAAACAAGACCGATATGCACTGGCAAGACGACGAAAAGAGATGCTGGCCAGTCTGCTAGCACTCGGCCTAAATCCGAAGCGATGCATCATCTTCACTCAAAGCAGCGTAAAGCAGCATTCCGAACTCATGTGGATACTGAGCTGCGGCGCGAGTATGGGATACCTAGGACGTATGACACAATGGAAGGTACGCGACACGAAACCACACCCTATGCCATGAATACACAATTGCTGATACGAACCCCAGAGTAAACTCTCCCTGCCATCCAACGCCTCCCCACTCGACCCCGCCGACAACAAAGACGCTCTAAAACTCGGCCTCTTCTCCTACCCCGTCCTGCAAGCTGCCGACATCCTCCTCTACAACACCACCCACGTCCCCGTCGGCGAAGACCAAGCACAGCACCTGGAATTCACACGCGAGCTAGCCGTCGGCTTCAACCACCTCCACTCGTCGTCACGGCCCCTACTGACCGTCCCACAAACCCTACTCAGTCCCGCCAAACGTGTCATGAGCCTAACGGAGCCAACGAAGAAGATGAGCAAGAGCGACGCACAGCAAAAGAGCCGCATCTTGATTACGGATTCACGCGAGGAGATACATGCCAAGTTGAAGACGGCGCTTACCGACTCTGTCGAGGGCGTGAGTTATGATCGGGAACGAAGGCCTGGGGTGTCGAATCTTGTGGATTTGATGTTTCATTTTGATCATGGGGGTGCGGCATCGCCCGAGGAGTTGGCGAGGGGGCTACGGGGCTTGAGTATGCGCGCGCTCAAGGAGAGGGTTGCTCATGTTGTTGATGTGGGGATTAGGGACACAAGGGGGAGGTATGAGGAGTTGATGGGTGGAGATGAGAGGGCGCTCATTGAATATGCGGAGGATGGGGCGCGGAGGGCGGAGGTCATTGCCGAAGGGACGATGAAAAGGGTGAGGGATGCTATGGGGATAGGTTGGTAGCCACTTCATGCATTCTTTACAACTGTCTACACATGCTCATGGAGTTGATCGTTCTTTGCGGATGAAGTCGCTCTCTTGGTGTTGGATTTTTGCTGGTCCTGCTAATGCATGACTGTGGGATTAGTTTTGGTGGTAAATGTTCTCTGTAGGCATTTACATTAAACTGTCTGCTGGTTCTGGGCCGCCTGTTCGTCCGAAATGGGTGTGGGCGAGATCTGGCGTGATGACGTAGGTACTTCCCTAATCAACACTGAGCTTGACCCTACCACTACAGTCGCTAGGTCTGTCACCTCTCAACAAAGAACCGGAGCACCGTTACAGACAAACTGCCATCACCGAATATTCCTGGGTAGTAGCGGACATGCACGAAGTGAGGTAATGTCTAAAAGCCCTAAGATGGAGGTGCGAACGATGCGGTACTCCTACGGACCAGCCTGCGCCTGCTTTTTCTTTTTACTACTAGAAATGCCCCGTTTCGATCGATTGGATATCACATCTTGGGCCCACTTGGAGGTGGCTCAGCTCATGCAGCCTGATCACCCCTATCAGTTCAGCCTTGTCAGATTCGTTCCTATAACATAGCCTTTCTCTTTCCTCCATGTTTATCTCACTTTTTCTTCTCTTGATCAATACTAATAATGGCTGACCCGCTGTCCATTATTGCTGGTGTCGCTGGTGTCGCTGCGGCCAGTGCACAGCTCGCGAATGCTGTTTATACGACAAGTGACAGGTTTCGACACGCGCCATATGCCATGCAGGACCTGGCATCCACAATGTCTCTGCACTCTGGAATTCTTGAGAACCTGGGAGAAGTGCTTGAGCGCGGCAAAGGCATATACAGACCACGTGTTCTGCATGACACGTATGCTATACTCACTCGCACCGAAGACATACAGAAGGAAGTTGCCAAGATACTTAAGAGACAGAATGGATTCAGAGCTCGCATAGGATGGGTGTTTAATATGGGGAAGGTTGTGGAGCTGCTCAATCGCATGGAGGCTCTCAAGTCCGCGATGAACCTTGTGCTTTGGACCATACAACTAGCAATGTCTCAAAAAGATGAAAGAGCAAGTGCCTACAGGTTAGTGTGCTAAGTTTTTGGATAGTTCTGGGACTTGGAGAGATGGCTAATATGCGGTAGGAGAGTACGACTCAAATGCCTTGTCGAATCAATCATGAGAGAAAGTCGGCAGTCGACGGTTACTCTACAGCTCAGGATGCTCCCGCCCACGACAGAAAGAACTCACTCAGAGAGTCGTCAGGAGTTGGAAGAGAGAGTATTTACCGATAACGAGAGTGTATCCTCACGTTTCAGCACCGTGGATGCACACTCAGAAGCGCCAGGAGAGAATCCTGAGTTCGAATTGGAACGAACCAACTCGCATGAGATGCTGGTTACAACTGCATCATGGCTTTATAGGCTAGCCTTCCTGCCTACATCTGAGCAGGTAGAAGACGCCCACACGAGTTCACAGGGCTCAACAAGGTCACAATCATCCCAATCCCAGAGATCGCGCGAAAGAGAATCTGCCTCGACGAGCCCTTCCTTTCATTACACACGAAGCATAACAGCACCTGCGCAGGTTGATCAAATCCCTTTGCACGGTGCGATTGAAAGACTGCTTGCGCTGTGGACTTATCTCGAGCCGGAGACTATTGCCAAAGTGTCAAATACGAGAGAGGCCAATCCTAACGATGTTATTGATAATCTACTCAACAAGGGCCAGTGGGAAACGCGCGATGATCAGGGTTATACACCTCGATCAGCAGCAACTCCTGCTTCTACTCCGCGTTCGCCTCCACCTGCCCCTTTTCATGGCAACCCACCTCCGCCTCCACCCCCACATCTCCGTGGCCCTCCACCTCCGCCTCTGCCTACACCTCGCCGTGGCCCAACCCCAGTATCCCGGCCATCAAGCAATCCGTATCCATCGGCTCGTTTCCCGCCACAGCCAGACCCCGGGACAGTACCAAGAGCCCACTTCGCTCCTAGTAACAATCCTAGTAACTTTTCTTCGGGGAGATCTAGGCCTAGAGAGCCGGGGAATCCTATGTCGCCGGGTTCCACAGCGCCAGATTCTGCGTTTGGACTTCATCCCATGGACTCAAGGGAAAGTTTCTTGGATCCGCAACAGTCACAACCGGATATGAGGCTTGAACACGCTTATGAAGACTTGGCAGACGCAGAAGCCAGAGCATTACATTTCGAACAAGAGTTAGGCAACTCTCGGAAAGAATGGAATCAGAAGATAGCAATATTGCATAACCAAAAGGAAGACGAAAAAAGATGTTTTTCCGAGCAGGTAGAAGCACAGACGAAGATATCCGCCGATCAGAAGGCAGAAAACTTGAGATTACTTGATGATATCAAAAGGCAGCAGGAAGACGTCGGGTTGCTCAATTTCACTATCCAGAAACTCACCACAGAGTTGTATGGAGCGGTTGATAAGAGCTCATCGTATAAGACATCCGGTGGTTATGTCATGCTGACTCTTGGACACGGTAGATCCATAAACAAAACCCGACGACATTACCAACATGAAAAAAGTTCACGAGAGAATGCGCACCAAGTCATTGTAGACAAGCACACTGGAGTTACAGTACGCCGTAGTAAATCAGACGCTTTGGACGACCTACATTCAAACTCTAGCTCTTTTCCAGATACCATTCATTCTGACTCTACCACCAACAACACGAATCCTATAACCGACTTTTCGAGATACCATCTTCTCTTCTCTGCGACACCCAGAAGTCCTACGTGCGATGGCGACGTTCTGGAAACTTCGTTGAAGGAACACAACATGCAAGTCTACTTTGAGACCCACCAAGACCTGCCAGACGATCTGCTAGTAGTTGACGTCTTTGGCGATCTCCGACACAAATATATTCCATGTTCACTGTCATGGACCAGCTCATCTTCGCACGGACAGAGCGAGTTGTTCAACGTTATCCGCAAGCACGGCTGGAGGCCAGTATATGTGCGCGGCTCAGGTATGTCCCTTCGTGTATGACAGTGGTGACTAGGTGCTGACATTTAATGGCAGACAGGGGCCAAACATGGTACTACGGCCCGCAGCCTATCCACATTCGCTTCCTGGATCCACAGTATATCCCGCAGCTAGACGGTGTTGGCGGCGATTTATCACACGCTTATGTCCTAGTCGGCATCGATATGATCGAAGAGGATGCTTTTCGGTTGACTGGAACAGAATTTCAGTGTCTGCCGACCGGATACTGGATGTTGGATCCAAAACTAGCATATGTAAGTCCTCCAACCTATTTCAACTCCCCCCAAGACACTAACTTGCAAATAAGGACGAAATTCTCGACCTCATAGCTACCAGCTTCTTCCTGCGCGAGGCAAGCCTTCGGCGTGCGGCTCGCCAGGCTCTATGTGCTGCCAGTCCTCCTGCAATGACCCGTCCAAGAAGTAGCGCTGCTACACCTGGGTCGTATATATCGTTAGAGAGACTCTGCTTCAAGTCAAGTGAGCCTCTTATCGACCTGGATGATATGATAGGTAACAACGCATAGTTGGCATGATATAGAAGCCCATTATAACGACACAAAGTTGGCCATGATTAGCGGATGAATTGATGCTTGAGGGAGTAGGAGCAGCACGTATTGTTTTAGAGCAGTTGAAGGAGTGGACCCTGTGACTGATGGCATCATCTTGCTGGGTATAGGAAACGTGACCTACTGGCACTCTCGCAGCGGCTTTGATAGGTAGTCATTACCATACTCATGAAATGTGTCGCTGCAAGCCACCTTAAATTCCTTTCATGCGCCAGATTATCATTGAGAAAACCGTCATTGCCGTGTCTGAACCAGGGAGAGATGGTAACGTAGGTGTTGATAGCTTATGAAAGCGATGACGTAACCGCTCGAGGACAACCACGCAACCACAGCCGGGAAACACCAAACCTCCGTGTCATCTCAACGGATGCGCATTGGCATTCAGTTCCAACTGTAACGGGACTTTTGGTGACCCTGCTAAGTATATGTAGTGATTTTGACACTGCACCAGGCTCAACACAAAGGGCTCGCGGTTCTCTGCAGCCAACCTTCGCCAGCGCGATCAGCCTGCGCCCGCTCTTCTCGTTAACTGATAACAACTGGTTTCGAGGTGTTCTCTATCTTAGCCACTGGTGCCTAGTGTTATGTTCCCTAAAGACATTGTTATATTGACGTATGGTGGGGATGCTGTGGTTGGTGGGCGTCGCTTTTGTTAGGCAACTGGCTTGCACGTGCGGCATCGCCAGCAGGGTAAGTTTTCAGCGTCAAGTCTCGCTGATTGCGACTTCTTTATTTTTCGCTGTCAACTCCTTACGACAGTCGAAATACGGCCGCACTGACGCCTTCGCCCACCGTTGTATTACACAGCGCGCCTTCACTCAAGAGTCAAACCCTGTAGTAGATGCTCGTGCTCTCTCGAATGTTTACATGTCATCCACACTAGCCCGACTACGGTTTTCCCTCCATACCGCTCAACTATTTACCGCCGAAATGCACGATCAGATTCAACTACCGGCAACAATCATGGCGCTGAACACACCTCCAAACCCATTTCTACACGCATCCTCGTACCCGTCAGTCACTGCGGCCTATCACACGGCATACCGCGGTATCGTCAAAGACTCCAACGACAAGTTCGACCACTTCATCCGCCAGCTGGACCAGTCGCATTTGCAATTTGGATATTGGCGGTTCCAATCAGCGGAGGACGATCGACGCGCGTATGCCTGCGGCTTCACAACACCGGAAGAACTGCTTATCGCGCAAGAACACAGTAACGAAACATACGACGGGATCAAGATACGCTGGGTAAGAGGATCTAATGACACTTCTTTCAAGATGGCATTGTCTGGCACGGCTTCACAACACCTACAGACCATTTACCAAGTGCGTCATTTGCTGGGCTTGCCAATGTCTTTGCGAGGGCAGATACCGGTATATCCGATCAGTAACGATATCAGACTGGAGGAATATTGGGAAGGATTGCTCAACAAACAGTTATCGGCTCCGTCAGATCCTATTCCTTATCTACCAGACCGTCCGATTCCTTCGCCCATAACGCCGCGGCTAGACGCACCGAGCCCAGTGGCAGCCGATTTCCGGTCTTTTGCAGTACATAAATCTTCAGATGGCAAGGTAGCGAGAGCACGCAGTTCGACGAACACTCAAGCGGCGCAAAATAAACAGGCAGCCAAAGCCACAGCACACCAACGTCAACCGGATACTCCTGCAGCACACGTGCCGCAACTTTCAAGACCGTCTCCATTATCTCAGCAGACAAAATCTCCCGTTCGTGTTGCTGATGTGGCCACTCGTCAGCGAGCATTTCCAGACAGCACTCCGTCGCCCTTCCCAAGACTCACACCTGCGACTCCAAGCAGCGGTCTGAATGTATCCAGGACATCTAGAACTACCGCAGTGCCGAAACTGCAAGCGCCGCCGTTCAAAGCACCGCGTGCTTCCAGCACAGGCGTCTCACAACACAATTGGGTCCACCAGCCATCTCACAACTCAAGCCCACAGTACGCCCCCAATTCGGCAGCACACGGACAACAGGCTTTACCCAGAGGCTTTTCGGACGCAGGATCTAGTACGCCCAAGGTAAAAACCACTGCTTTTCCCCATAATACAACACCCACGTCTTCCGCGAGGACGTCGGGGCCGGAGCATCCTCTTCAAAGGACCACCGGAAACGGATCACCTGGCTTCTCTAGTCCAGTAGCGCCTCCAGCAGATCCAGAGGCGAGACGAGGCGAGACGAGGCCTTTTCAGACAGTACCAAAGTCGGTCAACTCTCGAAATGCAGACCCGACGTCCACAGCAAGTAGGCCGCGCGATCGAGCGTCTCCAAATGGCCTGCTCAGTCGAATGGCGCCAACACCAAATTCAACAAAAGGTACCTTCTTCAGCACATCCATCCCATCACCGTCAGTAACAGCCAACACCGCATTGAGAACGACCGGTGAACCTTTTCTCTATGCTACAGGGAACGAAGAGTTGCCCGGAATAATTAAAAAGAAGAGGCATAGCACCATAGACACAATCGCTACGGATGCGGAAGCTGGGAGCGCCTCAGCGGTTACGGCACAAGCAGCTTCCGGAGCGCCAGACCTTGGTCCTGAGTATAAACTTCCATGCATGGACTGTGGAGAAGAGGTCGACCACAAGTGGGATTGTCATATTGGCAGTGAGTTCTAGCGCAATGGTATAGCTGTCAGCACTAACGATGCCTAGACCTTAAGTTTTTGGAGAACCCCACGATACTGGATTATCGCGTCTTGGCCGAGGCCGTTGAGCAATTCGATCCCGCCCCATGGAAGACCACACATTTCGACCAATTTCCGGAGCCCGAGCCAGAAGATGCTCAGACGCGGATACGGGGGATGGTGGAAGTTATAAAGAACGAGGATAGCTATCAGAATGACCCTGAGCTCCACGGGCTGCCAGATCAGCCTATGATTCTATTATGGGCACTGAAGTCTTCTGATAGCGTCCAGATAATCAATGTGTGAGTAGAGCGCGAGAATAGTTGCCATACATGTAAGCTGACAGCAGTGGTAGGAACGATTGGGATTCTGGGGCTGGCGAGTCCGGGAAGGAGTAATGCTCTACGTCGCTCAGGGACCAGGGTCTAGGGTCCCCGTTGTTGTAAGATGACAAACAATGTACCAAAATTAGATGGATTCCATAGGCCGCTCCGACTTCTGCCTGTGTATTCAGACAGATCTCGCATGGGCGAGAGTAGCTGTGTCTCATACCCCCGAAGGGTGTTCAATGTCGACAATTTTCGAAACTCTGAATTTCCCAGTGATTGTATATCCTCCTTCGTTTTGTGGTCTCCATGTTTACGAGTCGTAGTAGGTTGTCGACCGTACCTTATGGTGAGGAAAAGGCGTCCAGCCCCGCACCAAGGGACCGAGGCACGATACACACAGAATCCTTTACAGAATCCTTCAACCGATGCTGACATTCTAACAGGGGTTGTTGCTGTTGGCGGCTTACCACGCTAACTCAATAGCTTCACCGTCTTTACACAGTCACCAAAGATGTATATCAGAGACGGTCTCCATGATTCGTTTCTAGTCCCTATCCTCCAATACTTCCTATCGTCTATGCCTACTACTTGCACATCATGGCCGATTTCGAAATCCTCATTGCCGACGCCGTCGCTACGCAAGAAATACCCAGTTGTGCCCTTGTAGCTACGAACCGCGATGGTACGGCATCACGTGCAACCCCCCCCCCCCCCCTTCTCAATAGTTTACTGAAAACAATACGCTACGTCCAGGCTCCTTCACATACGGCAAAGCCTTCGGCTCCACCAGCATGAAGCCCGAGAACGCAAAGCCCATGGATCTCGACACCGTGCTATGGATCGCCTCATGCACCAAACTCATGACAGCCCTCTGCTGCATGCAGCTAGTGGACCAAGGCCACACCACGCTCGACGAGCCCATCTACACCCACATCCCCGAACTATCATCCTTCACCGTCATCACCAGCTTCGAACCCGGAACCGGCAAACCCATTGAAAAGGCACACGAGCAGCCCATTACGCTGCGACGGCTACTAACGCATAGCTCGGGCCTCGCGTACGATATTGCGCATCCGAAATTGATGGCGTGGCTCGAGTACCATGGCGAAGCGCCGCGGACGAGTGGGAAGATTCTTGAGCGGTGGGATTTGCCGTTGGTGTTTGAGCCTGGGACCGGGTTTGCGTATGGGTCTGGACTGGATTATGCGGGCTTGCTTGTGGAGCGGATTACGGGGGTTACGCTGGAAGAATACATGAGCGTTCATCTCTGGGCGCCGTTGGGTATGTTTGGGATTCCCCCCCTCCCCCGATACCACAGAGGCCGTGAACCTGATATTATGTGATGTGATGTGATGATTTAGGTATGAAAGATACAACATTCCGTCTCTCCAGCCGCCCAGACCTACAACAACGCTTGGCAGACACAAGTCTACGAACCGAAAATGGAAAAGTAGTATTCGCAGACATCAAAATCTACCTAGACGGTACGTACCGTTTTGTTTCCATACCTTTCTCCCCAAACTATACCTAACATCGCACACCACCCAGGCAACGGCAACGAAATGGCGGATTGCGTAGGCGGCCATGGCTGTTTCAGCACAGCGAGAGACTACCTCAAGATACTACATGCGGTCCTCACGTGCGACACGCCCGTCTTCTGCAATAGGGAGCTGGTGTCTGAATTCTTTGCGCCACAGCTTAGTGAACGGAGTGCGGACGGGCTGAATGGTGCGCTTAAGAGTGATACGATGGATCGATCGGGGTCGCTCAGTCTGGAGGAGGGTGGTGTGAGTTTTGGATCCCCCCCATATGATGCTGCCTTCGTTGAACATGTACTGACGAGCTCAACAGATGAATAATGCGGTCGGAGGGATGGATCAGGGCATTAGGAAAGATTGGGGGCTTGGGGGTCTGCTGCTCATGGGTGATGGGAAGGATGGCAAGAAAGCGGGGACGATGGTGTGGTGTGGGCTTCCTAATCTGAGCTGGTGGGTTGATCGTGAGAGTGGCGTGTGTGGGCTTTATGCGGGACAGGTGTTGCCGATTGGGGATGCGAAGTGTGTGAGTTTGGCTAGGAAGTTTGAGGAGGGGATTTATAAGATGATTAGGTAGAAGGTGAGGTGAGGTTGTTAAGGGCTTGGGTGGGTGGACTTGCGATGTTCATTGTTAGTATGAGGGAAGGGAGGAGCGGCAAGGTGTGTGGGGGTTTTATGGGGTTGTATTCTGTTGGATGTGGGAGCACAGGGCAGACATGAAAGAGGCAGAAGGTTGTTGTATTGAGTGAGCTAGAGCGAGCGATTATATACACAACCAGATGAGTAAGCAGGTGACTAACACAGTCACGTGAGGTGCAGTTCACAGTGTACCGTATGAACTAAGGTGCCAGGCTGACATATTCTATAGACAAAAAGGAATATCGTGGCTATCCGATGCTCATTCGAGGTGATGTGAGCAATGTCGTCGCTCGGCATCCTCGCTGTGCCAAAACAAAACATATCTGCCAGTCCGGCACTCAGTCCGGCAAGGAACCCAGACGGTCCTTCCGCAATCATCGTAAGAAAGAAAAACAGAAAAAGCAAGAAAAACAAGAAAGCAAGAAAAAACAAGAGAAGCGACAAACGACCAAACACCAACCGCCAACCACCACCCCCCCCTCCCCTCCTAGCGGCGACGACCCTGCCCCTGGAGCATGGCGCTCCGCTCAAGCGCCTGCTCCTGGCGCGACGCGCCGTACTGCTCCGCCGGGACGGGCGGGTTGAAGAGGTTTTGGTTGACCTCGTAACCGGGCGGTGGGGCCAGAGCCCCAGCGGCTCCGACCTTGCGCCCGGTGTTCGGGTCGATCCCCTGGAGGAGAGGTAGGAGGAGTCGTGCCTTCTCCTCGTAGGAGAGGGTCACGAAGGCGACGTTGTACAGCTCCGCGATGGAGCGAAAGCGACCACCTCCCGCGGAGGTGGCGCCCTTGTTGGCGGCCGGGGTCTTCTTCTTGGTGACCCTGGCGGTCTTGGGCTTTGGTGAAGCCTTCTTTTTGGACGAAGGCTTCACCTTAGCAGCCCGCGCACCGCCAGAGCCACCGGCCATGGTGCTTGCAGCCGGACTTGACGTCTGGGTGTTGTTGGCTACAACCGGGGCTGCGGCCATGCCCGTGGCGTGGGCTACTGGGGCCGGGAGGAAGGTCGTGCCCTGGGTGGAGGGTGAAGGTTGCCAAGCTTCACCCTGGAACCCCCCAGGGTGCGCCATCACCACCTCAGAAGGCAAGGTCCCCATGTTGCCATGAGGGCCTTGACCGACCTCGGGGTTAGACGCCGTGGCGTACTTGAAGGACGTAACCGGGTTCTCGACCAAAGGCACAGGAAAGTCGCCCTGGACGTTACCACTGCTCCTGGCGGCGGCGGCGAGGAACTCGGCCAAGGTAGGTTCGACCAAGTCGGAGTTGGCGTTGACGGGAAATGCGTCCCAAACGCTGTTGGACTGCTCGGACTGCTCGTTCTGCTCGGACTGCTCGAACAGCTCGGAGAAATCCGACTGCTCGTTATGCTCGTTCTGCTGGGACTGCTCCCACTGCTCGAACTGCTCGGAATGGTCGTACTGCTCAGACTGGTCGTTCTGCTCGTACTGCTGGGACTGGTCGTACTGCTCAGACTGGTCGTACTGCTCGATCTGCTGGGACTGCTCGTTCTGCTCGTACTGCTCAGACTGCTCGTACTGCTCAAACTGCTGGAATTGCTCGTTCTGCTCAGACTGCTCGTACTGCTCGAACTGCTGGGGTTGCTCGTTCTGCTCGTACTGCTCAGACTGCTCGTACTGCTGAGACTGCTCGTTCTGCTCGTTCTCCTTGGTCTGCTTGTACTGCTCGAACAGCTCGGCAAACTCCGACTCCTCGTACTGCTCGTACTGCTCGTACTGCTCAGACTGCTCAGACTGCTCAGACTGCTTGTACGGCTCGTACTCGGCAGGAAAGGTGAAGTAGCCGTCCATTGTGGTAGTTATGATGGTTTGAAAGATGATTGATAGTAGTAGTTGTAGGTGTTGAGTGGTATGAGAGATGTAGTGAGTTGTAGGGGAGAAGAAGAGAATTTGCAATTTGCAACTTGAAAAAGCTCCTGTGTGCGCTAAAGTCTGGGCATTTTCCGGATTATCTAAGCAATTGGGGAGGCTGGTTAGCAGTCTGTGTCTGTAGCTAGTCGTTAAATCGCGCACTTTTGTCTTCACCTGCCGCGGCGGAACATGGTGGTGTGGAGAACTGTACTTCCTAATCGGGCAATACACGATGCGGCGACGGCAGGCGATTGGCCCAGCCTCCAGAGAGCTTCTAAGCGAATCCAGCGATCAGCTCTCGGAGCACGGAGACAGGAGGTCTAGTGGAGAACATTATGTGTTTCAGGTCCCGTTCACTTCTTCCGCAGGCCGATTTGACTGGCCTAGCAAAGGTACAATAGAGCGATAATAGCTGCGACAATAGCAGACGGTAGATCGATTCGAGGCGGCCGTTAACGTCATTGCTGTTTTGGGGGTCGTGTGGGGCGATGGCGACGTTGAGGTGTGGGTATAGTGAACGGGGAGTTTCCGCACATAGCGAGCGCGATACCGCAACGCAGCATCTCTGCAGGCAATGTTAGACACGGGAACTTCATGCACTGGTTCATAGAGTCTGCGGCATACCCTTGGGTAGATTTGTGCTGCTGGTGTGCCGTCGCCTCCCACCGAGCTGGGGGATGTTGGGGTGAGAGGGACGGCCGTCGCAACGACATCAGATCCAGTCGCGGCATCATTGAGCCGGCCTGGAGGATGATGTGGAGTTGAGAGGAATGCTATGCCACCGCGATATATATGGATATATGCTGCCATGGTGGCTTCTCCGCACTTCGGTCACGATGTCCTCCACACCGCTTCAGCGGCCGTTTGGTGAGGGGAAGGCGATGACGTCATTGGTCGTCGAGCGTAGCCAACACAGTGATCTTTGCGATGATGTACTGGCATAGATAGCATGGAGATGCGCAGATAGTGGAGGAATATAAATTGCATGCAGGGTACGGAGAGTACAGAGTGAGGACTTTAGAGAGAGAGAAAGAGAGAGAAAGAAGGACTGAAGAAGATGAGGAATGTTTATATAGAGACCCCGATATTACAAAGACAATAGAACACGACGATATAGATGGATATGAGATTCAGATTCACGGAAGGTGACAATAGGAGATGAAGTGACGTTCTCCTGTCAACCACCAATAGATCCGCGCGTCGCTAATCGAAGGATTTAGCGCGAACACTGACACAACCCAAATGCCACGTCGTCTGCCATTCTTCATTTGACAACCGCCCATCTCCATCCTCGGTCTTGTATGGGTGCCGGTATACCTCGTTGCGCAACGCTGTTCTGTTTGCTGATACACTCTTGCGTGTCGCCTTTCTTTGTGCTGTGATTGGGGCTGGCAAATCGTAGGCCTCCATCCCAGCAAACCCTGTCCCCCATTGTGTGTTGTTATGTCTGAGCATTATATCCTTCTTTTCCTTTGCATCGTGACACAAATTCTCTTCGTGGCTCTCTTCCGCGCGCGCAGCTATTCAGTCGTCCTTCTTGACCTTGAGCTGTACCCACTGTATCCTAAGCTCGTCGTCCATCTCAGCCCTTCCCGCGTTATATCCGCGTCGATCTTCTGCCAGGACCCCCGGTAGGTGGAACTCGGGAGCTTGTCAGGCTTCGTACGTGCCCGCGGGCGCCACTCGACGTGCGGCGGCTGGCGGGTTCGGTACGGGCTTTGGTGCCTGGGTCTGTCGCGTGTGCACAGCGTGCTGGTTGAGCTGTTGCGGGGTGGGAGACGGGTTGTATGCGCGTTTGTTCGATGCGCGCGTCGGAATTGGAAATCTGGAAGTCTCTGTATTGGTCAGAAAACCTACTTGTGCGTGGGGCTCGTTGTCGGCGTCCGCAGCAGCAGCAACAAAAGGTGCCTCTCGTGGTGCATATGTGATGCTCATGGACGAATGATCTGAGCCAGCGGTACCCAGAGTCGCGCCATGACCTCGTATGACCTGTTCGCCGTTCTGGATGCGTGTCGCAGACTCTTCCTCGGACAAGGGCTTCACCATCCGCGTCATCATACTTTACCAGCCTCAAAACATGGCATAAATGTCTCCGGCCGCAAGGTCATCACCGCGTGCAATGTCGCGGGGACCCGAATCTGCAAATTTGAGTCGTAGGCTCCCGGAGGGATAAGCTCAGTCGGTACACCATCGGCGCCGTAGACACACTGCAATGGGAAGAACGTTCGCTCGTTTACTTCCGGGTACGATGGTGGTATCGGCTCGACAAAGTGCTTCTCGCCTTTCTCGGCTTTGAGGGTCTCGATCTCCGCGTGCAGACGCTTAGTGGTAGGAATGGCCGTGTTGAAGTATAGATGCTCGCAGCTCCCACTGTTTTGCGCTATCTCTTGTCCTGCGGACCTCGCTGTCGTACTTTTCTTTGACGGTTTTGCAAAAGACTTCGAACTTGTCGTGCTTCTTGGTGAGTTGCGCGGTTGCTTCGATGAGTCCTATATTCTCGTCGACCATCTCTATAGAAGAGACACCTAGGCCTTCGGTCAATCGAGCAACGATCCCTCTCTGTATACGGAGCTCCCGCAAGGACGATTCGGTCCTATCTTTGAGCGTCGCTAGTATGTGCTTCTTGTCGATCAGCTGAGGCTCAGTGGTCTCCTATTCGAAGCAAATGCGTAAGTGATCGTCATCAAGTTTATCGAACATGGTCTGCATCTCCATCTTCTCAGTCCGCTCAGATCACGGAGCTCCTCGATTATCCAGAGCATCGCAGTGTGTCCCTACTAGGACACCGTCTCGCTAGTTTTGCTCAAGTTGCTCTGCCAAGTCATGCATCTGCTGGGAAACCTGGTCTTTGAGTATGTCGACCTGGTCTCGGAGCCCGTTCACATCGCTTCGAGCATCCCGCTCGTTTTGTAGACAGACCTGATATCAATCCAGCCAGCCAAGCTGACGGCCTCCGGCTGGCTGGATTGGCTTTTTGTATGAGCGTTGGCTGGCTGGATTGAATAGGCTTGGCAAAAAGCTGTCGGCTGGATTGGAAGCTTGGGTGCTTGATTCCCGATTAGGAAAGTTATATATATTTTAGTGTTAAGTCTCAGTAGTAGTCCCACGTATCGTCGCCGTCGCACACCCACTTACTAAGCTCATATAAAGCGTCCAACTGCTCGTCCGTGACCTTTGATTGGCCTATATCGTCGCCACCAAAGCCAGCTCGTCTCCATCGTCGTACTGATTGTAGTGCTGCTAGAAGCTCCGGCGATATACAGCGTCGGCGAGGCTCTAGTAGATCTCCGAGCTCACTAAAAACGCGCTCACACTCACAGCTTGAAGCTGGGATAGAGAGTACGTCGAGCGCGAGCTTGCTAAGATTGGGGTAGCGATCGCGCAGCTCTACCCAGTATTTTACTGGATTAAGTGCGGCGTCGCTACCCTTTGCAGCCATAGGCTCGCAGCGCTTCCATCTCTCATACTCATCCTCCTCTCCACCAGTATTGCCTTGTTGTGTATCGATGAGGCCGTCAATCGCGTCGTCAATATTATTCAGTCGTATCGGTGGTGCGCGTGTGTGGCGAGGCCTTAGTAACGACTTGTAGGCTGCCCACAGAGTCCGAAAATTGGAGTTATTGAGCTCCAGCCAATCAGGCTTCTCAGCCCACGCTGTATCGCAGTAGTGCTTGAGGCGCGGATGGAGTATCGTAGCAGCGTAGTAAGCTAGTGAGCTGTCAAGCTTAGTGTAGTACTCCCTTGCTTTAATAAGCGCGTTGCTGAGGTTTGTAGGAAGGTGATCTTCGGGAGCTTCGGCGTGAGCGTCAAATAGGACTCTCTCAAACTGTCGGAGGCGAGCTTCTAGTACAGGAAGTAAGTATTCAAATACGGGGATCACCTCAGCAATTGAGCCAAAGTTAAACTCGCCACCGCGTCCCTCGAGGCGCTTTGTAGCCTCTTTGAGAGGCTTGAGAACCTCCATGTAGTCGGTAACAACGCCCCAATCGTGAGCTGTAAGGCCGCCCGATCTCATCCAACGCGGCGCGTGAGGCCGATCTTTGCCTTGTACGTCGGCCTAGGTGTCGTCTTTTTTTGTACGCTCGATATGCTCGCCTGCGTACGCGTTGATGGCTGGCTGTAGCTTGACGGCGCGCTCAAAACAGTCGTAGTATAAGTTCCAGCGTGTGACGACTGGCTTGACGGGGTGGAGTATAGTGAGCTTATCCGTATGAGGTAGCTCACGGTGAGCTGTACACTGTGCCTTCTCGAAGAGATCGTACTGCTTTGGCGTGTGGATATAGTTAACGATATCGAGGAGTACGCCCAATGGCCCATCCTGCCTCCACTCCTTCATAAACGCTGCCTCGTCGACAAGAGCAGCTCCCTCGTTGTTGTACGCGTCTGCGTCTTTGCCCTAGAGTAGCATCTGGCCAATAAGATTGATCGTATAGGGGCCGCAGCGGAGGCGTCGATGTATAGGATCGAAGCTGAACTTGCGCGCGATCGCGGCGATCGCAGCGTCATTATTGCTGGCATTATCGAGGACGAACCAGCCGAGTGTGGCCTTGCTTATGCCGAACTGCTCCAATATTAATAGTACAACCTCAGCTAATCGCTCGCTAGTGTGGGCGCCTGTAAGCTAAGGCAGCGCGATAGGTAGGCCTCGAAGCTCGCCGCGAGGGCTGACGTAGTGGGCGACGATACCGAGAAATCCACGCCTGCCGCCTTTGGTCGTCCATCTGTCAAAGCTTATATAGATCTTGCTTAGCGATTGAGACAGCTCGTGGACGACGCGGGGCCTCAGCCAATCAAACAGCCGCATGACGTATTGGGAGACGCTCGTGTGGGATTTCCAGAGCGCTGCTTCCGCGAGTGGGTTGGCGACGCTGATAAGGCGTCGAAAAGCTGGTGTTTCAAGCTTAGAGATGGGGTGGTTGTTCGCGACGAGCCAGTCGACTACAGCGTATCTAAATCGCTGATTACTAAAGCTATTAACCTGGTTGGCGACTGCCTGTGAGATGGGGATCCTTGCGGTGGTGAGCGCGTTGAAAACACCAAAGACTAGAGCTTTGCCTGGCGCTGTAATCCCATGGCCAGGCTTCTTCTCCGCGAGGTGGCGCGTAGCAGCTGAGATGGCAGAGGTCGTGTTGTATATGCCTCGGCCACTATTGGTATACTTGTGCTTGTAACACCAGTGGCATACCCAATAGATCTGGGTAGCGTCTTTAAGGTCGGCGACGCGATACCCGTGGTTGTAGACCCAGCTTTTCTTGTGTTTGTACGTCGTGATAGGCTTTATATAGCCTGGGAGGCGGCTCTAATCGAGGCCGTCGTAGTTGTCGGCAAGATGAGAATCAAAAGCCTCATCGCTGGGAGCCTCAGCAGCGTCAGAAGATGGCGTGATAGTAGCTTGCTCGCTGCTGTCGTCAGCGGGCGCGACGATCGCGTCTTCGGGCTGAGACTCGCGCAATCGCGACTCAAAAGTATGGGTATATAGAGGCGGAGGAGTTGGAGCAGATGACTGCGAGTCGATCGCGATGGCCTGGCTCGCAGTGTCGCCGCGCGTGCGCTTCGGCGCGCTGTTGACGCTGTTGGAGGCGCGTTTTTTTGATTTGGGAGGCATGAGGGCGACAATAAGTTAGGGATAGATCGATTTGCAATACCAAAAAATAGATAACTATAGTATTATAGGAGATGGATATGGAGATGGATATTGAGATAGAGTAGATGATATAGGCCAACGCGCAGCTACACCGCGTAATATCGCGTAATATCCGATAACTCCGTGTAACTATAACACCATAAAAAGTTGGATATAGCGTTTTAACAGCTATCCGAGCTGCCTCATCACCCAAAATTCAGACTAATTCAGACTGAATCAAGCATCCAAGCCGAATCAAGCCAGCTAGAAGAGCTCAGCTTGCTGGATTGGCTTTTTGTATGAGGTTTGGCTGGATGGATTGAATGGTCTTGGCGGCTGGCTTCCAAGCCAGCTTGCAAGCTAGCTGGATTGATATCAGGTGTGTTTGTAGATGGCGAGTAATGTGTCCTCCCATATGCCGCATGCTATCCAAGAGCTCTTCATTCTGATCTTTCGCCAGCTTCTCAGAGGTATGGGGTCGCTTCCACTCGTCGTTTCCGGCCGTATTGCGTCGATCACGCGTTGGAGCTCCCGTCCAGTGGTGAACTTTTGCTGGAGCATCGGGGACAGGGCCTGGTGCTTGGCCCCTAGTTGCCAACGAGGTAGTATCGCGAAGTTCGGCTACGATACGGTCCAGTTTGGTCGCGAGTGCATTCTCCTCGCTCACGGCATCGAAGC
Source organism: Decorospora gaudefroyi (assembly GCA_010015605.1). NCBI lineage: Eukaryota > Fungi > Ascomycota > Dothideomycetes > Pleosporales > Pleosporaceae > Decorospora > Decorospora gaudefroyi. The sequence goes on from ML975247.1 coordinate 325,974, forward strand.
GGATACGCTTGTTACGCAGCATCATCTTCTTCTCCCTATTCACCTTTGCTTCCAGTCCATCGCGCTCAGCAACAAGCTTGCCCACCGCCTTGGAAACCGTATTATCCCTGTCGTAACAAATGCCGCGCCACTTCTACGTCTCACCCTCTTTTCTCACAAGCTCTTTCCTGTGGATCTCCTCCAACACCGCGCGGGCAAACTTCTAGCTATCTTCCAGCGTTCCCAGATTTTACTCCTTTGCTTGCATCTCGGCTTCATAGCTGCGTCGAGCTCGACTTCCCGTCCATCGCAGCAAGCATCGGCATCGTTGAGCCCAAATGTCCCCCGTCGCTTTACCATCCAAGCGCTGATTCCGCTCATGCTCACCTCACTCCTTCATCCTAAGCGCATCAACCAGCTCCTCCAATTCCAATTCCGCTGTCGCAGCTCGACATCCGATCCGTCGCAAAGCTCGCTTCTATCCGCCCAAGTATATATCGTGACAGCGATGTTAGTCCACATAGCGCTGTGTACTACACGTCTAATCTTCGCAGGCCTTTCCATCTGTAACCTGTTATGCTCTTTGTCCGTGTACGTTCTCGCACGAACCTGCGGTGCCGCTTTGATGCTGGAGCGAGGAGATGTGTGCTTTTTGATTTGAACTGTTTGTTGTGGATGCATGGATCCGGTTTGTTTGCGATCCATGTGTGTTTGTGCTTCTTTCGAGAGTTCGCGTTCCCTCTGGTCTTGGTTCCGCGTTCGTGCCTTCTTAGAGTGCGACCAACATACTCGATATCTATTATAGCTAGAAAGACGGTCGTATCAATCGTTGGAGACAAAATGGACAGTGTGTAAATTCGAACTAAATCATTAGAGTTGAAACCTCCAGTTCAAGGTAGTTATCAACAAATAGTAAACACACACCTTACTCAACCCAGCACGCACTTCCCACATTACATACCATATCCACTTCTACTCATTAGTTCCACACTCATACTCATGCTCATGCTCACTAACCTCCGCCTCCGTCGTGCAAGTCTCAACTATATATCACCATAGCAACCCCCCAATATAAATACACCACCCTAGCAACAGAATTAGCACAATACCTATCCACTCAACCAAACTCCAGCCTCCGCTCCAAATCCATAAAGCACATCTACATCTACACACCACCAATCCTATCTTTACTATTTACAAACAAACAAACCTTTCCCATCCCTTCCCTTCACGCAAGATATTACCCGTACAGCTAGGCTCTAGCGACCTGTATGTATCGTACCTACAGAGGTTGGGACCCGATGTGTTGGCGTTGTAGACAAGTTCTTAGGATATGGTAGAAGAATGGGTGGGGGTTAGTGGGGGTACTTAGTTCCTTACCCCTCCTTTACTTACTTACTCTTCCCATCCCATCACAGCACTCTTCTTTTTTACTTTTGGCCCTTACATTTAGCAAGGCTGCAACACTCCCCTTTTCTGAATACCTCGCCTTCTTTTTCTCGTTGGGTTTTTTCGTTTGTCTTCGTTGTAATTAGCTTGTCGGTAGGTAGGGAGGGAATCGATAGAGATTCAGATAAACAATGTGATATGGAAGAGCTTGAGATTGAGATTGGGGTAGAGAGGGATGGTAAGAACTAGGAAGGAATGAATAATGTATGTAGTAGCTTTTATGTAGTAGTAGTGTAGTATTAGATGACGTTTTAGGATTAGAGAGGTAGATGTAGACATAAGCTAGACATATACAATATCCACAGCGCCATTCACTGAGATTTTGAAAAAAAGTCAAGAACTTATATCTACACGCTACAAGCTCCCCATCATATAAGTCGCCCAAAGACCAAGTCATCCAGATCCCACGTCTACAAATTCCCACTCCCATCCACCTTCCTCTTCTTCTTGCCATGATGGCCCCTCGCCTCCACCCGTCCCTCAACGGGCAAGACGCGGGTCGCTGTAAACAAATAGCCCTCAGCACCACCTTTGCTCGTCATGAAGGGATGCGTGCGTCCAGGCAAGACCTGCCAATGTCTCGCTCTAGCGGTTTGAAGCGAGGGCGCAAGAAGCAAAGTAGGATTAAGCGGGAAAGCGTCTTCGTCCTCATCGGCGGCGCCTTCGGTCATGCTGTCCTGGTCGAATGGGAGACTGTGTTTCTTGTTCCCGTTGGTTTGCTGCGCGGGACCGAATTCGCGGGCGATGTAGGCGGCGCGGCGTTCTTTGGAGTAGTAGTCGCATAGCTCGACGAGGGGTTCGACGTTGGGGTGGTAGACTACGACTCTGCCTCCGCCTCGGACGAGGGGTACGAGCTCTTTTAGCACCGTGGTCGCATCCATTGCTGTAGCTACTACCAAGCCATCGAAGCCTCCTCTTCTTGTTTCATCGACAACAGTCTTTACGCGCTCCCAGCGTCTTCGCTTCTTGTAGTAGGTGCCGCGCTTTGTTGATTTTAGCGTGGCTAGGACGTCGTCCGGGATGACTTCAGGCTCGTCGTACGAGCGGTCGTCTTCGGGGTGGAGCAAAGAGAGCCATGACAGGGATTTGAGGTGCTTGTAGAGGGGATGCGAGACGGTTGGTGCGCCGTAGTCGTAGCCGAAGTACTTCAGGTAGGAAAGATTGGGTTGGTTGTTGGGGTGCAGGATGGTAAGGGTGTTGGTTTGGGCGGACATTTGTGGGATGTGCGGTCGTGGGGGTTTTCGGGGCCGTGGGAGAGGATTTGAAGGGGGAGCGGCGGTGGATGACGAGTCGATGGGCTTCGCGGACTGTGGAGCTGTGGTGTGTTGGTTTGCGTCGGGCATGGGGACGTCCGTTCCGTCCGCTTCGGCTTTTTCTCGTGGTTCCTCAGTAGGAGCTACGGCGTGTCCTGCAGCTTCCGCCTCCTCTTCAGACTCGTCATCTTCCTCGTCGGGATATAGTATGCCCATCCTCTCTGCCAGGGCCGCTGTGACAAGACCTCCTGTGTCATCCACGACCAGCCATCGTCCACCTCCGACCTGGCTGACTCTGTCTTCGGCTGTGAGTACCCGACTTGCTGCTCCCGAGTGAACATTGGCCCAGGCGTTGATCAAACCGAGCAGATCTTCTCTAAGCTCCATGATCTTGTGTGCCTCCTTCTCCAGCACATACTCGGTGAGCAGCCCCACATCCAGCGGCAAGGCGGTGAACCTCTTCAGGTACTTCTTCGACTTGCGCAGTGTATACTTGGCCAGCGAAAAGCTCGTCTTCTCGTCGATGGCATTGTGTGAGGCCATGATCTTCGCGATGATATCCTTGCCGGACCCCGCACCTGCCTTCTTCAGCGCCTCGATCTCAGCCATGGAGAGCGCTTGACGGGATGCATCGTCGACTGTCAGCCGGTTGTTGCGCATGATCAGCTGTCCATCTTCGGCCACGATATCGAAGCTTGCGTTGGGCTCGGCACTCTCGTCGCTGGTCTCGGCAGCCGGCGCATGTTCGCTGCCTAGCGCTTCGGCGTGGAGTTCGGAGGCAGGCACGACGCGCAGCTCGGTCTTGCATCTGCCGTCGTCGCTGTCGAGGAGCTCGTAGGTGAGATAGTACGGCCGTCCGAGGAGGAGGTTGGAATTGAAGGTTCCGAATTTACCGAGGTTGATGTTGCTACACATGCTTAGTAGGGCGGTCGTAGTATGCGCACTCGGAGGGCTCACTCCAGCTATGCGACGTACGTATTCGGGGTGATTTCGACAATCTTGACCAGGCCTGAGGGCAGTCGCAGCGCAACGTGCGTATTGGGGCGGACGTAGGAATGCATAGCGTCGTTGATCGCTGTGACTTCACTATGCCATGTGTGATTGTGATTTAATTATTGTGTCGGATCCGAAAGACTAGCAGTGGTTGGCCGGTAAAGCGGTCGCTGAGGCGGAGGTGAGAAGATGCGGCTCAGGCTAGTGAAATTGTTGCAGGGATCCCCACGAACCACACTGCCACAGCTGCGCCACAGCTGCGCCACATTTGCATATGCGCGTCGTCATCGCCTGGCGCTTGCTTCGCGACTTCCTCACTACAACATTTGGGCCGCGTGTGCAACTCTCCAGCCTTCCCCACCCACTGAGGATACTTCTTCCTACTCGCGCCAGTATTGCTTAATCATCGCCCTCTCTCAGCCGCCCGCTACACGGCACAACCCAACCTCCCGTCGCTGCGCAACACACACGGTCAGCGAGAGTTGTCAGACCTCGACCTCGATATAACCCTGCCCATCAACTATGGTCCGTCGGAAATCCGAGGAGCACGACGGCCTCGTTCCGGCGCCACTCTCCAAAGCCAACCCTCCGTATCCTACAACACCCTCGGAAGAGAGTCTCCCTCCGCTTCCGTCGACTGCGGGCGACGTGTACTCGCCTAACTCCAACCACTCCCCAGCCTTCAACATCAAGACTGCACAAGACACACGATTACCAGACGACAAACACGATTTCGACTCGGACTTTAGCGAAGACGAGTGGGACCAGTCAGACGACGATTTTGAGGACGTCGACCCACGTCCCGTGCCAGATGCGTTAAAGCCAGCGGGAGGCAAGGCACCGCTGACGGCATCCAACAGCAAGAATGACTCTCTCCCAGAGGCGCTCCGAGCAGGCCCGCCTGCGGGAGTACCTATTAAAACCCCTTCCGATAACAACATATCGCCCATGCCCACTGGAGCGAGTGCCGCGTCCTATGGCGCCGTGAGTACCGTGTCGGAACAATCGAACGGATCGGTCCCGCTACAGACCAACAACCCTTACCTCAGGATGCAGACGACAGGACAGAGCAGCTGGGACGGGGAGAGCAGCCAGGCCATCTGGGGGGATGCGCCCAGTCAGGCCCAGAAGTACGACAACCCGGTAGAGCTGCCCGCAATTCATACCCCAACCACACCCACCCACGAGATGCACAAGGTCAACCTAGAGAGCCATACCCCACCCACGCAAAACTCCATATCCCAGAACGAGCCGTCGCCGCTCATCGCTGTCAACTCGCCTACTCCGCAGTCAGCAAACGCGCAGGACTCGATGAATGTGAACCCTTGGGGACCGGCCGCCAACGAGGGCCCCGCTGGTAGTGGACCCTGGGTGGCTTCAGACCACAGCACAGTTAGCCAACAGGCGGCCCCTCAGGTGGAGCAAGAACAGAGGAATGAGGAGGGACACCAAGCTGTGCAGCAGACTACGGTACCGCATCTACCAAACCATCATACACACGAACACGCCCCACCATTTTCTGAGGAAAATCCACCGACACTACCGCTCAGACAGTCGCACCAGGGACATGCACCTTCCTTACCTCCGAGGCCCATTGATACTGGACTCGCGTCTACAAGCGCGCCCGCGCTAGAGTCGCCCAACACGAGGATGAATCGACAGAGGAAGGAACATTATTCAATCAAGCAAATTCGATGGCATGATCATAACATAAACGATACCCGCATGTCGCCCATCTTGACGCAAAACTTGAACGGGCCGTGCCCCTTACTGGCTTTGGTCAATGCACTTGTACTTTCGACGCCTGCCAATCTCGATACCGCGCTAATCGAAACATTGCGAACGCGCGAGACCGTCAGCCTGGGCTTGCTCCTTGATGCTGTCTTCGATGAGCTAATGTCCGGTCGGCGAGGTGACGCTGCGCAGGCCTTGCCCGATGTCAGCGAGCTGTATAAGTTTCTTCTTGCTCTGCACACTGGTCTCAATGTCAATCCCATGTTCGTTCCCGACTCGAATAACGCGACTGGGCAAGCTGCGCTTACGAACCGGGCTGGGGCCTTCGAAAACACGCAGGACATGAAGTTGTATCGGACTTTTGACATTCCCTTGATGCATGGATGGCTAGCAGAAGCGGGAACGGATGCTTATGCGGCCTTCAACCGCGTAGCGCCATCGTATGAGACATCGCAGTTTGTGCAATTTCAGGAAGAGGAACTCAACGCGAAGCTGCAAGCGGGCGAGAGTTTGGACGACGATGAGCAGCAAATGTTCTCGGATATCCATGCGATCAAGGAGTTCTTGACCAGGTGGCCAACGCAGTTGACTGACCACGGTCTAAAGGTCATTCGGGACAACCTGCAGCCTGGCCAGGTTGCAATCCTGTTTAGAAACGACCACTTTTCAACCCTTTGCAGGAATCCCCGCAACGACCAACTCGTCACTTTGGTCACCGACCAAGGCTATTCTACCCATGATGAGATCGTATGGGAATCACTCATAGATGTCAACGGCCAGGGCAGTCAGCTTTATTCGGGCGACTTCCGCTCCGTCGACAATAGCAACGCTACTGGACTGCAGGAACAGCAGCAGTCTCAGAACCTGCTCGATGTTGACGACAACCAAGGATGGACTACTGTGCAGGGCCGTCATGGCAACCAACAGCAATCAGGTATCGCTACGAGCACGCCACAAGTCACCGAACCTACTTCACCTTGTGAGCTCAGTAGGGCTGAGCAAGAGGATCACGATCTCGCATTGGCACTTCAGCTCCAAGAAGAGGAAGAGGACCGCGAAAGACGTGCAAATGAACAGCGCGTACGCGACAACGAGCTCTCCAGAAATACGATAGCATCGCAGAACCAGCCACCACGTCCGAACGACCGCCGGGCCTCTCGCACTGAGCAGGCTCCCGCCATGCCCCCTCGGCGCAACAATATCACCACACATCGTCCCACCAACGAACCGGCGCCGCCGCCAACATACGAGGAAGCGTCTACGGCGCCCCGATACATTCCGCCAGCTGGCCATCCTGCGAATCCTGCTGCGCCGATTCCACCGCAAGGGAGCGCATATCAGAGCACGACTGGAGGTTTACCGCCTCCGCCCGCCTCTAGCGTGGGAGGACGGCGCTACTCTGGTCGCTCGCGACGGCAGAGTGCGGGCCAGGGGGGTATGGTTGCGCCTAATGGAGAGGATAGGGACAAGTGCGTCGTCATGTAGACGCGATGCACACTTTTCTTTCTACTATATGATATGGACGTTTACTGGACGTTCAATGGAGATGCTGACAGATGTACGGTGTTTAGGAGTTTAGACGATTTAACGGCGACATGTGGGTTCTGTACCGTCAGCTAGGTGAGCGTATGGGCTTTCTTTTGGCTTGCATGGTGTGTGGGGGTTGCTGTTTTCCACGAAAGCATTTCACCCAAAACAGCGACCAAGATTTCTCTCTAGAGGGCTCCGTTTCAGCGCGTCACCCGTGTCTGGTTCTACCGGGGACATTCTCGGATGTACCGGAGATTCCTTTTTATAAACGCTATTATCGTTAAGCCCTGGTACCATTATTTCCAAACCCTGCTAGTGCTTACACGCGTTTGCAACCTTCCTCTTCTAGATAGTCGACGGCGATGTTTTGCAAAGGCCGTAAGTTATTCGAGTAGCTTTTCTGTTTCTGATGTTCGCGATAGAGACGCTCGATAAGATAGTTATCATTATCACGGCTATTGTTGGTGTTGCAGCCTGTTCTGGGAATGTAATCCCTAGGGGTGCCGAACTGCGTCCGTTCTAGTTTCCTAAAGAGGTGAAGTGCCGGCCGCCCCCTGAAAGCCGCCGAGTCCAATCGGAGCTACCAGACGGCATTCTTTTACTAGAAAACGAACAGGCCCTAACTTAGCTTGGATGGCTGGTAGTTACCGGAACATGAAGAAACGGAGGGCCCGTTCTTCGGCGCCAGAAAAGTGATCGTTTTGTTCCATTTCTTGATTTCCACCTTCCCCAGCAGCAGCAGAAAGATCGTTTCTTTTGAATATCAAGGATATGAATACTGTTCCTCAAAACGAATTATTACGGAGAGTCGCGGTGCATAAGTCAGCAACCGACTCGCCGTCGTCGCCGCAACGGCCAGGTGCTGTGTTTTCCTGGCAGGCTACGCTTCCGCCGCCCGCACCTATTAGCAATCAGAGTAGCACAACACCCAGCAATACAAAATCACCGCGTCTGCGATGGACCGACGATATGGAGGATGCACTCGTTGCGGCGCTCTTACACCAGATGCATTTGGGCAACAGGTCGGAATCTGGATACAAGAAATCGGCGTGGCAGTACGTGTGCGAGAAGGTGCAGAGTGTGGCTCCGCAGCAGAGTATCACGGTTGACAAGTGCAAAAATAAGACCGACAGCTTCAAGAAAGATTGGAAGATTTGGACGGATCTTATGAGTCAGCCTAACGTCTCCATGACCCCGGGGGGAATTGTATCGTCGGACCCTCGCGCCCTCGACGTCTATTTCACGCACCACAGGGACGCCCAACGCTTCATAACCCGCCCTCTCAAGTTTGAGAAAGAGTTCCAACATCTCTTTGCCTCGCAGGACGATGCTAGCGCTGAGGATATAGCTGCTGGCGACCAGGAGGCAGACGAGCCCGTGGCCGTAGACGAGGGCCAGGATGATGCTGCGCCAGGCACCGACAACAACTCCGCTTCTCGCAAGCGCTCCGGTACAACGTCAAATACGAACCACCGCAGCGGCAAGAAGAAATCCACATCGAGTGACCGCATCGCGCATCGCATCGACGAGTTCACGACGCAGCTCAAACAACTCACTGACAAGATAGGGACGAAGCTCGACTATCAGTTTGAAGCTATCCGCAACTTCACGACCACCTTTAGCATCCTGGAAATGGAGCTGCAGCTCGCCGTGATCGAGGTCGTGTTTTCCCACGAGTTCTCCGCGAAAACGTATATCCTCTTGAAGCCAGACGTACGCAAGAAATGGGTGCAACGGCAGCTGTATAAGAATCGGGACCAGATTTTCGAGCGCGGCGACTACGATGTTTCGCCATTCGATAGTGTAATGAATGCGTTTGAGTGGTCTGGGGATGGGGATTTGGAGAGGAAAGCTGTGGGTTGAGGATGCTGCTGGATGGGCTATGAGCATTCTGGGGTTGAAGCAGCTTATTTGGGCGCGAGTACTAAGTACAGGCGCGTGGAATCCGAATTCCTATGGAAAAGGACCGTACACGCCCCGCCCGGTTTTTACTGCCGTTTCGAGAACGGAGCCTCATCGGGCCAGGAACGGGGCTTTCTGACGGGAATCGAACAGGCCAGTTATGGCCCAGGGGGTGTGACGGTTGACGGTTTGAACGATCGAATCGCGTGGTGCGCACTGAGATGCGCACCCGCAGGTGTCACGTCACGTCAGAGCCGTACCTAAGCTCGCTGCGTCCGTGAAAATAATGTTAATATACAAGTATGTCTGAGTTGGAAAGAATAGCAACTTGCGACGTTGTCCTCCTTCGTACTCTTTCTTTCTTTCTTTTCTACGAGGCTAGTTCACACGGTGTCACGTACACGCAAACACTCGCGCGCCGTAGCCTTTCTCTACTATAATAATTACCACCTGTAACTACATATACTATTCCACTCACCCAACATCCCCACCTCCCCCAACCCACCCCACCCCACTCCACCTCACGCCCTCTTAACCTTCCCACCCGGCTCCCCATCCCCCTCCACCCTCCCCGTCTTCGCAAAAAACGCCCCAAAAAAAAGCCCCAAACTATTCATCCGAGCAGCCATAACATACAAAACCGTCAACCCCGTAACCACAACCTCATCCCTCAACGCCTCACTCACCGCCCCCCCATCCTCCAAAAACACAAACCTCCCAATCTCCTTCAAGCCCCAAACATTCACCGAAAACCGCGCAAGAGCACTCTGCGTCTCGCTATTCACACACACGAAATCCCACGTCTTGATACTGCTGCTCGTTGTCCAGGACACGGGGACGTCTCCGAGCGCGGGCGAGAGGTAGTTGTATTTTGTTTTCCATCGCGAGAGGGGTTGGAGCGCGATGGTGGTGGGCGTGCTGTTGGTGTTGTTTAGGAGGGTGCAGGTTCCGGCTATGGAGAAGTGGTTTATTGTGCCGGTTGCGAATGGGGTTTCTGGGGTGCTGCTGGTGGTTGTGGCTGGGGTGGTGTAGAAGCGCAGTTGGGGTTTTGTGGGGCGGAAGTGTTGGGTGTAGAGGGGGGTTAGGGTCTGGGTTTTGGGGTCGAGTTGGGCGATTGTGTTTTGGAAGTTTGACCAGGTGAATGTTACTTGGAGGGTTAGGGGGGGCGGTGGTGGTGGTGGTGAGGTGGTGGTTGGTTGGGGTGAGGTGTTGGGTCGTGGGGTGTCGTCGAGTTGTATGGTGTCGGGTTGTGAGGCCATGGCCTTTTCTTCTTTTCTGTGGATGTTGATGTTTGTAGAAAGATGTATATGCGGGTTAGGAATTACTTGGAGTTATCAGGTTTTTTATATTACGGAGTGTAACCCTATCGTGGGAAGCGATTATAATCAGACACCGGTCACAGCGTCGTTCCAGCCTAAGCATGAGCGAATTTTTCCGCCATCCTAGATGAGTACTCATAGTTGGTGCTGACGGTGGCAACTTTCTCTATGGAAATGATGTAATTAGACCGGTGAGAAGGATTTTATTATTATCGGTACGGCAGGCTGACACGGGTGCGTCTGTCTCTCTTGTCTTGTGCAAGGTATGGGTCGCAGTCGGGCATCCGGCACGTAGGTAGCGAGGAATATGACGTATGCTGTCTGATAACCGTATTCCGTATCCGTCAAAACACCAAAGCTCCCCCGCACCCACCCAAACCAAACCACCGCAGTCCGCGACGTTACTAGTTGAACAGCACAGCAGACTGCGCACCGGAGAAATATTGTGGAAGTTTGGACCGCTTTGTTGCTAGGCTAGAAGACTGTGCTGTAGTTTTATTAAATGTTGGTGTTTTCTGCCGTGGTGCGAAAACATGAGTGCGAATCGGATGGCGATGGGCGTGTTGTTGGAACTTGACGTAGAGGTGGGTGCTAAGATAGACGAGTCTTTTTCTGTTTAAGAAAGGTTTTGCGTTTGGAAGGTGGAGAAGGGGTTGAATTGTCATCACTAGTCAAGTCGATGAGTGTAAATAAAAAAGTTGAAAAAGCGGTAACTTACATTATATTCAGGTGTGCAGGTAACCTAGAAATGCAGAAATCCCATAAACCATCCTCTTCTCGAGAGGAGCATACTCATTAACCTCCTCCACCACCGCCACCTCGGCCTCGGCCTTCTTACACGGCCTACCCCTCTTCTTAGGCCTGTCCTCCACCTCATCTACCACCTCATCCGCCTCCCTACTCCTCTTCGACCCAACCGCATTCCTCGGCGCCCTCTCCCGCTCAGCCTCCCGACCAGCCTCCTCCCCGGACGTCTCATCGCCGGTGAGATCGATGAAGCCGGTTTTTTCTTGTGGGGGTTGGCCTTGTTGTTGGACCAGGGGAGCTGGTAGCATGAAGGGATCGTCTTGGATACATTGACCCAAGTCGAATTGTTCGCCTCCATCATCAGTAAACTGATGTTTCTCGGCAGGGAAGCCCAAGTCAAAGGGCGAACCGCGCAATTCGCGGGATTCGCACAAGGCGAAATTAGGGTCCGCCGCGAAGTCGTTTGAACGCGGCTGGGACATGCGCTCGAGTTGCTGGCGCACCTCGGCGAACTCGGGCCCCGACAAGATGCTATCGTCGGGGATGAGGGGGGTTGAAGACGGCTGTGGCATGCCGCCCTCGGGGTGCAGATCGGGTACGAGATCTGCGGAGCAGCTGTTGCTGGCTGCGGGGCAATTCGGAAAGGGTTGTGGCGTGCCCACGAATTGTTGTTGTGGTTGGTACTGGTTGTTGACGGAACCAAAAGGGAAGCTATTTGTGGCTGCGAAGCCGGTCGGGGTTGAGGGCTGTGGTATGTCCGAGGAAGAGGGATACTGGCTTGGGAAGAAGCCAGCAGGAGTGCTGTTTGTGGCTGCGAAGCCGGTCGGATCCATGGGCTGTGGCATGCCCGAGGGAGAGGAATACTGGCTTGGGAAGAAGCCAGCAGGATTGCTGTTCGTGGCTGCGAAGCCGGTCGGTGTCATAGGCTGTGGCATGCCTGAGTTGCATTGGATGGGGAAGAATCTATTAGGATAGTTCTTCAGAGCTTCGAAGCTACCCCTCGTCCGCGTTGGCATGGCCAAATGTTGTTGACCTTGAGGCGGGTTTGCGACCCGGATGAACTGGCGCATGCTGGGGCTCCAGCAAATGCCGTCGGCGGAGGCCATGAGGGGAAGTGCAGAGTTTGACATGTTGATAGGATGTCAAAGTGAAGTGGTGTTTGTTTTGGTATTTTGATGTCCTGTGTCGATGTGGAGAGAGTTGTTGGTAGCTGAAGATGGGTTGAGAATTCTTGATCGAAGCTGTGTGAGTGATACTGAAGAAGCAGTGTAGGAATAGAAGGGATAGTATATATACTTGGGAGAATGAAGTCTGTGCGCAGAAGCTAGCCAAAATGCTATGCTCTACCTATGGTTCATGTCGAGTCCGAAAGACGCGGAAATGCTCTGTACCGCAGAAATGGTCGGGTCGACTAAGCCGTTACGCTCTCGCACCAATAGCAGACTCGGTGATAACACGAGCAAGACGTAGACACATGGTACATCTGTCAGAGCCTGCGGAAAAACCTGCTCTTATGCCACCCTACGATGCCTAGGCCACAGTCCATGGTGCTGCCAGAAGCCTCTCGAATCCAGCTTACGTCCCAGCGTAGCCAATTCCCTGGGTAGAGCGCGAATTCCCTCCTCTTCCATAAGCTCGCCTACCCATTTGGCGAACTGCTGCCTTGTCTCGAACATTTCGGCGGTGTCCGACTCTGTCATGGCGCTGAAACTCATGATCAAATCGTACCAGTCGTATACGCGTAGGTCAGCAATGATCCAGCGTTTGCCCGGCGTAAACGTCCGATGAGTTGCTATAATCGCTCTAGCGACATCCTCCCCATGCACGAAATGTACCGCCCCGCGCTTCCGCACATCGTCCTTTGACTGGCCTAGGCGAGGAAGCCATTTTGCGGGAACGCGTTCGCCGCCATAAAGGCCAGAGAGGTTCAGGACACAGCCGTGGAGTTGGAGGAGTTCGTCTTCCGCGATCGCGCGCTTGTCTGCCCTATCGTACGGCGAGTCATCGGCGCTCCAATCATTCGGCAGCTGATTGAAGATTCCAGTGGAGCCAAGCTGCACCCAGTTATTTTTGGCTCCGTGGACTGCGCGGTAGAGCCCGACTATTGTTTTGGACTGCGAGTGCCCTACTAGCGGGAATGTGACGAGCACCGTGTGTGCCGCAGGGAGGCGCTTGTATGGCTCCGCATCCCCAGAGTTAGGGTCGAACTTGAATGGTAATGTGTCATCTCTTCCAGTTGTTGTAGTTTCGGCATGCGTTATATTCGCATCGTCCAATTGTGGGATTAGGAATGTCGAGGTCCACCCGGCGCCCAAAATCAATAAATCCACCTCTTTCATTTGCCCGCGTAGCATTTCGTAGTGTTTGGCTCCGCTATGTTGGATATGATAGTGTGTGGAGTGGTAGGTTGTTTGATACAGTAAGCTTGTGAGATGTAAACACGGTGGACGTTGAAGTAGTGTTTGACACACCGTGCGCCTGCGGGTCTCGGAACTGTTGAAAGTCATGACGTCTTCCCGACCCACAAAAGTCACGGGTGCTAACTGCCAAATTAAGCTTAATCTAGGCCTTGCGCAACATCCGTTCGACTTTCCAAAAATCCGAGCCACGATAATTGGGCAGTCGTGACATTTACAGCTTGAACAGACAAAGTACATCACTGCCATAGTCCTAATATGGATATATGAGTCCTGAAGATAAAACGACAAGAAGGGAAGACAGCGCGATGAACGAAACTTCACACAGTACTGTGTTTACATCTGACAGATATACTTAGCTACTAATCATAGGCTTCAATAGTGTCTTAATAAAAACCTCCGCCCACTACATAAATATTTTTACAAGTAAGAAAAACAATTCCTGGCCGCAGCGCTGTACCATTGGATATCGCCCATCTTTCACGCCTGCACCTGTTGGAGAGTCTCGCCTGCTCTCCCTAACCTTCCTGGCCGTTACGGTTTCGTCTCGTTCTTTCTGTATCTTTTCGGCGTGCTTGCTCCGACCTCTAATTTGTCGTCCGTGCATGTACCGTAGATGAAGAAGACCCCAACGCATAAGTTACCACTTGCCAAAATCAAAAAGAGCACTTGCGTCGAGCTCATGACACCGAGGCTCTTTATATGGAGCCTGTGTAGAGGAAGCAAAACTCAGGCAGGCACACGGACGCTATATCGAAGCTTCTTCGGTACAACTTCCCATCATCACTATACGAATCTGTCTCGGTAACCCAACTTCTGGGTCGGAACAAGGCGGAGAAATTTTTCATCACCATTCTAACATTATGAGCAGATAACGCGCCTATAGACCCCACTCGACCCTTAGCATCCCAGAGGCTCAATCATGTTCTCCAGGGCTCCATCTGGGGAAACGAGCACGTGAAACTCTATAAATATCCTATTTCCTTTACAACCAACTCCATTGGCTCATGTGCAAAAGTCAAGACTAAGCCAAGCAAGTCACAAGCCTCCACTTTATACCTCTCGAACCATACTCCTAACACCCAATCCTACCACTGCTCAGCCTCACCACTCGCCGACAACCAAGAACTTGAACACCAATCAAGCGCGCCATCTATCTCATCACCACCCTCCTCGCTCCATTCCCACTCCTCATTACCCCACGGCCTCAACGCCGTCCAGCATTTCCCCCTCTTGACCTCAAACTCCCTCTTCAAGCCCTGGAAATGCTCTTCCAGCTGCGCTCTAAGCTGCGCCAGCATTTCGGTCTCCTCGTCAGACTTGATGTCGATCGTCGCCGCGTTTCTCTTTCCGTCGTCGTTGATTGGCTTGAATAGATGCAGTACAGAACATGAGCTCCCTAGACGGGAGCCGGAGCCTTGTTTATAGGTCTTAAGTGTAATTGCGGGCTTGCCGTCTTGGGGTTCTTGCAAGGTCTTCGTAGCCACGGGCTTGGTGTCGCGCATACATAGGCTTGTGCTTGTGCTTGTGCTGAGATCCAGGTGCTTTGGGAGAACTTGGTACGTGGTCACCATATCGCTCGAGCTGTTCTGGGGTTTCTTCGCGCTGATGTCTTTGTCGAGATCTCGTGAAACTCGGCGTTGAGTCGACATGGTTGCGTTTTTTTTTCGGATCTGTGACAGTTTAATTTACTGATGGAGATTGGAAGGGAGGAGACGTAGCACTATTTTTAAGCACCGTGCAAACGCGAGTTGATGAGACGTCACAAGCAAGCTGTGACAAAGTGTCTTTGATGCCACCTATTTGCTAGTCTTAGACAAGGCCCGTTTGTTTGTTCGGAACAGCACGGCCTACGCAGAGCATACTGAATTAAGAAAGCAATAGGCATTTTGTAGGACCGATATTTTAAATCATCCCTCGTTCTGCTACGCGTGTTCGCAGTTTCAACTCTTTTCCCCTTGTGAGACGCGTCCTCTAATTGGGTCGTTAACGCGTTGGAGGAGAAAGAGCAAACGCCTGAACCTAGTTAAAATCCTTCTTCACGTGCCACTCTTCTTCAAAGACGCATAAGCGACTGAAAGTGCATTATCGCGATACTCATAGTACTCGAGAGTAGGACTTAAGAACAGGAGTAGAAAGAATTTTCCAAGACCGGGGGTTTTATTTGCTAGGTAGTTAACACTACGTAAGTTGGACAAAATTTTGGCGTCGGATACATGAATGGCAAAGTAGGGATAGGTAGGTAGGTAGGTAAGTGTCGTACGCGTGAAGTGAAAAGATAGAAAAAGGTTTTACCAAAGTTTACTAATATCTATCCAAGCGTGCCCGGACGCACGGTGTAACGGGACGCTTGCTCTTCCGGACCCTCGAATTATCCCTAATTGTTGATACGGCAAAGGGAAGGTTGAATCAAGTAACGGTCGTTGCAACGAGTTGAGGTAGATGATTGATTTGATTGTGAGGGCAAGGCTGCAGCTCGCACACGGATTGTGCGAGCTTGCGCACAGACCATGTGATCACGTGATCGGCTATCTGCTTGGCTACGTACGGTGGCTCGATTCCCAACACTGGCTATCTTTTCTTTTATCGGTGCCTTCTGCCTCTGTCTCTGTTATGCTCCTACTACACCTTGTGGATATCCTCCGCCCCAAGTGTATCCCGAGTTGTTGACACCGTCGCATCGCGGTGTGTGGCCCGATTGACCCATCCTTGTACTCGAAGTTCAAGCTCGTTGGTGTTAA
>ML975248.1:0-117365 GCA_010015605.1 Decorospora gaudefroyi
TAGTCTTACGTTAGAGGCATATAGAAGTGCGTAGAAGAACTATAACCTAAGATTAATTAACACCTATAGGTCTTGTATAAAAGAATTGTAGAAAACTACCTATCTATATCTAGGGAATAGCAAGCTTAAATACATGTAGGCTAGAGAAGAGCTAAGTTAGAACAAAGCTAGGTTTAGGTCTAAACTAGGTCTAGGTTAGGTCTAGGTTCGATCGTAGCTATAGCTATAACGAGAGAGAATATAAGTATCTAAGTCTAGCTCTAGTAGGTTGCCTCGTTATAAACGTGTAAAAAGAATATAAAGGTATCTTCTAAATTAGATATAAGTATAACGTATAGTTATAGGCTTCTTATTTAATAGTAATTAAATTAAAGATGCGTAATATAAGTTAGAGCTACTAAGCGTTTTTAACTAGCTTAGTAGGTTAACTAGCTTAGTAGTAGTTTACGTTACTAATTAAGCTAAGGCTTATATAATATTTCTACTTAACTACTTATAATACGCCTACACTATCTAGTTATAACTAGATATTATAATAATAACTTCTTAAGACTCTATTACCTACCTACACTACTCTAAGGTATAGAGTCTTTCTTAAGAAGAAAACTCTCTAGAGAGTGTATCGCGAGAGTAGTATACTAGGTAAGCTACCTTCTTAGCTTAGCTTAGTAGCTTAGTGGCTTAGAGACCCCTACTACCCCGAATTCACGGCAGCATTATTCTAGCGACAAGAAGGCTCACTAAGAGCTTAGCACTAGTATATATATGCGTTCTTTTAATAGCTACTTCTATATAGAACCTAATCACTTCTTTCCCACTGTCTGCTCCGGCTCAAAGTTCTCTAGCTTTCACACTTTTGCACTACACTTTCAGTATCGTACGCCCCTGCGTCTAGCATTACTAATACAGTTTTCTCTGGCCAAACGCCTAGCACATACGCTTAGTGTAATAGCCATACGCTGTCAGGACTCAGGCTGGGAACCACACGCCGAGGCCAGGCCTTCAGCAGGGGACGTGGCTGGCCATGTTCACTGTGACACTGCTTTCCATGCATGGCGTGAGTGGTTTGCTACAACCTTTTCCCACACCCTCCACCTGAAGCTCAGCATATGCTGACTGTGGGCTCAGCCTCGTAGATCGCCTTGTGCTGAGAATGGACAGCGTGGCAAGCAAGTCATCTGCCCACGTAGCGCGTGTTCATCGGGCGCGCTTCGGCGGTCGCCGCGAAATCCTACTGAGCGTCTTAAAAACACCTCGTATTTGCGCTGAGTCCTGCGGCAATTCTGGCAAGTTCATCGTCCCGATGGAAAGGGCACACCGGCCTCGAGATCGGTGCGATTTTTCCTTCAGCGTTGAGCGAATAGAACCGATGAGAACTCACTCGCGGAATGACGCTGTATGGCAAGGTCGTATCCAGCATGGTACCATAGAGTAGTACCGTTCACACCGCCTCGTGGAAACTGAAAGTAGGGCGGATAGCAGGATCGACTGGGTCTCCTCCCTCTGTGCCGATGGGCCGTTACCATATATCGACGTGTCGATGCAGTACCACGAGCCTGATGTGCAAATGGTTGGGCGGTTGGGTGTTGAAGTTTGGCTGAGCGTCATCGGAGCAAACATTTCTTGCGTTGTGTGTAACGACCGAAAGCCGTGTTGAGACCTAAACCGGCCATTTCGGTTTGGTATTGGGGCTGAGCTCGTCACCAGACTAACTGGTACTTGGCACGTATATAGAAGGGTGCTCCTGTGCCAGGTAGTTTCAACTCTTGCTCTCGAAGTCAGCAGCATGCCTCGAACGGTCGAATAACTCCTACCAAGATTTTCCGCGAAAGCCAACTTTGCCAGAAAGTCAACCATTTCCCAGCGAGCGCTATAACAGCGAAGATGAGTGGAGCTTACGTGTTGTTGGACAATACATCGATTTTGGTAGAACGCTCAACGCTTCAAAGGTGGTTCCCACGACTTGGTGGTACCCACTACCCGTTCAGGGACCGCTTCGAGGCCGACAGATTGATTCACCCAGTAGTGAATTATTTGGACCGTAACATCGGTGTACCCATCGAACCCGAAGATGTCCGAAAAGCGTTGGAAAAAACTTTCAAGGTGATGGCACCATATTCCAGAGGCGGACGCGGTTCTGATTTCGGATCGACCGGCGAACGGCACAACGCCGGCATGACGAAGCTGCTGAGAGAAGATATTATTGAGGAAAATTCGGTGCGCGGATTGCATCGGAGCAGAAAACGTTTCCTGATCCTCTGCGTGGTAGCACAACGTGAAGAATCGCAGCGCCTAGCTCAGGCACTCGTCTACTTCCTGTCCGAACACGTTTGGGAAGTTGCCAAGGATGAAGATGAGGCCTTCCTTGGCGAATGGTGTTTCGGATTGAAAGAGCTGCAAAGTCTCGTGGCAGAACCTATCCTCCAGCACTTATTCCATCAGCTCACTAGCTTTGGAAACTACGGGTGGCGAAGACATGGCTACCACGACCACCGCGCAGAGATGATGAGAATGCTCATGGAAGCCCAGCAAGATCCGTACCTCCGGGGACGCGCCCCACTAGCCATCGGCGGACCTACTGGGTGGTATCCACGAGCGCGATCCTTGCCTCTGGTACAGCGTCGCCGCAGTCGAGACATGCGCCTCGCATTACCAATGCTTCCTACCTCGGCCCTGACAAGTCCGGTCATGTCTCCCGGCATGTTTCCACAAGCCGGGTACTTTGGCGATATCGAGGATCTCCAGTACCAGCAGGGGGAAATGAACAAGAAGTTGGATAACGTCGATGAGAAACTGGATCGCCTCCTAGTCGGCGCAATGTACGAGTGAGCGCCTCGTAGTCGGTCCCTAGTCTTATTGGATGTCTTCACGTTGGCGTTGCGAGCGGAGAGCTTGTTCTCATTTCTTCATTCACTCGAGGTTACTTGGGTCGCTCCCCCCTCATCTTTGTATTTTGCATGAAACATGAGCGCGCCAATGACCTATCATAATGAACTGGTCCAGGTCAGACTGCGGCGGGATGCAGCAACGAGTTGAGTGATGGAATGGAGTCTCACCAAGGGCAAATTGTACATACATACATTCCCTTCTCATTGTCGCTGATGAGAAGGCCTCATCGAATCCTTCGATACAGTCTAGTAGTTTAGTCATTTTCAAATGAATTGGGTTACGTGTCAAAGAGGACTTTTCTGGGCCTCATGATCGAGCTGTTTGTCGTTTATTCGCGACTCTGTTTCTGTGGCCTGTAGGATGGGGAAAAGAATGCCCGATTGCATCGCGGTTGTCTGTGTTTCATTGTGGATATACATGCCTTGCCTTCTCGCACCTTCCTGAATATGCTTCAGAAGAGCACGTTGCCCTGATGGAAATAGATATGCTTCGACGTTCAATATCTCTTTTCGTAGAGCAAATTAGCAGAGGAATGTATGGAGGAAGCTGTTTAGCACATACCGAAGCGCCCACTCGCTCAACGCCATACGCCCCGCTAGACCAAACGATGTCGATAATCACACGCTCATCTCAAGTAGTGTATTACCAACCAACAAAACAGAAAGAAGACGACGACGCCGGCCCAAAATATCCACTTGTCCTGCTTCGCCCTCCGCTCCACCATACGAATGGTATCCCCACTAATGCCCAATGTATTCGCAACCGTATACAGGCGTCTCTGTGTGCCCTTTAGCATGTCCCGCTGCTGCCCCAAGTCGCCCAGCACTGCCCTCCCCCGATCAAGGAACTCATCCAACTGTTCCGACGTCTTGTTGAAGAAGGTGTTTTCCCTCAGCACGTGTCCTTCGCGGTCGTATTCTCCGCCTTGCGGGGCACCGGCGGAATAAGGATTGGGCCGGTAGGGCGCGGACGGGTTATAAGGCTGGGCAGGTGCGAAGGCGGAGTGTTGGGCGGCGGAGGCGAGGTTTGGCTGTGCGTATGGGTTTTCGGGCGTGGCTGTGTGATGCGGGCGACGGCCTAGGAGTTCTGTGCGCGCTTCTGTTGTTTGCTATGCCGTGTCAGTCAGCAAACCATGTCGCCTCCTGACACACAGCCTCCCGTTCGAAACGTACAATATCCTCGTTGGCGCTCTTTATCCGCTTGAAGCTGGCGCGGTACTCGTCCAGCTCGCTCTTGAAGTTCCGCAAGCGCTCCTGTGCCTTTTCTGCTTTTACCTGGACGGGCTCCTGCTTCGCGAGCTTGCCATAGTCGTCGATGGTGCGCGCAAACGAGGTGAGGGAGGCATTGAGCTGGGCTTGCAAGTGCGGTGACGGCGACGCTGAATCGGCGAACTGATCGAGATCTTTGCGTATCGATGTTGACTGGCGCAGCGCCGAGTTGAAGAGGGCGTTCTGTTCGCGACGTGAGTTTACCATGCAGCCTGTGCGGGCGGTGGAAGCAAACCATGGTAAAGGATGAATTGCCACAGGCGAGATGTGGCGCCTTTGACGTTGAAAGTAGAGTCGGGCGTGCAGTGCCAGCAGCCACACTTTCGGCCTCTTGACACATTGCATCATGGCGAAGTTCGAAGCTCGGTGAATTGCCAAGCCCGCTAGCAAGCTTGGGCCAGTAAGCAACATTCCTTTGGCACACTTCATCCCTCATTGCTACTTCACGCCCACGACCCGTGTAAACATCAGCTTTCCCCAACTGATTACCAAGATACTCAGATTGGCTTTCGACGCATATTAACCCTCTGACGGACATGGGCACCGCCGGCATCTGGAAGCGGGGTACCGTCCGCACCTGCACTGGGTAGGTAACAACCATTGTCACTGCCATACGAAAAAGACCTTCAGGGGTGCCTAGGAACTGTGAGAAGGTGCTTGTCTCGCTCCATTATGCTCTCTCCAAAAATCGAGGTTGACGTCCCGTCTACTGCACCTGCCTGTTCGGGTAATCATCTACCCTGCCCAAGACCGCAAGTGCATGCAACGGAAATATACAGCTGCCGAGCCGCGGACCGGGAACACCTCCAAGATCGCAGGACCCGATGAGGGGCACACTGCACAAATGAACGGCCCGGCGTGCTAACTCGCAAGGGAAGCTCGTTATATCTTGGCTCCCCAGATTCGAATGGCTGTCATAGAGTCCCGCCTGGATATGCTAAGCCGGGTACAGGTTTGTAAGATTGCTATAAGAGCTGGGGTTCTCGGCGTGTATCTGTCTGCACTATGTCAATCCAATTCCGTCTTAATGTATCTTCAATCCACTCTTCTTAGCACTGCGCTGCTCTCGACAGCATGCGCCCACGAGGTTCTCTTCGGCCGCGGTCTCCCGCCACCAATAGCAGTCAACGCTGAGAACTATGCTGATTGCGCGAATGCAGCATGGCCACCTTCAAACGTAGGAGTCGAACTGATTCCGCAAGCACCAGACGACGAGCTGCGAGCTATCACGAACGAAATAAGTCCAGCCAACATCGAAGCTACGATAGCAAAACTAGTCTCGTTTGGAACTCGACACACGCTCGCCACATACAACAGCACGACCAGAGGCATCGATGCAGCAAGAGATTGGATTGCGGCTGAAATGCGGGGCTATTCCGCTGACAGCAATGGCACCATGACCGTTGAGGTGCAGAGTTACGTCCAGGGTGTGGCCAGCAGGATACCGTTTCCCGTCACCATCTCGAACGTCCTGGCAACTGTGAAAGGGAGTAGCGATCCTGAACGCTACTACGTCATGACAGGCCACTTTGATTCGCGAGTGACTGATATACTCAATTACGCTGCTGATTCTCCGGGCGCCAACGACGATGCGAGCGGAGTTGCTAGTACGTATCTACAAAATTTGTTCACCGGAAAAGTCACTAACTCCACAAAGTTGCAATGGAAATTGCACGCGTCCTGGCAAAACACCAACCGAGATCCACCATCATTTTCGGTGCCGTAGCTGGCGAGGAGCAGGGCCTGTACGGCTCAACCTACTTTGCCCAGACCCTCAAAAATGCCAGCATCAATGTGGAAGGTATGCTGAATTGCGACATCGTGGGCTCATCAACCGGCGATCGTGGGCAGAAAGATCCTTTCACCGTACGCGCTTTCGCCCAAGGACCTCCACCTCTCTCGGCGGAGGACAGCACCAAAGCAGCAAGACGTCTCGTTATTGGGGGTGAGAACGATAGTCCCGCGCGAGAGCTCGCCCGCTTCTCCGCCGAAGTCGCCGCCAACGATGCCACTGGCATGAACGTCGCTATCATCTACCGTCTCGACCGCTTCCTACGTGGCGGAGACCACACCGGCTTCTTGCAAGCCGGATACCCAGCTATACGCTATACCGAACCCAACGAAAACTTCGACCACCAGCACCAAGACGTGCGAGTCGAAAACGGCACCATATACGGCGACTTAATCGACTTTGTGGACTTTGACTACACAGCCCGTGTCGGAAAAGTCAATCTCGCGACGCTCTGGTCACTCTCTCAAGCCCCTGGTATGCCGCGCAACGTCACGATTGATACCACGGCGCTTGACAACAACTCCCGTATCAAATGGATTGTGGATAATAGCGTGGACTTGGCGAGCTATGAAATAGTCTGGAGGGCTACGACTGCCAGCTTGTGGACGCGCATGCTGGATGTTGGAAAGGTTGGTTCCGTTGTTCTTCCGCTCAGTAAGGATAATGTCATTTTTGGTGTAAGGGCGGTTGGAACGAATGGGTACAAGAGTCCTGCTGTTTATCCCTTCCCTGGTTAGGAGGGCTATGAAGGTGCGTGAAAAATGGGAATCTAGGCCTTGTGTGTACAAGTCTGGTTTACTATTCATGGGGTAGCGGTCGTTTTGGCCCCTGGGAAGGCGTTGAGAAGCGTAAAGGTATAGGAGCTGACAACGTATCATTCTCGAGCGACAGACGATCAGATCGAATATCCAGTACCATGTCCAAAACTACACAATCGCAAAATTTCTTCAACACAAGGCCTGAAAACCCACAAGAAACAATATACATATATACTACGGAGTAACCCACAGAATAATTCACCCCACCTCCAAAAGAAAAAGCACACACTACCAATCCAGACCCCCAGACCCCCTCTCCCCAACAGCAAGTATGCCGGCCGCCTTCCCTTTCTCCCCAACCCCACTCTCCAGATGACTAACCTGCAAGCCCTTCCTCCCCTTCAGCCCCATTTTATTCAATTTCTTATCCAGGGCCAAAAACGGATCCTCGGTCTCCTCTTTCTTAATCCTAAACTTGCTCGTCCCCAATACACCATCCAACTCCTCGACGCTCGGCAACTTGACATACAACCAGCCATCGGCGCGCTCCTCGATGGAAAACACGGCAATGTTGACGCTCTCGTCGTTTGCACATTTGCCCGCGTTGGTGCCGGAGAGTTCGTAGTTTCGTTTGTGGTAGGGGCACGAGACCCAGAGTTTGTTGGTGGCGGCGTCGTCGCCGATGAGGCCGTCGCTGAGGACAAAGGCGCGTTTGTGGGGGCACATTTGTTGGGTGCAGTAGTATTTGCCTTTGACTTTGAAGACGGCGAGTTGGGTGTCGCCGCGCTTGATGGCTTTGCTGTCGCCCGTGTCGGCGTCTCTAAATTCAGAGGCTTGCACGAGGGGTTGCCAGGAGAGCTCGGTCCATTGTGTGCCGCGGAAGTCTTGGGTGATGGAGTCTTTGGGCCAGTACGAGGGGCGTTGTTGGCCGCGCTCGTGCGTCGGCTCGATGGTGTCGACGATGGTGTCCGATGTGTTTGCAAATTGGGAGAACCAGGAGCGCTTCTGGGGGTCTTTGAGGACTTCGGTCCATTCGCAGAAAAAGGTGCCGACTAGGTCCTCCATTTGCTTTTCGAGATCGGCACAGATGCCCAGTTTGTCTTCGAGGATGACTTGTTGCAGATACTTGATGCCCCCGGGGAGGTTCTCCATCCACCGTGCTGTGCGTTGGAGTTTGTCGGCTGTGCGGATGTAGAAGCTGAGATAGCGATCGAGGATCGGGACGACGTCATCGGGCGGTACGTCTTTGGCGAGCAGTTCAGAGTGTCGTGGTTTCGCACCCCCGTTGCCGCCTACGAAGATGTTGAAGCCTTTTTCAGTGGCGATGAGACCAAAGTCTTTGTTTTGTGCTTCTGCGCACTCACGTACGCAGCCGGATACTCCGCCCTTGATCTTGTGCGGGCCGCGAATGGACTTGTAGCGCTCTTCCAACCGCACCGCCATGCCGACGCTGTCGCCGATACCGAATCGACACCATGTTGTTCCGACGCAGGACTTGACTGTTCGCAGTGATTTGGCGTAGGCGTGGCCGGATTCCATGCCGCCATCGATAAGCTCTTGCCATATATCAGGCAAGTCCTGCTTCCGTGCACCAAACATGTCGATGCGCTGGCCACCGGTGATCTTGGTGTAGAGGTTGTACTTCTTTGCAACAGTACCGATAATGATGAGTTTCTCAGGCGTAATCTCTCCGCCTGATACACGAGGGATAACGGAGAATGTGCCGTTTCGCTGGATGTTGGCCAGAAACCTATCGTTGGTATCTTGTAGACCTCGATTGTTGACTTCCAGCAGATGCTTGTTGAAAAGTGAAGAGACAATGTTGCCAATTGTCGGCTTGCAAGCTTCGCAACCCAAGGAGTTGGGATCGGTTCCGGCTTCCTTCATGACGGCGGCGAAATCCTTTAGGCCCTTGACGTAGATGATGTTGAAGAGGTCTGCGCGCGAGTATTCGAAGTGGGGACAGAGGTTGTTCTTGACCTCGTTGCCCATGGAGGCCATGGTCTTGTTGAAGATTGTTTGCACGAGCGGCATGCAGCCACCACAGCCAGTGCCAGCCTTGGTGCAGGACTTGACGTCGCCGATGCTCTTGCATGTTCCGTCCTTGGTCGCATTCACAACATCGCCTTTGGTGACGTTGTGGCACGAGCAGATTTGGGTGTCATCGGAACTGCAAAATGTTAGTACAAACCTCGAGGTGTTTTGGCGCATCGCAACTTACAGATCCGAACCATCATCGTCGCCCTTTTGTGCACCAACAATGAGCTCACTGGGTGGTACCTCGAGTTGCTTCTGGTTCTTCACCATTGGCACGAGCTTGATGTAATCTTTGGTATCGCCAATCATCATGCCACCGAGCAAGTACTTCCCATCCAGGGTGAAGAGATACTTCTTGTACACCTGCTGAAACGGGTCCTTGTACGTGAGCGCCTTGACTGGTGGCGGCGCGGGGCCATCCGTCAAGTTCTTGACTCGATCCCGTGTCGTGGTCCCACTTGCTTCTTTCTTATCAGCACGCGGCCTCCCAGGCATGTTCTTCGGTCCATCGCGGTCCGCAAAGAAGTCGCCGAAGCTGGCAACCTCGACACCCAGCAACTTGAGCTTGGTGCTAAGATCCGGAGCCTTGAATTTCCGGGGCGCGTGTGCTTTTGCTTGTGTGAGATTAAAGGCAAGGACGTCTGCCATTTCGACACCCGGGGCGATGAGGCCAAAGGTTTGATTCTCCCAGCTCGCGCACTCGCCGACGGCATAAATGTCTGGTTGCGATGTGGCTAGGTCGTGTCCGACGATGATACCACCACCTCGATCAGCGCATGTGATGCCAGCTTTCCGTGCAAGTTCGTCTCTTGACTTGATGCCGATCTAACAAGGTCAGTTCTCCATCACCCAGGCACAACGCCCGAGCACTTACAGCAAAGCAAATGCACGAACACTCCATCTCCTCCCCGTCCTCAAACACAACCCCCTTGACAAAGTTTTCCTCCGTAGTCAGGATCTTGCCCACCCTCTTACTAAGCATGACGTCCAGTCCGAGCGCGCACACCTGCTCGACAACCATGCCTCCCGCATCGCCATCTAACTGTCTTGACAATACCCATCGATTCCGCTCAATGAGCTTGACTTTTACGAAGTCTTTGAGATCCATCATCGCGTGTGCTGCTTCCAGGCCCAGTAAACCGCCTCCTACGACAGCGCCGGTTGTGCCTTTTCTCGTCGAAGAGAACTCAATGAGTCTTTGAAGGTCTTCAATTGTACGATATACAAAGACACCTTGTGCGTCGTAGCCGGGTGTGTGTCGTGGAAGGAGCGCATCCGATCCGGTTGCTAGTACGAGGATGTCGTAAGTGACAGTTTCACCGGATGATGTCTTGACAGTTTTGTCGTCGGAGTTGATTTCGGTAACCAGGGTATTGAGGTGGTAGTTTAGGGAGCCTTCTGGCATGGATGCGTACTAGCGATACAATTAGCAATCACAGTCTTCCGTTCGAGACATATTGTTTCTTACCCACTCCTTTGGATTAAGATATAAATTCTCAACTTGTCGGTGTTGGAAGAAACTCGTTAAACCAACACGATTGTACGCAAGATGTGGTTCCTCGCCGATGACTACGACATCGTACTCTCTCCGCTTGACATCGTATTTCATCAATTTCTCACTGGTCATACATGAGCACCTCAGCCAGCCATCTACCCAAGACTTGATTACTCACATAAACGCAATGCCCACCATACCCAACCCCACAACCACAATCCTCTTCCGTGTATGATTACCATTAATCTCGCCTCTCTTCTCCAGATCCGCTACCTTTTCAGGCAACTTGTTTGCTTCTGCATCGTTCCATTCCGCGTTTGAAATGTTTCCGTCTTTGGATCCCCACGTTGCTGTTATATGGCGGTCGCCGGGTGGTGAATGCGAGTCGCCAGACGAGGGCTCGATGCCTTGTGTGACGATTGGCCCCGTTTCCGCCATGATTCGTAGTCTCGATCAAAAGCACGTATTTCAGTGTCTCGGTGAAGAACAAGGTGCGCTAGAAAGCTAGCCAATCCTGCACTCAGCTAAGAAGGCATAAGACGGTTAGTATCTCGAATACAAACACGCAATATCCAGCGCGAAGAGGCCAGTGAACAGGTAAGTTGGAAAGATAGAAAGCCTGAAAGGTCAACGACAGATAGACATGGACAGCAACCTAGACTTGATAGGTTGGGTAAGAGGGCGAGATAAACTGCACAACTCCGTGGGCAACGACGTACATTCTTCCGCACTCGCAACACACCTTCTAGCCCCTACCTACTCATCAGCCAAACGCGAGCTCCCGCGCCAAACTTCGCGCCATAATCGGCATGCATAGATGAAAAGACATGTTACTACCAATTCCCACACCTATCTCCACATGGGCAATCAACTCGCGCGTCCGCGGTGGTGCACGGAAATGCATCGCGACTGCGCCCACCGTCCCCACCAAACAAAACCACCTGCATGCTACCAATGGTAGCGGCCCGTGTAGGGAGGTGTTGCCAACGTCAGAGGCGCGTGCGCTGTGCGAATCAACGAATTGACAATTCAAATCCTGTACTTTTTTTGCTTTTAACTATGCTTGCTTGCATGCATGTCGTTCTCCGTGGAGATCAAAGGCGTTGTGCATGATGTGGAGACGAGCGGGAATCCCTTATCGCAACCTTACGTCTTGGCGGACAAGGGTCTACTCGTTTCCTTATCAAGATCGTCTAGACCTAGACATGCGCTTTGATATGACGGAGATGCAGTTTCATATCAATTCGTCTCCGGAAGAGTGTTGCTCCCCAGCAGATTGGTCTCCTAGCCACAGCGCACTACCTAGCCACACGTTTACCACCCTTTGTAGGGTACAGAGGACTCCGTACCATGGTTGAATTTGGGTTTGTGTTTTACCCTAGGAAGAAGAAGACAATGTCAGTTAGAGATATAGATGATGAGGAGATTGAGATACCTACCTAACCTAGATACCAATTTATATTCTTAGTCCCCCTAGGAAATTTGCACAATTCCACCAAGCAACGAAATACGACCTTTACACCTAGGTAGTACTAGAACTAGTAGAAAATCAATCTCTCATCATGAATCATATCATACCATAAGTATCCATGTACCAAAGAAAAAGAACCCCTCGAAAACGTCCAGGAGTTACCATGTTTACAAACTCGGAAAGTGTGCCCCTCGAGCATCAACCCCAACACTAAAAGAATAAAACGTCATGCTCCCTCCACCCCATCTCCCCAATAAGCGCATCACGAACCCCCTTCTCCAACGCCTCGGGTCCACAAACAAGCACAAGGCTCTTCGCCACGCCACCAGCACTACCAAGCCCACAGTACTCCACCAACATATCTTTCCCAATCCTGCCCCTCAACCCCTCCCAATCCTCGGGTCCCTGCGTAAGCGTATACAAAAGTCTACATCTCTCCTCATTCTCGCGTGCAAACCCATCCAAATCTTCCCGACACAAGATATCCTCCACCAGCCGATTCCCATTGAGTACCGTACAATGCGTGCCATCGTCGCGGTCTTGCATGACGGCACGCAAGACTTGGAAGATGGGCGTAATACCGCTGCCGCCACAGATCATAAAGAAGCGATCGACGTGGCGCTCTTTGCCATTGACGGCACAGCGGCCGTGGCCGCGGTACTCAAACTTGCCGATGGGCCCTTTGAAATCGACCGTGTGGCCCGTGGGGATGGCGTCTAGTGCTTTTGTCATTTTGCCGCCGGAGTGGGCGGGCGTGTCGGCGTAGACTTTGATGAGGACGTCGCAGAAGCCGGTTTGGTTCGTTTGCGATATGGGTGTGTAGGAGCGGATTATGGCTTCGCGGGTTACGGGGTCGCGCAGGCGGATCATGAGGTGTTGGCCTGTTGGAAGGCCGAGGGCCTGCGTCTCATGGTCAAGTTTAAAGCGGAAGATGCGGGTATCCCAGGATACTTTCTTTTTGGAGTGGAGGAGCGTTTTGTGCCAGACGCGCGGGTCGAGGAAGATGGGGCGTGGCTCGTTGGATTCAACGGTCGGTTCGCCCTCTGCCAAGATCTTGCGTGATGCTTCAGAGAGGGTACCGATGTGGTAGGTTGGCATCATTGCTTTGGCGGTTTCGCTATCTGTGTGTCATTAGTATCAAGTGTTTGCTATGTGGTGCGAAGGACTTACGGATCGCCATGAACTCATCGGTAGCGTCCAGACCGGCTGCGCTCACGATGCTTTGCGCACCGCCTGGGTGACCCTCGAGGAAAGCAGTGCCATCATACACTTCACCGCTGACCACGAACCAGGGCTTCTCAGCCGTGTCATGTTTTCGCAGCTCGTCAATATCAATTATCTTATCGACACCATCTTTTGTCATCTTGATCACCTTTTCTTCCTCGACAGCGGCATGTTCTGGCTCTTCGCCAGCAATCTTCTCACCCCAATGGCCGTTTGTGAGATTTCCACCAGCCTTCTTAACGCGCTCCATCCAGCCGCCCGGCATCAAGGCTGGTTGTGTCGGATGTTCGAAGCGAAGGCTATCGTCCTCCTTGTGTATCACGATCCGGAACCACGGGTTGTTCATCATACCGAGTACGCTCCAGTACATGTCTCTTGGTTGGATGCACATCGCTTCATCCATGACTCGTACGATAATATCGTCTGCCTCTTTCAGCTCTGCAGTCGCAATCTCGAGATTCCAGAAACACCAGCAAAAGCTCGTTTCGCGCCAATCCATGTCAAGTCTTGTGCCATAGAGTTGCCGGTCTTGGTATGCCCGGTACTTGTCTTCCGCGTAGTCAATCTTTGCAAGTCGCCAAGTCTTACCCTTATCCAGGGACAGCTCGCAGCGTGTCACACGACGTCCGCCACCACTATAAGCATAACCGCGGACGTTATAGGATTCAGGACTTGAAGAAAGGGCCAACTTCTCCTCGTGGGCAGGGAAAGCAATTGCTGAATTAGGTGAGAGGTCGTAGATGGCATACCGATCATCCATCCACCATTTCGCGTTCTTGGCCGCCTCGTCGGGGTCTACCGTCGTGCTTCCTCCTGTTAGTCATGCCACTGGTATTTGATAATGGAGTATGAGTCTTACGGGAGTACTCGATTGTCGTAGATATGGTACCAGTTATCGCTCGGCTCAGCGGTAATGATCAGCTTCTTCAACCATTTCACACTCCGTCCACCAATCTGACCAGGGATGACAGCTCGTAATGGCTTTCCGTGATCTGGTGTGAGCCTATCGCCGTTCATCTTATGCGCCAACATAATGCCGCGATTGGGATCCATGACCCAGTTCAGTTTTACACTCGTACCATAGTAACCATTGGGCTGCACTGCCAATTAGTGTCTGGTACAATATCTGAAGCTCTTGGACCTACCAGCTTGTCGGCGCCCTCCATGCAAACGTACTTTGCTTTCCGCAATGGCTTCGCTCGCTCGATGATATCTTTCATGACGACCCCAGTAAAGAGTGCTGTCGATACGCCAGCTGGGCCCCATGAGAAACCCTTGCTCTTTCGCACAACATTCTGCTCTTTTCGCCTGTTGCCCGCACATACCAAAGTGATCGGATAGGTGACATTCTCATACTCTTCCAACAACTGCCGCAAAGTGATTTTGAGTGGATTTTCTACCAAACTGTAAAGATTTTAGCTCTGAGTAGGTGTCTGATTGAGGATAGTAACGGCATACCCCTCTACGGAGAATTCCCAGTCCAAGCACTCCGCATCTTGAATCTCAGGTACCGCGCCATGATTTCGCACGTAGAAGAGCTCCGGGCTGGTCAGAAATCCCTCGTTATACAGGTCGGCCAAGGGCGCTTCAACATTGAAGGGATGAACACCCGTCAAGCGAATGAGCCGGGGATCTCGCGGAACATGTGAATCTGGAGTGGGTTTATCGACATCCAACACCTGCGGTGGAGTATTCGCCGGTGGTGGTAGGGGGAAGTCTACTTCCACTGATGTCGAGGTTGTAGACTTGGTGTCGTCTCCATCCACAGTCTCTGGTGGCGATGGCGGTAATTGTATGTCTTTCGAAGCAGCGTGAGGTTGCGGTTGATGTTGAGAGGCAGGGGGGATGGGTACTCCCGTTGTATTTTGGGTGGCTACGCTCATGATGTGCACATGAGAAACGTGACTCTAGATGTAAAAAATAGTAGATAATTATAATGTTGAGCTGATAGTAGCAAGTGTATAGTAAGAAGGCAAACAGAGCTTATCAACCCCTGTTATATGCCGAACGGAGCAACGACGGTAGTAGTATAGAGGTTGGGGAAAATGTCGGAAGTTCGAGGTTTGCTCGCATAAGACGGACGGAAAGGTAGTAGTCGAGGCCCTGTCTATGGGTTTACTGATGCGTAGAGGCATTGGTCGTTAAGCTAATGCTACGAGTCGACAGGGCAGTCAATGTCAGCCGCTGTATCGCGGCAACACCGCGGAAACTCAACTTCGATCTGTGGGGAAATGCTTGAGGCCGGATTTCGTCATCATCTCAGCTGCCATCGTGGTCGAACGCCAGGCTCTGATAATCTAGAATTACCATACACGCACATATGCGACCTTATCTTTGCTACCAATTTGGGAATGGCGCACGATACGAGTGGCAAAAGTGCACGCTGTGGCGTATGCAGCTAGTTAAGCAGCGTTCCTGGCCGGGCCTTGTAAGGTGCATTTGGTGTGGGGGTAGAGGAATGTGGGTCTTACATTTGCCCAGCGGAGATGCTCTACTACTTGAGCAGACTGTAGCCCACCGTGGAAATGCTTGACCTGTTGAACAGTGCAACTACACAGTATGGTTTGAGACTTAATTCGGCCTTCGACATTACCCAGTGCGTATATGGCGAAAAACCGTGCGACCATCTCTTTGCGTTGGTGCTACCATCATGTCAGTCAAAGCAGGTTGCTAGTCAAAGCGCGGGGTCAGCATTGTCCGTTCCAACGTTGTAGTAGAGACACGGAAGCCACGGAGGGGGCCAAAAAAAATCACATACAAGTGATCGACCGTGCCAATTTTAATATGAGAAAGATAAGATATATGTGTTCTTCGGAGATGGCTGTTGTTCTGATTCGCGTGCTGGCTGGTGTACTTCTCCGCGGATTGGGGGGGTTGCGCAGTTGCCGAGACTGGCCGCCAATGTGCAGCATCTCTTCGGCAGCGTCTTTCAATTGAGACATCTACGCCTTTCAACCAGGAGATTGAGTCGCGAAAAATCAAGCAAGAAGCTTCTCCTCGAGCGTCTGTCCTTGTTCCAGAGGCCCGACTTTTACCTGGCCTTGAAGCTTTTGTTGGATGTTCTCGGCGCGATCCTTCATGCGCATCTCGGCCCTGTGCTTCACACTGGCTTTGATATATTGACCCCTCATCCCGTGCTTGAGGCGAGTAATCATGTCGCCAGCTTTTCCTTTCGTTACATCTTCCGGCTTCAGATGGTCTTCGGCCGGTCGAAACTTGTTGATGAAGTTAATCTGCGCCTGCGATGCGCGAGACCTACGCCATGGCTGGTTTTTAGCTATCCATACATGTGGAAAAGCCTCAGCGGCGTAGGTGTCTGCAGCATGAACGACGTGTTCGAGGGATTCACCTTCAGCAATGGTGCGCGGTTTTCCGTAGGGGCTTTTCGATTTCTGGTCAGCCGGTAGCTTCCAGTAGTACTTGGCTCTGAAGTAGCCTTCCCCCATCTCCGAGGGCTCGATGAGGAGGTAGTTGCCGGTGTTCGTAGTGAGGACGAACTTGCCCTCACCAACACCTACCCACGCGTTCTGGCTGAGGTTGCGTATGAACTGGTCGCTTGAAACGTCTGCGAGTAAATCGTGGATCGAGTCATAGTCGGTAAAAGTGATGCTTCCAGGTAGTTTCCTAGAGATGGCTTTCTTCTCGAGGTTGGCAGCCTCTTCTTCGCGCAGCCTCTCAGACTCCTTTCTCTCTTTGAGCTGCGTCAACTTCTTGGTGCCTGCATCCTCCACAATCTCGGCCGGATCAAGACCGAACAGTGTTGGGGTCGACACTACCCCGGTGTTCAACGATGCAACCATGTCGATGATGTGGCAATTCTCTTTGCCCTTGTGTAGACGCATGCCTCGTCCAATCATCTGGACAAGCAGATTGCGGGATTTAGTGGGCCGAGCCAAGAGTACACAGTCAATGCTGGGGATATCCGTCCCTTCTGTGAATACGCCACAGTTTAGCAGTACCGGGAATTCTCCGTTTCTAAAGGCATCGATTCTTGCGCTGCGGACCTTTGTAGGCGTGTCGCCCGTGACGAACTGAGCATTGATGCCGCACTCGCGGAACCTGGCCGTGAGGTTGGTCACGTGGCTTAAATCGACACAGAAGATGAGGGTAGCGTGACGGCCCTTGGCCTTTGCTAACCATGTTTTGACGACAAGCTCATTGGTCTCGTCGGTGTTGATGGCCCTGGAGAGAGCACCGGTCTGGAAGTCGCCGTTCGCGCCTGTGCCAACTCTGGTTAGGTCGGCCCCGATCTCGACGGTAGTGAAGAGGACGTCGGAGAGCCAGTTCTCCTCGATCATATCCACGTAGTCACTAGAAGAATCAACATGCTGTCTCTCTTGCGGCGAAGGAGATGTACCGGTGATAGACAATGTGATCAATGACAGCTCCAAGCCTCCTTCCATCGAAGCGTGAGAAGGTGGCCGACACACCAACCAAGGCAGGAGCGCTCGTAGCGGACCAGTCGGTGGCATGTCTCAGCCCAAAGTGGACCAAGACTTTCAGGTAGGTCGAGCTGACCATGTGATGTGCCTCGTCGATCAGCACGAGCTTGTAGCGTGAGGGATCAAACTTGTGCAGCCGTTCACCCGAGGTGATGCTCTGTACGGAGGCGACGGTAATGTCGGCGGCGCCAGAGGCGTGGTTGTTGCCCATCTCGATGTCAACACGCTTTTCTGGGTAGGCGAGGCTGCAATGGCGGGCGGCCTGTTCGACCAGTTCACGACGGTGGGCGAGGATGAGGGTTTGCGAGGCATCGCCGACGGTAGGTATGCGGTCGATGAGGTGGGTGAAGATGACCGTCTTGCCCGCGCCTGTGGCCAGCGAGATGCCCAGACGCTTATGGCCGGCATCGAGGTAGGAGAGGACGGCCTGGATGCATTCTTCTTGGTATTCACGCAGGGTAATCTTCAGCGGGGTGGGAGGAGGCGGCGGAGGCGGTGGTGGAGGGCTGGGAAGCACGACGACTTTGCGCGTCGTTGGCGCCCTTGACGCGTGTCTAGTGGTTGCGCAAACAGGCGCATAGCCTATCTGCTTGCAGAGTCTCAGCGCATGACGAGAAAGGCGGGACATGAAGACGCGATGCGGGGAGCGAAGGCGTCGCGAAGTCACGATGCATGGTCAGTGGTAGCGTACCCAGCGCGGACTGCAGTTTGCCAGCCCCACCCAAATGCTCCCCTGCGCTTCAGCAGTATCTTGTCCACCAGGCACGACGACTGCACTGTCCATGAGTTCGGCCTCGTACGACGAGAGCACGCCCAGCACGCCCGGCAAGCGACGGCGCCTCGAGTCGGTCGATCCTGCCCGCACACGCAAACGCTTGCTAGAGGGCAGGTACAGCGATGCCTACCGCCTGCTCTTCAACGAGGACGTCAACCGGGCAGCGGCGCGCTTCGACACGGCCAGCGACGGCCACCAGCCCTCCACCACCACAACCAGGCAGATAGGCGCGTCGACATGGGCGCCCAAGGAACAGGCCGCCTTCTTCGCCGCTCTGGCCCGGCGCGGAAGGGACGACCTGCCCGCCATTGCAGCCGCCATCGCCACAAAGAGCATCGCCGAGACCCGCGAGCTGCTGCTGCTGCTCCATGACGCTGCCACCAAGCACCGTCACGTGAAGCTGACTCTGCGCGACATCCCGGCCGCCGTCCAAGTGGGCGCCGCCTGCGACGAGCAGCTGGACCTCGCCGCCGAATCCCTGGCCTGGTTCCAGGAGACCTTCGAGGCCAGCCAGGAAAGGGACAAGTTCGGCGACTACTGGCTCATCACACCGGCCATAGCGGACTCGATCGAAGATGCCCTCAGCCCTGGCCGACGGCGCGCGACAACATCGCCGCTTACAAGCGAGGCAGAGCCCAGCCGCAGAGGAGGACGCGTAGTCAGAGGGTAGGTGGGAGCGCTGCAGAGCTAGAAAACAGGCTGACTCAGGGCAGCGCGTGTACTGCGTGCAAGAAGTTCAAGCAGAAATGCGACCGCCAGACACCATGCAGCAATTGCGTACGGCGCAAGACGAACGAATGCGCATACCCACCAGACCCTATCAAGCCCGAGCAACGCCAGCGCGCGAGCGACAGCAAAACAGGCCCCAGCATCCTCGAAGCTATACCAGAGGCAACGTTGCTGCAGCCACACGTCATGCTCACGCTCTCCAAGACGCTCTTCATGAACCGCTCGCCGACCCTGCCCTCCCCGTGGCCACACTGGTCCGAGTACACGTCGGAATTCGCCAAGGAACCGGCAATCTACCGAACCGCCTTCAACGACTTCCACACACTGCTTGTCTCCCTCACCAAACGACTCATGCAAACAGCCATTACACAGGCAATCTCGCGCCTCCGCGCCCAACGACGACGAGTCAAAAAAGGCCTCATACCCCTAGTCAAGAGAAGGGACGTCTGGGCTGCCATAGATATCGTGGGCATGGAGAGGAACGGAAGAGAGAGATGGAGAGGCGTGGCTAGGCGGTGTGGACTGCGTGTCTACCATAGCAAACGGTCGCGTTGGGCAAAGGAGAACACCAAGCGCGAGGTGCCGTGGGATCAAGTTGAGCAAATCATGGCCGTGGCGGAGCCGACAGGGGAGGCTCCAACCACAGACGTGGAAGAATCCGACCATCGGTCTCCGAACTTCAGGTCAAGAGCCGCGCGGAGTGGGACACCGCTTCCAATCGAGTCACTGGCCCTGTCCGACTCGGAAGACGAGAGTGACACAGAAGACGAGGCACGGCCATCCTCACGCCCGCCACAGTCTCGAGACACTACAGGACGGTACTCGAGTGTGGCCCCTAGATCAGATGGAGAGGCGCATGGAAGCCACTTGATGAGCTTGGAGCAATTTGATCAGGAAGCAAGCCGACAAGATGAGCGCGCGCTTTGGGAACTGCTCGGACTCGAACCACCTGTACAAGAGGAAACAAAGAAGAGCGACGGGGATAGCGACGAAGACAGTCTGGTACAAGACGAAAAAATCGCAACATTTCCCGATGGGTGGCGATCATGGATCGAGTATCACCCAGAATGGGAAGAATTCCACACCCCGGTATCTCTGGCTGAATTTGCGGCGAACCAAAAGCCCCTTGGTGTACCGCCCACCCTGCAGACAGAGAAAGCAGACAGTGCAGACTCCGACCCCTCTAGAACCGAACCGGTCCGAAAACAGGAACAGCATAATAAGCATGAAGCACTACCAGCCAACGAACTGCAAATAAGAGGCGCTCGAGCGTACGCTGCATTACAAACGCAAGCTTCTGAACTCGCGGACCTCAGCGACTACACCGATGATACGAACGATAGGAGTGATGTGCACGAGCGCCGCCAGTCTCCGTCTGTTGTAGCTCGTAGTACACCACCGCCTGCCGTAGCCTCAGACATGGACAGCACCGACAGCACCGACACAGACGTGGATCAACCGACACAGTCTATCGAGACGGACAGTCACCGTATGCCTGTCGCGACATCAGACCCGGAAAGTAGTGACATAGACACGGACCAGCCGACGCCGTCTATCGAAACTGGCACCAAGCAGCGACATGCCGTGTATTCAGAAGATGAAGTGGAGGAGATGGATTGGGAATCTTTTATTTGAGTACCTCTCAACCCTTGTAGTATGCGATTGGCACATTGGATTAGACAACATTTTGCTGGATTTGAATAGTCTCCCCACGGAGGGGATCTAGTTTAGGATAGTCACTCGAGGCGTGTCGGGTACACCTATGTCCAGTCATGGTAAAAAAAGATTGGTACTGCATCTCTACATCAGGTCTCTCTCGTTGGAACCCCGCTTCCCTTCACGCCCTGACTTCAGCCTCGACCCCCTTTCTCACCTTCCTCCACCGACGCATCTCCACCCTCATAGGCCGTCCTAGAACCGCCTACTCCTTTGACTGCAGCTGCTGCGCGCGCACAAAACGGGGCCCCGCAGGTAGGCTTGTAGTTCTTGTCTTTGTTCGCGAGCGTCACGGTGCAGAAGGTGAGGAGCAGGAGGGCGGTTATGAGGAGGGTGGAGAATGGGGTAGGGGTCGTGGGACGCATTTGGGTGGTTGTTGGTTGTTGGTTGTTGGTTGTTGGTTGTTGGTTGTTGGTTGTTGGTTGTTGGTTGTGGGTTGTTGGTTGTTGGTTGTGGGTTGTTGGTTGGTGGTACGGGGATGTGATGTGGTTCAAGGGGTGTCCGTTGTTGATGTTGTCGTAACAATCAATCCTGAGGGACGTTGGTGCTGGATCGACGGGACAGCTAGTCGATTTATGGTTATTTACTGATATTGACAGTGGCCGTTGACCTGGAGCTGAGTTGAGGAAACGTATTGTCGGGCTGGGAATCGAGATACTACACTGTAGGTTTATAAATATGGTGAGGAAATAAAAAGGAAAGAGGAGAGAGGAAATAGGATGTCCACCCCCTCGATATAAATACTCACTTACTCATTCCCACAGTACATGTGAGTGACATCCCTAGGCACATATCCCAGATCATATGTCCCAAGTCACATATCCCCAGTCACATATCCCCAGTCACATATTCCCAGTCACATATCCTACATCACATATCCCGCATCAAACACCCCCCCTCCCCCGTCACCCACCACACCGCATTACAACACACAAAAAAACTATTCACATACCCACAACCCCAAACCAAACAAACGCACCCCAAATTCAACACTTCACCGCCGTCACACACGAGTGACTAACATATTCAAACAAGGATTAAAAGGGAGGTGGAAGTATGATTGTTTAGCGGGGACTTCAAACAAAAAGGGGTCACGTGCGGGTATGGTATATAGGGGTGCGAAGGTAGATGGATGGAAAGAATGATTGAGAATAAGAGAGGAGAAGTGTGTGTTGTGTTTGTTAGAGGGAGGAGGGGGGAGGGGGATGTAGATTATAGGTAGGGCTTTGTTAGGCTAGAGGGTGGAGTAGAGGTGCGCGAGGAGAGAAAGAGGTATAGGGTTAGAGGGGAGGAGACGAGGGGGGTTAGAGAGGAGGAGTAGGATGAGTTTTTTTTTGGTTAGGAAGAGGTGGTGATGTAGTGTATAGAGGGTGACGCAGTGATTTGTCTCCTACCGTGCTAATGTTTGCGTAAAACGTGCAGTAACTTCAAGTGCATCAATGCGTCGTTTGGTCGAGCAAAACAATAACAACTATACCGCCCGGGCACTCAAGCCCCATGTCTAGTACGCGGATATACATGAGGCTGCCCCCAAGAACTTACCGCGCGTCCTTCACTTCCTCCCCCTTACATCCAATCCTATGGACACAACTCCACTCATCCAAATAAAGTCCCTGCACCAAAGCTAGACTACCAAACCAACGCTCACCCAGTCCTGCACCCGGTAAATCAGGGTTAATCCGAAGCGCCCGCGCATTCCCAGCATCATACTGCTCAAAATGATTCAACGAATCAATCGCCCACACCATCTGCTCGTCATCACCATAGTACTCTTTTAACCGCATACGCCTTATCTGTTTAAGGATCTCGGCTTCGGCGGTGGATAATAAGGGTGGGCAGTCGAATGGCATGAGGGTCTTGCCCTGCATAAGGAGCGCATTGTTGGCCTGGACTTTTTTCGCCGTCCGAGTCCTAAATGCGGCCTTCAAGAGCTGCGATCTTTCGTGTTCGCGGAAGAAGAGGGAAAGCATTTCTTTCCAACGCACCCTAATATCCCTGTTTACAGTATCAATCTGAAGGCCCGGTAGCGCTGTATCATTCACCAGTCCACCAATGTGAATCGTGTAATTCGGCATTTCGGCCTTCCACCCCTTGACATTTTCTTCCCATCTACGTGTCACCTTTATGTAATGCACCTGGTCTATCCTTTTATATGCGCTGATATCTGGTCGCAAGTCTTTATACCATGCCCACTCGTTCTCCCGCCGCGCAAACGTGGTGCAGACTTCTGGCCTCTTGCTCTTGCCGCCCAGATTGTACTTTTCGAGGTGAAAGTCGATGTAGACGTCTTTTAGGAAGTGTTCGCTGAAAGCATATTCGGCGCATGCGCGGAGGGAAGGGGACACGCGACGGCAGGTGGTCCAGAGGTGCCCGAGGTCGGGGTGGTGGCGGAAGATGTTGATCCATATTTCGGCGGGTAGGGAGGGGCAGAGGGGCGGGCGAACGACGGAATGGGGTAGGGCTTTTGCGGTCATTTTGGGTTACATTTTTAGACGCCAAAGTCCCTGTGGATATGATAGAACAAGTGTAGTGGTGAAGCTTGAATCGCTAGCGAGTCATGGTTCATGATATAAGCATGTCGCATGACATAGAGAAATGTATAAAGTAAGTCACGTGGTCACGTACTGTGGAAACTCCGTGATCCCTTGCAAAATCCACTTCATCTTTCTGCTTCTCACAACTCATAATCACGTCCACATGCCTAACGCATACAATGCTTCCTTGGGTGGTCGAGATTCCACTATGAGCCAATAGTAAAGCCTAGAGTAAGTCGACACAATGCTAGGCGCATGGAGGGGTGGCTCAGCTGAAGTGCATGCATTTCAGCTGCAGTGTGTCACAAGGCTATGCAATAAGTGTTTCTCCTCTTCTCCAATTTTATCTTCTTTTTTCCACGCTGTGTCGTCAATCTCTACAAGATTGGCATCATTTCTATTACCTAGCGCGGCTCTTAGGCGCCTTCGGAAACTCTCACGCCCACCTCCATAACCAACACAACACTTTTACGCTTGCAACGTCTCTTTGCGGTTCTCTTACTCGTTGAAGTTGCCGGCGGCTTCAACGATGGCTCAGACCGCTGCCAACATGACCTCACAATACACGGGGTGGCGCGATGGCCCTGCTGAGCGCGGCACAATGAACCTCCTATGGAGCTGCATCACCACCGTTTATCGCCTGTACCTGGACGATCCTACATCTTAATGTGCCTGGGGCTTGTGACACTACTTCTACGAAATTTTCCCGCAAAGTCAAATGGATGGTTATAACAATTACAGAGTTCATCTTTGCAAAAGCTATATGCGAGTTGCAGATGGCAGTGGAGGATCTGCACGACCTGAAGGATCGGGAAAACCAGTTTGGGTGGGAGGTCGAGTATGGTCGTGGTTGTCGGCTACTATGTTGGTTCCTCCACCCCCGATCGTAGCCGTATGCTCTCAGCAAGAACGGGTCTAAGATCCTAAAACCGAGCGCGTGGTTGAGGCCTTCGCAGATATCCTCTTTTTCAACCGGTTGGGTGTGGGCATTCACAGGCCCGGGGTCTGTGAGGAAATGGACACTTACCCACTGCTACTTCGCAAACATGGGTGGAATGGCCATAATCTGGGATCATGAGAGAGTACCAAGGCCACATTTGCTCACAGCACGTTCCCTGGTGAAGCAATGTGATAATGTAAACAACCTCGTCGACGATACGTTCCGACTTAGCCACCAGGAGATTCTCGACAAATCCAAGGCGGACTCGCTTGTTAAAACTATTGTTACACTTCAGATCTCCTGGCTCCTTATTTCAGTGTTCGCACGTATTATTCGTGGCCTCCCTACAAGCCAGCTTGAGATATGCACAATAGCATTTGCTGTACTGGCTATACCTACCTTTGCAGCAAACGGAGCGAAACCAAAGGACGTTGATTGCCCCATCCTCATACCATACAAAGACAGGCCTGATGGTTTGCTCCCCGATGACCTCATAGTTGACCCGAATGAGCATTCCTTTACTACGCGTTCACTCACACCATTTGTGGAAATAAGTTGGAACAGGTACCGTATAGCCGATGACAGTTTCAGGCTGCAAGCAAACGGAACACTTTTTACTACACTTTCCTACGCGCTTGCATTTTCCACGGCCGGATTTGGCGCCATCCATTGTGCGGCCTGGCGCAGTGAATTCCCAACTCGGCCCGAAACGCTACTGTGGAGGGTTGCAAGTGTGCTATCAACGACACTTCCCTTGTCGAATTTAATCCTGATGGGGGTGACTAGCAACTTTCTGCACAGGGAATCACGAAAAATGTTTCCGGTTGTTCAGAGATGCAGCAAGAAATGGAACACCTGCCCTGATGCACTATCTACAAGCTACACTTTGTTTTGGAAGGACAACGAGGTGTGGTGTAGCCAAACGAAACCCGTCGATGTAAGTTGCAAGCCATTGAAAACATTTAGAGAGGGGCCTAATCCATTTGTAGGACTCGCTAATTTATACCTTGAAGAGATACTTAGTCAAAATGCACGTTCAAGTCCATCGCGTTAACAAATACCTGGCTTCAAACGGAGACTCTTCCTCCGAGATCGTTAATTTCTGGTATTGCTGGGCCCGGTTTCAGGATTGCTATAATAAGTTGAAAGAATCAGGCTGTGTCTTCGTGAATACACCAGAAGAGCCCTGTAACTACTACCGGCTGTTTGACTCGCTGCCTATCCTTTTTTCGAGAACCCGCCAGATCAGGAATGGCACGCTACTCTAAAACTAGTAAACTGCTCCGGAAGTGTGATGCGCCATTTGGGAGCGCGGTTGAAGAAAATCCAGTCTTGGACCACAAGGATCAACATGGCGTATGCCGGGTTTTCCGGTCTTCTCTACGCTACAGCCCGCATCACTCTCTTGGTCATCGCATTTACATCACTCCGCAAACAAGACGAGAGGCTCTACATCGATACATGGCCTAGACTTTTGCCTCGACTTGGATAATGACTCCTACCCTACAACGAAGAGTTTAGATGACAATGTAACTGGTCAATGAAAAACTAGACTGAGAGTCACTCGAGGCGCTACGTCCCACTACTATAAATGTCATCATCAACTGTCTCCGCAACTCAAAACATACTCTAGGGTTAAGCAATACAGCTCGTTCCACGGGCTTGGGCTCATCACATTACACACCTGTCATTTTACACTAACTACGGCCTATACCTAACTACCGTTCCTCGGG
This sequence comes from Decorospora gaudefroyi, assembly GCA_010015605.1. Taxonomy (NCBI): domain Eukaryota; kingdom Fungi; phylum Ascomycota; class Dothideomycetes; order Pleosporales; family Pleosporaceae; genus Decorospora; species Decorospora gaudefroyi. The sequence goes on from ML975248.1 coordinate 25,804, forward strand.
TCCTGCTGTTGTACCTATTTCATTGGGTCCGGCCTTGCATATAGCCTCTTCTCAACACTCCAGTCAAGCAACCTAACATACAAGGGGAGAAGGAAAAAGAGACATGCATACTACCAAATCCACCACCACCTAGCGGCTTTAGTCTACCCTTCTCTACATCCCCACAATGATCTTGACTCCGACTTCTACACTCTTAAACATGCTGGAACTCGATCATGTAATGCTCTCCACATCACGCACACCGTGAAAAATATGCGAGCCGCTGCAAAAGTTGCAGGACGACTCCAAGTCCCACCTTCTTTTCGCCCAATCCAGTAACTGTGATGAGATAATACAACACTCTAAACTTCTAAGCTGTGTAAAGTGTGGCTGCGAGCACTACTACGTCCAGTAGTATAACTACAAACGACAGAAAGTAAAGTGCTTGTAGAGAGTTGATCATCAAATCGCAGGTAGAATATTCCAAAAGAAAGCAAATTTACCAACAATCAAAAAAAAATAAACACAAAAAAAATTACTATTGTGGGTAGCTTCCTAAATCCACATTCACATCCACTCCCGCTCCAAAATCCTCACAGCACCACCTACCGCCACCTCTTAACAATCGAACCTTTAAAATACTTCTGATAGCGTTCCAAATCAAACCTCCCTCAACAAGCTCCCTACTATCCGGCTCGCCCGCCCAACAAAAAACCCTACAGCTCCTGCACACTCCGCCCCCATCGTCCAACACAGCATCGCACTCCGTCCATGTATACGCATCCGTCTCGTACGCCGCCAACGCATCGAAATACGCGGCGGATGTCACTTCCCAGACGACGCCGGCCACGCGTGGGCCGGGCTGGCTAGTTGCAGTTGTAGTTGTAGCTGTCGTTGTAGTGGTGGGTATAAGCGTTGGATAGATGCCCCACATATTCATTTTGAAGCCGGATATGGTAGCTGACTGCGTGGTGCTTGGTGGTTCTGGGAGGTGGAGAATTGCTTGGAGGACTTCTGGGTCCATGAGTGAGCCGTAGAAGAATATGGGGAAGGGTTTGAAGGGTTTGTTGTGCTTGTTTTCTTTGGGAGTAATGGGCTTGGAGGTGCTGGGAGTCTTTGGTGGAGGGGGCGCTTTGCTCGGCCCATGGGTCTCGAAAACTTGGATAGGTGTGTTGGGAGAGGAGGCGGTGGAGGAGGAGGTGGTGGCGTTATGGTAGTAGGTTTTGGGATGGCGTCTCCTCGATGCGATGGAGGTTGAGGTGGTGGTGGAGGTAGATCGTCCATTCTGGCTGTTGCTGTGCGCAAGGATTGATGTAGGTAGTGACTCGCATCGTCCGTGGGACCTCCTTCCATGGTTCTGTCAACAACAAGAGAAATTACTCGTCCACCCAAAATCACCGCTCACAAACTTATCCAAAGTGATTGGCTACCTACGACACCTCTGACTCCTCGGAGAAAGATCGCATGCCTAAACCACCTCGCAAGAACTAACGTTTTTGTTCAAGGGCTGAACCGTTATTTAAAGCCCCGGTAATAAGAATATAATATTGCGACTGCCTTTTAGCAGAGGTCACTTCAATAGCGGTTTGTGCGGCGCTTACCAGGATTGCGCCGTAAGCTGCAGTGTGCACATGTGCATGTGAAACAGCTAGGTAGACTCCACGCTAACCTAGGTATTACACACGTTGGCCTTGCTGTTGCCTGCCGTGCCCGTTCAGTTTATCATGACGAAAGTTTTGGCGAAGAAAAAGTCTATGATTCCAGAGCCCATGCCAAACGCCTACCAAATGCTCAGTACCAAAGCGACAGAAACTATCTACTCGACTGAAAATGATGGAGTCCAACTGTACCGGGAGATATCCAATCCAAAAAGCCAATGAGGGGTATAGGAACAAGAACAGTACAGGCGACCACAACGACTATCTGTGATCCAGACGCTAAATACAAACTCGGCTCCAAAATTACATGATTCTAAGCCTAGTCCGTGTATGCATGCATGCTTCGTCTAGCTCCAGCGCTCTAAAACAAGAACAATGCTCATGGCGCCCGCAGAAGCTCATGATGTTTCAGCCATATATCGCCACCTTCTCCCATCTCCCACTTCCTCCAGGCTATTTCGTAGGCCTCTTCTAGATCTCTCACCCATCGTTTGGTATCGAATAATGGACTCGTCCAGCGCGATTCGTAGAGCATGCGTCGAAGTTCGCTCAAACGACCGGTTGCGCGATGGCCATTGTAGGTGCAGTTGCGCGCCAATTGTACAGCCGTGGCTTCGTACTCGTCATCGTTGCTCGCTATCAATTCTTTAGCGGCTTGCACGCCCGCTGGAGACTTTGGTAGTGCGCCCTTGAGAATGGAAGCTGCCATGCGGGAGCACATCTTGTACTTATAACGCGGTAATGTGAGCAGTGGGGTTCCAGACCATAGCACGTCAGCGGCGGTGGTGTGTGCGTTGCACTCTGGCGTGTCGAGGAAGAGATCGCATACACGCGCTCTAGAGATGTGCTGATGCTTTTGTGCGACGTCGGTGAACATAATACGGCTTGCTACCTCTGCACCGGCCCACAGAAGCGCCGTTTGTTTGAGATTGGTCTCGCCGAGATCGGGGAAACGTAACAGCCAGAGAACTGCATTGGGTATCTTTTGAAGAATGCGCAACCAGGTACGGAAGGTTGTGGGTTCGATCTAGTGGGTATGGTGAGTATCGGCGTGATTCTGCAGTGCGCGAGTCACAAACTTACCTTGTACAGCTGGTTAAAGTTACCTAGGATGATTGCATTATCCGAAAGATTCGGGAAGATCTCCTTGCGCATTGCCCATCTCCGTTGTTGTTCCTCTTCCCAAATTGGCTGCCGGCCCTGTGAGTCTGGAGCACTCTGTCGATGGTCGCAGCAGAAGAAGGTATCCCGACAAAAGACGATGTTCTCTCCGTATATCCATGTCTCGTCTGTTCCCCCGCTGTTATTGTCTACGAGAGCATCTTCAAGGTCGATGTTCCGGCGCCATTGGCGGAGGGTGTCCGGAGGTACAGCGGTGTCATCTGCAAGTAGATAGTCACACCATTCGGCGCCAAGGGTACCTGCGAAACCCATGAATGCCATTTGAATCGGGGCGGCACGGGCGGCAAAGACCTCGTTCCTGGCTCCTCTAGTGTAGCCGTTCAGGTTGACAAGGACGTGAATTCCATCGTTGATGATCTGGTTGACAAGCTGTTCCGCCGACCAGCTGCTAGCGTCGTAGAAGACCGGGGACTCTCTTTCGATTTGCTTGCGATGTTCCGATCCATCACTCGCTGTCGTCGCATAACAGTAAGCCCTTACTCGTGCTGGATTGTGCAGGCCGAAAACCGACTGCATGAGATGTGCCAATGGATGGTTGTTGAAGTCTGACGAGACGTAGCCGACTTTCAGGTATGGCCTTGGTGGTGCAGGAGGATGGTAAACAGTCGATGGTAGCCATGGTACTCTTAAAGTTGAGCATGAGATGCGCAAGCCGTTGCGCTGCGAGATAAGGCGGATCTGTTTGGCTGACATGGGGCAGGTGAAAGTGTGGAACGGAAGAACAGTTGGCGCCGCAGGGACCGTCAACGCAGCCGGTAGTTGAGGCCTCTTGTATGCCCCTGGAGGCCGTTGTTTGCCAGTGACGTATCGATCCTGATACCATTGCCAAGTCATCCACCTTATGGCCCGCTCAACAAGACGGACAATGCGAGCGCCTTCCCACTTCTCGCCTTTCCACTTGACCAAAGCCGACTTCATGCTGTCCTCTTTTGCCTTGACATCCTGCGAGCTGGTGCTGTTCATAGTGAATGGGCGAATGATTTGCTGCAAAAACTGGTCGTCCATGATGCCTCGACCCCAATCTTCACCATCAGCCAGCTGCTTTTCGACCAACTTCACGACCTTGTGGATCCAACCAGAACTAGATGCACCGGGCATTCTAGCATCCAGGAGCATCCCATTCTCGTTCACATGCCAGCGATCACGCGAGCCCCCCTCTTCCGCAATGCCACCTCTTCCAGCCCAGCCACATACCGAGTTGAGAGCATTCGCAAGCCCACAAACAGCTTCTGCAAAGTCTGGACTGGCCTTGACAGCTTTCCTGTAGAAGAAGATAGCATCGCTGATTCGTCCTTTGTCCTTGACAGCATTGGCGAGGTTGGCAAGAGCGATATCAAAGTTTTGATCACACTCGACTGCTCTGTGGTACATGTTTATAGCGGCATCCAGTTGTCCAATATCCTTCAAGAGACTGCCAAGGTTGGTGTATAAATGTGCGTGGGTACGATCCAGCTGGAGACCATAATAGTAATATGCAAGCGCTAGTGCAACGCCACTACCGGGTACCAGTCCTGGGAATTGGCATTGCGAAACAGCTTGTGATACGGGCATAGCTTTCGAGGGCGCTGATTGCTGTACGCTAGCCAGAAGGATACCTACGTTGTTGGCTGTTGACGGACTAGGTTGCAACGAAAGGGATAGGTAGTAAAGGGCTAATATCTCCCTTACACCGTAGCTGCTTTGATGACCGGTCACCTTCGGCGTGTTGGTAGCCATTCCATCTTGGAAGATCTTGGCCAGAGACAGCAGTGAGTTGCTCGTAGTCGATATAGCTGCTTTCAGTGAGAGTCCTTCACCAGAAACATATCTGAGACCCGGAAGTTGACCATGAGACGGGAAGCATAGTTGGGCGGTTCTGGTAGCCGCTTCGGGTCGTAGCAGTACGGGATCCGACGATGGCGGCACATGACGACCACCGGGTGAACGTTCCGAACCATCATATCCGACAACAGCGAGAATACGTTTTATGAGGCCATCGATACCGTTAGTGTGAGGTCCGGCTCCGATAAGGACGGCATTTTCAAAGGCTCGAGCAGCACCAGCATTGTCTCCGAGACCGTAGAGCATGTTGCCTTTGGCATGAACCAATGCAAGCACGCGCCCATTGTCACAGCCAGCAATGGCATATCCACTCGAACCAAAGCCCGGTTGATCAGAGCCAGGAAGCTCGTCCAAATCCTTGAAAACAGGTTCATCTTCACCCTCAAACTCGAAGACGGGACGATCTGATGCTTCCGACACGCTCGATTCGCTCAGTATCGAGGCTGCACGTTCGCTTTCGACCTCGAGGCTTCGCAGAGCATCTGCCTTGCTTGCAAACCTCAACTGGCGTTCTACTTCCTCGATGACCTGGACTGCTTCGCGAGCTCGGTGGTCGCCACATAGTAAGCCGATGAGGTGTTCCACGGCCTCGAAATAGCTAGGCCGAAGCTTGACTGCGCGTCTCCAATAGCTCTCAGCGTCACGTTTTTGTTGGAGAGCAAGCATGGTTGCTGCAAGGTTCGAGATGGCTTCGACATGACTATCACAAGTTAGCAAATGTGTATTCAATTCAACGGGCACTAATGGCTTACTCTTTATCCAATGTGAGGATATATTTGTACCAGTCTTGCGCCTTTTGATAGTCTCCTAGCGCATATGCCAAGCAGCCACCGAGCAGCATACCGTCTATCCAACTCCACTTGCTTTCTTCGCAGTGTTTAGTAATCGCCTCCAACGCAGATGCAGCCGTCATGCTGGGAGGTACTCCTTGGTTGAGATTCGCATTGGCAACAGACCCAGACATGCGTCGTAAGGTGCGTGGCGGCTCCATACCCGGAATCGGTGGTAACATCTGATGTTGTAATGGCACGTCTTGCCACGACTGCTTGCTTGAATCCCATACCGACAATGAGCGTGAATGCGGGAGTTGAGGTCGTCTAGGCGATGAATCTGAAGAAACATGCTGATTAGGGACAGGATACGAGACACGTCGCCCCAGCGACGGCATGCCACTAACAAAAGAAGTCGAAAAGGTTGCTCCAGGTTGCTTCGGGGGCTTCGGGTAGATGTGGGGTCGATGGTGTGTACGTCCATGGGCATTGTGCGAATGTGACTTCCTAGTAGCTTGGAGATACTTGAGCAAATCAACATAGACAGCGTGAGCCCAGGCAAACACCTTTTCCCTGCTTTGGCCATTAGGTGACTGTGGCCCGTACTCGTCGAGTGGCGTGATCGGAATACTCTGTAGTACTGGTGTGGACTGACCAGAGTGCAGAAAGCCTGGAGGATGCTGCATAAGCAGCGACGGGTTTTGATAATCCAATGCGAAATTTCCTTGTTGCGGTGGATATAGCGACAAGTCTACTGACGGCCTTTGTCTGTGGTTGTAGACACCCTGGGCGTGATCCAAGTGAATGGTATTTTGCTGGAATTGGGAAATGGTTGGTATAGAGTTGTTGTACGGGTAGCTGATGAAGGCGTTGTTGTGTGCATGACTCCAATTCTGACTGTGATGGTGCAAGAATCGGGGATCCCGCATAGCCGCTGGGCGGTACGGGATATAAGTGCCATCATGCCAATATGGACCGAAGGGACCTTGATCGTTCGAAACGGTTGGTCCTAATGGGGTCTGGAAAGGCGGACTCATAGGTCCGCAGAATGGATGGCCATACATCTGCCAAGGCAAAAGCGGCTGTAATGGCGGTACCTGGTTCAGCATCGAGTCAATCTGTGGCAATTGTTGGCCTGTGAGTCCCGATCCCGTTTCGAAATAACGACTGGCACTCCACTCTGATGACGGACTCTGCTGATTCGACCCTAGACCCAGCCCGTTGTTGACAGCTGGTGACCGCAGAGGGAGCTCCTGTTTGAGGCCATAGGGTATATTCGATTCTGCCGTCACCGGGAGCAGGATGTGCTTGGTGGCGTGCGGCTGACCGTTCTTCTCGACAGAGGTGCCATCGTACGCCGCCGCCAATATGCCGTTGGGTGTCTTGCGGCGAAGCATGTGCTCGGCGGGTTTGGCGGTCCGGCCAGACTCGGATGTCGGCGAGCCGTAGGAACTATGTCTGGAGAGCGGGTGGGCGTACTGTTGCGGTAGGGCGTGTCGGGCGAGGCTGCGTGCGTCGGGGTGAGCGGCATTGCGGAGGAGCGAGGCGTGGGAAGGGGCAGGTGCGATGGTGTTGTAGGGTCCGGGCGTAGAGGGAAGCTGTGACGGCGGTTGCGGGGGATACTGCCGAACCATAGTCATGGTGGGGGAGCGGCGGGGGAAACTCTGGGACGTGGAGTAGAGCGGGCTGTCAGATCAGTATGGCAGACAGCTGGACGGCTGGGACGTTCTTCGGCTGGTCCGGTGTTGTCGTGGACTGTCCGTTGACGACCCCCCAGCACGCTTCACCAAGAGTGCCCGGTGCCTGTGCCTATGCCTTCGCGAAATCGTCGCCCGTCTGCTGCTATGTACATCTCTTTCTGGCCCAACTACGATTTGTCAGTCCCGGGTGTTCCCGTCCTGGCACGATACCAGCAGAGAGCCCGGCAGGATCGTGGACACGTGTGGTCGCTAATACCGCCCGCTCTGGCAGATGCGATGCCGAGCAGCGGAGCGTGGGATGCGGAGAGGGTTTGGTAAGGTAGTGGCGGGTGTTTCGCGGGCTTCGATATATGAGGCAGGCGGCGTGTGCCGGACCTCAGGCGTCAGCGCTGCAGAGGACGAGGGCATGCGGCGTGGAGGCGGTGTCTACTGTATGCAAGGGCGGGTCGCTGGACGTGTTGCCGTCGGGAATGTACCCTCTCGCGTGCACCAGAGCCGCCTGGACGGCAACGCACTCACTACTGGCGGCTGCTTTCCTTGCGCAATCGTGGAACGGTTTGGGCGTGGTGTCTCTTGTGCTGAGGAGCACGGCCGCGGGCTTCGAAGCACAGGATAAGCGTGGTACGTACGGGCTGCGACTGAGGCGCAGCAGCGGTCCGTCACGTCGTCTGCAGCTTTCCCAGCGCCCGACTCCGAGGGCGAGAATGTCAGCGCGCGCTCAGCACAAGCGGCGATGGCTGCTTTTCCACTGTCACGGGCGGATAGGCGGGCGTGAGAGATGACGAGGTGTGGTGCGGCGGAGACGAAGCAGCGGCAGGCCTATCCACATTGGTCTGCACTCAGTAATCGTTGGAGCCAAAGCGGTGGCTTGGAGCAATCCCTGTCGCAAAGACGCCAGCTCGTCTGGGGACTCCGAGTGCTGATCGCGATCGAAGGACGGGTTGACTCTTGAGGGCGTGGGTTGATTATTTTACTTGGTATGGAATGCCACTTCCCACCGACATGGCAGTTTGCAATCATACCACCTTATATCAGAACAAGCCTCTCTGCATCATGGACTCACAGTAGTAGTCTCATGGACACCGGCTGCAAAGCACCAAGCCGCCAGAGACGGCGGCTTGCAGACACCCCCGTCCATCCAACGTTCACGGCGATCCGCAACGCCAATCAGGCGCCCCGTCGACCAAAAGGCCCATTAATGCGGGTGCCGCAATATCCATCACCATGCACCCAACAGCCCGCTGTCGTTCTCTTTGTCACGTTCGACGACCAGAGCCTCCCGCTACGACTTTCATTCCCGTAGCGTGCGGTTCCTTTTTATAAAAAATGGGGCGCTATCCGCGCCCTTTGTGTTTAGCCTACACTGCCTGCACCGCACGCGGCTATCAAAATCTTAACAGCGACGAATCTTGACTGTCAATAGATGCGCCAAGCGCACCAGAGTCATCACCGATGCCGTGTTTCATGTGCCTGTGCCATCAGTGGAGGGCACCGAGAACATGTCTTGTGCTAGGTATTCGCGAGTGTGCTTGTCGCAAAATTGAACATGTTCAGCTCACCACGAGACACTCAATAATAAGCTGACATGTTGACCTCGAAAAAGGACCGCTGAAGCCAAGGCAAGACATCGCGGTGAGTAATGGGTCGTTTCCTCTTCTTCACACCAAAATAGGCCTATACAGTAAGGGAAGTAAGGGCCAGAGTGTTGGTGAAGTGAATCATGACGAGCAGACAGCTCAAGCAACTGCCACACTGCATGGTTGCAGACGTAGTGGAAAACCGACTACACCAGGCGCGAGCAAACGCCTCATGCCCGATTGCTCTACAGTCGACGTTGCTATACGCGACCTGACACCCAACGATATCAAAGTTTGCTTCTCGGGACTGTACGTGGGAGCACTGCATGCGCCCACGCAACACAGGCGACGCCCCTGTAGGCAACGTCAAACGCCGTGCCGCAACGGCCACCCCATGAGCAAGTATTCTATGCCTCAGGAACCAAGCAGGAGGGGCCCAGCACGATGTGAATTCGCTGCGGTTCAGAGCCAGGTACTGGAAGTGAAGTTGCCATAGTCACCGAGTAAGTAGCGTAGTATGCTAGAGCTGTAGGAAGAGTGCTGGAGAGCAGGGAGTCGAAAGGTCTGAGATTCTATCGTGGCGCGAAGAAGTTGGTGTGGTGGGAAAGTGATGTTCGCAAAGCGCAGAAATTTCGTTCAGTAACTTAACTTAACTAACTATCATCTCTGCTTAGTCATCTAGCTTCCGCTTCCTTGGCACACCCCGGCCTTTCCAAGATTAGCGTGCGCTTTGATGTAATGTGGCATTCCCAAAAGTCCACCGTGTCCATCGTAAATCCAACCCACCTCTGACGCGCTCACAGGAAAAGCCCGCACTGTCACCGCTGTATCCGTCCCATCCACGGTCGCCCAATCCCACCTTCACCATGGCCGAACAAGGTCCCCCACCACAAGAAGGCCCTTCCCAAGGCGGGCCACCACCGGGTTCCTTTCAAATTCCTGTCCCACTAGGACCCAACGGCGAAAAGCCCACACAAGAGCAGATTCGACAAATACACATGCAACTTGCGGCCGAGGCACAAAAACAGGGCATCTCAATCCAGGAATACGTAGGAAGACTACGGCAGCAGGCCATGGAACAGCAACAGCGGGCGCAACAGCAACACCAACAGCCCATCGAACCGGGGCCCCCCAAACCAGAAGCAATCGCTGTCGCGAACTGGCTAAAATCGCAGGACTTGAAGCTTCGGACGGTTGTGCACGATGAGAAGCGAAAGGACATGTTCAGAGGTAGGATGCACAAACAGATATTCGTATCCATGAATATAGGCTCCTAACACGCCCTATAGTCAAACGAGCAATGCGCGCCCTCCAGTCACCCGCGTACCAGAAAGCCCGGTCTAAGAACCCCCTCCTACCGGAAGTCACGGACCGTGCCTCAGCCGAGAACTGCTTCAAGCTCCTTCCGCTCTCGCTCCTTGCGCTCCGCGTTACCAAGATTGACGAGGATGCGCACGAGGGCCACAACCATGCGAAGCCCAAGCGCGTCAAGGGCCTCTGGACGGTCAAGATTGAGCAGCACCAGGACGCAAACGACGACAACTACTACATCTGGCTGTACGAAGGATCGCAGTGGAAGCAGAAGCTATACGCTGCGGGTGCGCTGGTTATTGTTATTGCGATAGTACTGTTTCCGCTTTGGCCGCTCATGCTGCGACAAGGCGTCTGGTACGTTAGCATGGGCATGCTGGGCCTCATCGGACTCTTCTTTGCCATGGCTATTGTTCGACTCATTCTCTTCATCATTACGATATTCGCGGCGCCTCCAGGTCTATGGCTGTATCCAAATCTCTTCGAGGACGTGGGCTTCTTTGATTCATTCCGGCCGGTATGGGCCTGGCAAGAGGTGAGTTTTGTCCCATGCACACCTACTTCTCTCCCCGACTCGGAAGACACCGCGGGCGGCATGGGAACATGCACTGACTGTTGCAGACGCCAGAGGACGTTAAGGCGAAGAAGGCTGCGAAAAAGGAAAAAAAGGCTGCCAAATCAGCGGCAAAGACCACTGGCGGCAAACCGAAAAAGGGCCCTGTGGACGTCCCGGCCACTTCTGCTGCGCCCGCATCCGCTCCCGCTGCTACCAACGCCGATTCCGCACCACAGCCAACAGGCTCGGATACTATACCAGCAGGCACCGTCACTCAGCGCCCACCGCGTGCGACTGTGGAGGAGGTGGAGGACGAGTAACAAAAGACAAAATGTGCTAGCGGATGGGGTCCAAGGGGTTGATAATTCTTCTTGCATGGGCTTAGCTGGTGCACTGGCGTTTTTTGTTGTTGGGCGGACCACGCATTACAGAGGCTATCTGTGTGTCGATGCCCAGTTGTAGAAGAATTCATTCATCTTTCTTGCTGCATAGCACTTTTTTCTGTGTATTTTCTTTTGCGTGTATAATGGCTTAAAAGTTGGTTCATGATTAGTAGGAATGGGGTGCATTGCACATTAGCTCGCAGAAGTGTTTTAGATGACTCTGGTTTGCCCCTGTATTGTTTTTTTTTTGCTCTCATCATGAACACACTCCACGGTTTTGATCGTGTGGTATGGTATTGCGTTGCGTTGCATCCTCCTCTCACTCCTTCATCACCCACATACCTAATAACAACAAGTCAAAAGTTCAAACAAACGCCCTACACTCGAACTCACAGTGGGAAATATAGATACGGAGAAACAAGCCTGGTATTCATAAACTGTTATACAAACCGCTGCCGAAGGGGAGGGACGGGGGGAGGAGGATGCCACCAAAAAAAAAAGAGAGACCCCGCATTTGGATGATGGTCTCGGGATATCCTAAAAAAACGCCGTTGTGTGCCATGCATGCATGCAAACTGACTAGCCCGTCTTGCGCCAACCCGGTGGTGCCTTGGTGGTATGCTCCGATGTGAGCCTACCAAACGCCCGTGAAGCAGAGTCTAGAGAGAGAGGCGAGTCCTACTCGGCCGATGCAGGTGGGTGGCCGGTCTCGTTGCTAGGATCAGGGCCCTCGCGGCTAAAGGTGGGTGCGAGGCCCGAGTGCATGACGGGCGAGTGGGTGATGCGGCTCGTGGGGTTTTGGTCTGCTAGTTGACGCTCTAGGATGGGGGTTAGTGTGCTGGTGTATGGATGGATGGATGGATAGTATGGGTAATCATGACATGACATACCAAGCTCTCTTATTCTCAGCTTCAGCATCTGGTTCTCGCGCGTCAGGTTCTGTGTTTCTGCCTGGTAGAAGGCGCTTTCGTCTCTGCTCGTGGCAGGGCTGGGGAGCATATCGTGGGGGTCGTAGTGCCCCGCTTGGCCGGACACAGGTCGCAGGGCAGGCGAGCCCGCATGGCTGCTGTGCCGTGAGCGGTCGGCAAAGGACGACTGGCGGCTGATGCTGCCGAAGCCGAAGGGAGAGCGGGATCGGGGTTGTGCGGCGGACGGGAGGGGCGAGATGACAGGCGGCGAGACGTGTGTAGACTGCGAGTGGGAGGGGGGTATGGACATGGAGCGTTCCGAGGTGGGGGTGCTGTCTTCAACGGCGGATGCGGAGGGCGGTTGCTGGCTGGCTTGTAGGGTGTTGATCTGGGCCTGCTGTGTGCGGATCATGTTGAGGAGGCGGTTCTATACCAAGGGTTAGAAGCAGCTGCGACCCAACAGAAATGCATAACGTACCACCTGTCCCTCTTGCTCGTACTCCAGCTCTTGGTGCAGCTCTCCCAGGCTGGGGGTGCGCTCATGGTGCGGGCTATGCGGCCACGGGCCCCTACTACGGGAGGACGGGCTCTGCTGCATCTCGCCCGGCGCGGGGACAGCGGGGTCGTTGATGTTGAGGTTCATGCGGATGCTGGACCGGCGGCGGGCGCGCTCAACGTCCCTCCGCATGCTACCAGAGGAGGGCCGGCGCGTGTCTTCGCTGTGCATGCCGGCGTTCATGGCTGCCGTGGCTGCTAGCGAGTGAGGGGACGAGGCCATGCTGCGTGAGGCAGAGGGAGACTGGCCGCGCGAGTTGGCGTTGGAGGGAGAAGCCGGTAAGGAATTCAGGTCTATCGAGTTAGCGACAGCTTCGGGTTTCGGTGGGGGGTAGCTTATACCTGGCGCCATGGTGGTGTGAGATGCCGTCAGTAGGTGTGAAGAAATAGTCTCAAGAAGAACAGGTTAGTGAGGGCGAAGAAAGGCGTGTGACGGTGTCTCTGACTTGTCGGGTCACGTGAGGTTTACGCTGGCATACCACGGTTCGGTATGGTTGGGTGGTGGAGAGACATGCCGGGCCTGGATGGAGCTCTACTGTGTGTAGGTACTACCGGTAGGTAGCGGGGCAGCACAAGTGACGATCCAATCCAGGATCCATGGATGACGCTACTGCAGGTCCGTCAAACCCATCGCCAAGACACGCCCGCCATCTGCTTTTACCAGGTCGAGGTATTCATTATTCACTGTTTGTTCATCTCGCGTCTGTAAATGCAGCCAGTACTTGCCCTGCAAATCTGTGCCGCACACTTCGAATCGATAGTGCATGCACCTCCCTGCCCGCGTCACACGGAGACGTTATGCGAGACGCGACGCGTGAGTTGCTTTGTACCGGTATCCCCGGTGCTGATGAATCGACCTGCAGCCCTCCGTCACGTCCAGTGCAAATCAAACTTCGGCCAGCAAGGACAAGCCACCTCGAGGACATGTGGTGGGACTGCCGCTGCGACATCGTGGCACTACTTAGGTAATCAGCAATGCCTGAGGCTGAAGGCCACTCTGCACCCCGCCGTCCGAGCTGTCTCGAGCCTCGACTCTCTTCAAAGCAGCCGGCGTTCGGTCGACTTTGTAGCTTTTGAGCACTGGCAAGAGACGTTGGGCCGAAACAACCCAAAAAGGTGCCGGACCACTAGCGTGGGGCGCCATCACCTTCCCCTTCCCAAACCCGACCGGATAAGGGGCCTTCCTGGAGCCCCTGCGCCAGACCATCACACAAGTCCAAGACGGGGCGTGGGAAATCTTCCCCTCCCCTGCAAAGCTACCGTGATTAGGGAGCTCTCATCTGCGGCAGCTAACACTTGCCACTTTTTTCTCTCCACCACTCTTGTCAACGCTGACGACTTGTTTCAGCGTCGTCTACCTTCTCTTGCTGCCGCCATATCTGCATCGGCTGTCCTTCTCTAGGAGCTCATGTCTCGTCCTCTCGTTTGATATTCGTTTCTGCCTTGACTATAGTCCTCCCGGCTATACCACGCTCTTTCGACCATTCAGGTCTTCATCTCCACATTCTTTACAGACGCATTGATCATTCCCGATACTCGACAGCCGTTACTTTGACAATAACCCGTTTTTCACCACTTGCGTACTTCAATCGACGACCAGATAATCTGCCTACGCTGGAGACAAAGCCTTCCCTGTCGGCTTGCGCGTACGACCAATTTGTACGACTTGAATAGCCGGCCCCATATCTTCCGCGTGGCCCAACTTTCCGGCCCGTCACGTTCCATACATTCTGCTAGCTTCGTCCAGCCGGCTCTGTTCATCATGTCTGAAGTAACTGGGCATATATACACAGCTTCCGTAACCATGTCTCCGCACAACAAACCTAGGTCCAATACCCACAGCAGCATGCGCAGCCGCGGTCAAGATTCCTCGTCCACATCTCGATGGCGTTTTGGTCGATCCACCGCGAACCTCCAGGAGCCAGTTGCGCGGCCAGCATCCGTCACCTCGAGAGCTCCGTCAATCGCACCTTCGAAACTTGAGCGCACTGCTTCCAAGATGTCCTTGTTCAGCCTTTTCAGTCGACCCAAGGTGGAAAGGGCTCGAGGACACACCGAGGTGGGCCTCGCACTACCGATGCGGCCACAGACTCCACCCAAGCCCCCGCCGCCCGTATCTTTACCCAAGTCTTCGCTGAGACAGAACCCCTCATCACCCACCCAGCAATCGATACGCGCGCGCTCCAGCCAAATGTTCCGGCCCATGTCCATACGACCCGTCGCAGCGCACAAAGAGTTTGGAAACTGGGACCCACCTCCGCTATTTCAAGCTTTCCCACAGTCTTTAAAACACGCCACTGTTCAGGCATGTGTGTTCGCACCAGAAGTCTTGATGAGGACACAAAGTCAAAGGCAGCAAGCTGAGTCATTGCGCGAGAAAATGGACAGTGCGCGCGACCTGTCCACAATAACGGAGAAGGGTTCGGAATCCAAGAAGCTGGAGAAGACACACAAGCGACTAATGTCCAATTCGGTACTGAATCCACCAACACCGGAATTGGTCAACAAGATCTACATTTTGATTACTGCTGGATTTGTGCTCCAGTATGACGGAGATGGGGCATTTGATCGGTTACCAGAAAAAGTGCTCAAGCTGGGCAAGGAATCAGCAGCGTTCGCATGCGATCTTATTCCTGGCAAGCATTGGGTGCTGCAAATATCTAGCCACGCTAGTGACGATGGAACCTTCGAGACAGGTCCAAAAAACTCCCTTCTTGCTCGTTTACGTTCTCAGAATGCTACTGTCCGCAAGGCAGCGACGAGTTTTTTGCTAGTTCTTGAAAGCGCAGAAGAGATGGATGCCTGGATGAGTACCGTCCGCAGAGAGATTGATAGCCTTGGTGGCATGAAGGCAAAGGACGAATACTCCAGGGCCTCATCTTCAACGGATGATTCCGGGGCGAAGAACTCATCAGAAACAATCAGTCATCGTTACAGAGTCAACCGTGACCCATACACTATCAGCAGGGTTACTGCTGTCGATTCGCAGTACCCGGCCTCTCCCCAGATCGTCACCTCCGATTGGGAAATGAATGACAGTCAGCAGCCGGCGACTGTTATCGAATCGTCTAGTACGCAGTCAACTCGATATCTTAATAACCGCCAATCGGTAGAGATGTCGTCAATTGCTTCCACGCCTGTTTCTCAGCATCACATTCAACTGGAACAGCTCCGCGGCCGATCACGATTCTCTTTCATGTCCACCGCAACATCAGCATCGGGTGCCGGCACGCGGAACACCTCACGAACGTCTTCGCCAGCGCCACAGTCACCCCTGAAGGAAGAATTTACTCCCACTGGTGAAGGTGAACAATTTCGCAGCGCCATGTCTCTACGATCGTTTCACATGAATCCCAGTAACAGTGTTGCCTCTCGTCGCCGGTCGATGCAGCCACTACCCATCACCAATGAAGATTTCCCTCAATCTGTCAAGACGCCTCCAAAAAGCCACCGACATTCCCTTTACAGTCCTACTTCACCAACAGGACCGGAATTAGGGAAGCCTTTTGCCGCGACGGTGATGCCAGTAGCGGAGACAGCCGCTATGAACAACGAAGTTACACCGAATCCCACCAGGCATATCGCCGAGGCGGCGCGCGCGTCCACTCCACAACTCAAGACCGATATCCATGACCAAGCTGATAGCGAGGGTGCCCGGCCAACTCGAGAGGATAGTCCCGTGAGATTCAATGCGCATATCTACAGCACTCCAGCACGAAGGGATGTGATCTCGCCTCCACCCAAGGAACCCGCTCCGTTGCCTCCATCGCCAGCACAACGTCAGTCAATCGTCGGAAGACCGTCTGCTCTCAATACGAACGCAGCACCAATGTATGCTTCTTCCAATGTGGATACCAGGACCCGGCGCCGAACCTCAGCATCCCCGAAACCCTTCCTCCGCCCCTTCCCTGTCCGTCCGCAAGCTCAACATGGCGATTCCTCCACCATAGTCTCCCGTCGGCAGTCATCGCTCACATCAATGTCTACGCCCGAGCCTTTAGCTTTGGGCATCAATGTCAACCGATCGGTAACCGCTCCCATCAGGCCACCCTCAGCAGCCTCAAACATAGTATCAACATCCAGTTCCCGCAGTTTGCACTCTGCCCAACAACTTCGCCGCCCAGCTTCAGTTCAGATTCGCGCCGCCGATCCCGCCCCTTTCTTATCGTCCCGCCCCGTACGCGCCATAGCTTCCACACCCTCCTTCGTACCCAGCCGCAGAATGTCTAATGCGCCCGTGCCCACGCACCAGTCAACGCCTAGCATCGACCGCCTACGCCAGCAGGCGCTCGCGCACCAAACCGAGCAAAAGACGCTTACTCCCAGACGAAGCATGACGGCCATTGGCTTACCACCTCCTGCGCCCCCACCCACTATGCCACTTCCATCACCTCCTCGAAACACTTCCTCACCCCTTCTTCTTCCTCCCTATATGCCCCTCCCACCTCCACCGCTGAACATGGGCCTTCCGGCCCCTCCGCCCAACATGCCCTTACCGCTCACACCGCCCGAGGTTGCGGGGAGGGGTACTGCTGTGTAAATTCCTGTTCATCATTGTAATCGATTACTTTTTTACTACTACTGCGGCGTTGGTCTTTTTTTCGGACTGGCGGGGGCCCGACCCGCGTCACCCCAGCTCATGCTGTTAACGTTTTGTATACTTACATTTCTTTTATAACTCTATCTCATTCATGCTTCTTTTCGTTGTATCATTTCTCTTCACGCTGTTCACGCTATGTCTTGTCTAATTTTACTTCTGCTTTGAGTTGCTTTGCTGGCTACCAAGCTATCGCTCGCCTTTTCTTTTCAAAAAAGAGAATGTTGTTGGCGTCTTTTGTTTTTTATGACCAACTCCACTGGTTTGCTTTTTTGTGTGCTTGATGTCGAGAACCTGTCTGGTAGTTTTACTTGTTTGATTCCGCAGATTTGGAATTTGTGTGCGTCAAACCTTTTGGATTGTCGATTTTCTTTTTCTTTTTGGGTCATGGGATGGATGGGATTGGGCGAAATAGTAAAAACTGCACTATACCCACTCTTTTTTGAAAATTTGGCAGCAGCTTATAGTCCTTTGGTATTCGTTTTGTAATTGAGTCCCTATAATGCTTATAATTCTTTTCCTCATTTTGTTTCTTCGTGATTTGTGGAGGGGTTTGGATCATAACCACACCCCTCTTTCCTCACCCTCCTCCCCTCACACAGCAGCATCCTGTTTCGCAAACCTCCTTCCCAACGCCTCGATACTCTCCACAATGCGCTTAAACTCATCCTTTTGTTCATCCGCCAATACGCCATCCTGCATCGCCGCATCATCGTCCTCGTTGCTCCACTGCAGCTCAAACGTATTGAAGTCTACTTTCGTGTCGAGCCCATAGACGTCCTTGCTGGGGTGCGACGGGAAGCCACGGAGCGTCGAGACGAGGGATGTTAGTTCGCGGACGTCGTCTCTGTTCGGGTTGTGTTAGTGTGGGTGTTTGCGGTAGGCTGGGTTTGCGGTAGGCTGGGTGGATGTATGGACGGATGGATGGGTAGGTGAATAGTTAGATTGGAAAGGGAAAGGGACATAACGTACTGAGGCACACTCCCTGATTTTTCCGAAGCCTTGTTGCTACCATTGTAGTTCGACATGCGAACGCTAGCTTCTCTGTTGGGTTCGCCAATCACTTCGATTGTGTGGGTTGGTGTGCCTGTGCGCATAGATTACGAAGTCCTTCGTTAGAGTTATTCTTTTAGGTGAATACATTGCTTGGGAGAGGCATACCGTTGAAGGGTTTGCTGAGCATGATTTGGAACTCGCCAGAGGGCGGGGGAGCGACCATGCGGGGCATCTTGAGTATATTTTGTGTGTTTGGGGAAGATGGGAGTAGAGTTGAGTTTGAGGTTCGAACAAGTTTGTTACTTGAAGTGCTAATTGAGGTCGATATGCAAAAGTAGCTTTGGAGAAGTGTGCGGGGCCGTTTGTGCGGTCATGGGACGACTTTTTGTAGCAGCGATGCGTTCATAGTATGCAGGTACCCACTAGTAGTTTGGTCTTGACATCATAATGAATTAATCGTCTGCGCACGTGCAGAGACGCGGAAGTCGCGTAAGCTTACACAAGACGTTGCCAATTAGCTAATGTTACCCCTCCCGCCCCCATGAAATCCGACATGATCGCGATGTGACTCTTGGTTCGGGTTTGATGTAGCCGTCCGTGGCGAAGGACTCGAAGCGAGTACTGCGTGTTGAGGCGAGACGCGTGTGCATTTGACATGACATCATCCCCTAAAGTGCTACTTAGGTTGACTATCTCTGATAGCACATTGTTATATTCTGGGTTGAACTCAGGTTTGATTCTGTTGAGATTATAATGTAGAATAGTGGATGGAGTAGAACTGGTCTGAGCTTGGGTTTTAACATTCATGTCGCAAAACCATTGTTGGCGAATTGACATCAATTCGCTCCTTAGCGAAATACTGAATGATTTGAATTTACAAGTTACCATTCATCCCCACGCCGATAAAGTAATGGCTGACTTAGTAGGTACAGTCGATCCTCTCAGCCGTTGGCCTTAACTTCTCCGTATTCAGGCACAAGGGGTCTCCAGCGCTTGCTTTACACCATGCCCTCCACCTCCGTCAGCACTGTCGACAACTCATGCTGCATGGGCTTAATTAAGAACAGTGCCTAGGGAGTTGCAATTATAATAGAAGTTTGTAGGGATGCAAACCTTAGAAGCGAAACCGGGGAAGCTCGGAACATGGCAGCTTGGGGTGAGCAAAGCACCCAAATTCGAACCGGCAGCTACCTACGTAGGTACGGTAACGCAAGTGACTTTTACTTCTTGCGAAGATTCTTGTGTTCTAGTTTTTTCATCATCGGACCTTATACGCAACCTCCACGCATCGACGCATCGCGCCTGAACGTCTCTGATTCATCAGACTGGATCTCCCATTTTAGCCATTAACACTGCCCTTTCCAACCTTCTAGTCCGCGCCACGAAGGCACAGTGGGGTGCGCCTGCGGCCTTGGTAAGCTTCCAGCTGGAAGCGTACTAGCTGGTTGCTTCAGCAAACCCTGAGGCGTCGCACCCGAGCTCCTGAACAGAAGAAGTTGAAGGGAACCATGGAACATTGGGGTTTGCCATCCATCACGATCGCTCTTCACTCTTATCGAACACCACTTGGAGACTACTATCATGAACATACCGTCGTTACTCTCCCCAATACATTCCACATCCTCGTCGGCACGCGGGATGGGCGCATCCGGCGTCAACACAGTACATACCTCGGGAAATGTAGTGCAAATTCCAGAAAGCGAGTCTGACTGTGAAGACGAGGAAGACGAGGGGGACGAGGAGAGCGAAGAACGGTTTGATTTTGTCGGGGAGGATTCGGATGAAGATACATCCGAATATTCTGATGTAGATGAAGCAGCGCGGACAGGATGCGGCATCGAATCACGACTTTGCATGGACTTAAACGAACTATCGCAGAACGGCTCTTCCTCAAAACTCGATGAAACACTGGCATTTTGGAACGACTGCAACGCAAGGTCTGCCCGTGCCGGCAAGGCTTTCCTCATCGATCTTCTACACAAAGAATACACGCAACAGGCACTCAAACTCGCCTCGCTCAAAGGCCCAGACCGTCCACTCGTCTTGTCCGTGGAGCAGGCCTGCGAAAAGGCCGGCTTCACCGTGCTGCTCGGTACTTTTGAACGTAGAAAGCACGGCGGCGTTAATCAAAACCACCGTGACTTCCAATTGACCAACCACGGCCTTAGCTTCCAGCGGCGAAACGACTCGAAAATTTGTCCGTACAGGTTTACTTGATTACGAGGACGAGGATCTTTTTTCCGAGCACGAAATTGGCGAAGTCTTGGAAGATGAATGGTACCTCACTCGCGTGTATGACACAGAAGGACACATCGTCTCCGGAAAGATCGAAATCTACGAGGAGAGCTTTCTCGAAGGCCATCGCTTGAAAACCATAGAGCCCGATGAAGAAGATTACCCATCTGGGTACGACTCGTTTTGTGGTGATCTGGTGACCCTCTGGTATCGCTCAGCGGTAAGCATTTTACTCCACCTTTATCTCTCTCTCTCTCTCTTCTAGGTGCTGACGTTGCTGGAGGTCATGATTATAGTGCCTCGCGCCTGTTTATTGGATTTACTGGGAGCCGAGCCGGGCATGCAATATGTGTCCGAGGAGAAACCGAGGAAAGATATCAACCTTTATATCAACATCCGCTACCTCATCACCAAAATGACGCAGACACAAGACAGCATATACAGTGACCATTTCATCACGATCTGTACAAGAATATTCGAGCTGCACAGTTTGGAGCACGTGGATCTGGAGCGTTTGGTACCGGATTGGTTCTGCCCCGATCTTTTGGTGGGCGCGATCAGTTTGAAGAATGCGCAATTGTGCGAGCAGATTATGACAGCTTTTCGAGCGCCGGAAAGTTGGACAGAGTATAGCTTGTTGGCCGAGGTGACACCACCCGATGAGATCGATGAGTATATGCAAGTCGAGCCTTTGACGACCGAGGCTGAACGGGACGCGTTTCTTTCCTTGGTCATGTATCCAGAGTGTTGGATCAGCGGTGACTCCAACCCCGTCAACGCGCTGCAGCCTAAGCCACCCCTCGTGACGCTGGAAAAGCAGGAGGCTTTTCTGGATAGGATGCGATCATGTTGCTACTATGTTTCCAAGGAGTGCATGCCTTCTGAAGAGAGGATAGTTGACGTGCTGGAATATGACAATCATAGCGAGATTAGCAGACTGGTTAATGCGATTGTAGCTTCGCAGGGAATGAAGAGAAGTGCTGAAGGGGCCGCAGAGGGGCTCCCTCCACTCAAGAGACCAGCCCTAGAATTCCAAGCGGGACGCAAAATAGGCTTGGCGCGCTAATTCGGGCATCACTGTATGTACCCCAAGGATATGTTGGGTAGATTGGTGTTCTGGTATTGTGGGGAAGGCGTTCTTAATACAATTTGAGAAAGAACCATCACTATGCTCCTTTTGAAAATACCGTCGGACCAGCACGACATTGTCCGTAACATAAGATATTATACGCATCGCATGCATATGTATAGCTTTGCTCATCTTCTAAATGTCGACTCTTTAGTACAGTCTGCAGAGTCACAAAACCACGAGCAGCCCCCACCTGGTCAATATTGATATCGGCTGCCTTTCTTCGCTCCTTTTGCGATTCTCTACATACCAACGAATACTCGTTGTCGGGCCTTATGTATCGGTGCAGTGAGCAGGCAATACGTGGGGACGTTACGAAGTCGATAGTCTCAATTGTCGATGGCCATTCGGGTACGGAGGACCAACTGGTCATTGTGCAATGGGATGTAGGATGCGAATCGTATGGTGGAAGATGCGCGGGTTGCCAGTGCGGTGAGGATTTAATGAGGATCGGACCGGGAATAAGAGCAAGGGCGTGGATAGCGTCGCAGCCCTACCTAAAGAAGGTGCTTTGGGTTGGCGTGGATTTCCACAATCCGGCATTTTACTCTCCATCACCTAGACCACCACCATGGTACCGACGCGACCGAGATCGTTGGCAAGATAGCGCACCACTCGAGCGATTCTACCCTTTCTCTTTATCTCCTCCTCAGCTGCTCCGCCAAATTGCCCAGTCTCCATGGCTTAGGGTCTTGACATAGATCTGCGCCCGGAAGCACAAACTCGGACGGAACGGGCTGTAGTTCTCCCACCGTGGATTCAAATGTAGCTTCAGATTTGGTATCCAGGTCATCAGGTGCGGTGTATCTTGCCACGGCATCATGTACCTCGGCGCTCAGTCGTTTCTTCAAAATAGCGAGCAAAACGCCGGCGACATATGCGCTCTTCGACTGGTCGTACAGGCCTTTAAGACAAAGAATGAGCGTCGAGAGTAGAGACTCGCTAGTGTCGCGGGGCACATTGCTTGGGTCTTGCTCGAACTGCTCGAGAGGTTCGAGGGTCAGGTTAGCGAGGTGAACGAGAAAGACTGTGAGCAAGGAGTCGTAGGCTTCGAAGCTGTGGCGGAGATAGTATATACGTAAGAGGCTTTCGAGGTGAATTGTTGCCTGCAAGATAGTTTCCTGCGCTGCGAAATGTTGGTGGTGTGTCAAGGGCGGTCCGCTTCCGTTTGCAGAGGATATCTGCGATTTGAATAGCGTAATAAGGATGCTGTGGTATTCGGAACTGCAAACGCATCAGTTGAATTAGAGCACGGTACGCAGAACGAGGGATGATACACTTACTGTAGTAGTAAATGTGCTGGATACAGCAACGAGCGGGGTTGGAGCAGAGCCGGTAGAGCCTCATACCAAGCTTCAAGTTTCGTTTGGATAAGTAAAGCAGCTTCCCATAGCATTTTCTTCGGCACCTCGGACGCATTGAAGCACATCGCATTGACTTCGTTCTTGATGACTCGCAATTCGCTGAGTGCTTTCATACCTTGACCAAAACCCGTCGGGTAAGAGTGTTGATCGGGCGGGTAGCGGAGAGATATGTCGCCATACCACTCCGGGTTCGTCTCCACATCTGGGAGTGATTGTGCCGGCGTGTCATCAGCCAACATGTAGGGTGGCTTAAAACAAAAATAGCTTTGCGACCTATGGACGAAATCGAGTTAGTGGCACAATGGCGAGATCGTTGTGTCGTCACGAGGACTTACGTCAGCCACGTATAAAGACCCCACGCAGTAAACGATTTCGCATGCTCGAGCTTCGTATCGTCCGTGCGAGGCGCGAGGAAAAGACCCATCCGATGCGCCATGCCAAGGGCCTTCCTGGTATAGACGAACCCAGGCGCATCTTGGCCGAAGTCATTCATCGTGGCGCTAATGAGACATCCAGCTTGAATGGTAGGCAATCTTGGCTCTCCATCCTCCAACTCCCAGAGTCTTTTCGCTTCAGCTAGAAATCGATACAACAAACTATCAGGTTCCCAGAACCTTGCATGGCTAGCGAACAGTCGAGAGCTAACCTACTTTGTATTAGCGAATTCGCATCCGGAATACAGTCGTGTACTTACTCACACAAGCCTTTGCCAAAAGGGCGTTCACAAGTAGAGGAGAACAAAACCTGGTTTCCATGGATGCCATGTCCGCAAGTAAGTACTCCTTGTGAAAGAAAAAGTGCTCGGAATATTGGTTGACAAGATATCCTTCAAGGAGGGTTCGCATCAGGCGATCGTTGGAGCTGACGGTGGTCCAGTTCGACGCTTTGGCATCTTCAAGTAGAGGATCAACAAATTTGGCCGCATGCAAGGGCTTGGCGTAGTTGCTATGCTGCAGAGGCGTACGGCCGTGAGTGAGACGCGGTGAGTGCTCAGATGACTCGATAGCTTCGTATAGCTGGGAGCGAAAGTATGTACTTTGCTTTAGTGTTGATGGAATTTTATCGATGTACGGGAATTGGAAGCGCGGTGATGGCTCTGGAACGATGGAGAGTTCCATGATCAGGCTGCCTTCCTGGATCTGCTGAACAACAGCTTCTGCATTAGCACCCGTTCTGATGCGACGGAAGACATCTGCAGCATCTCTTTCAGGCATGCTTTGCAACATGTCGAACAGCTCTTCTTGTGCAGTACGTTTATCTTTCAGCTGCTGGTACCGACGCTTGAATTGGCGGGACTCGGTCTCCCCATGACGGCATTCAGTGTCTCGCGTGACACATGCCGTACACCTAGGCTTTACGTTGTCGCACTATTGCAAGGTCAATAATGGTAAGGTGAAGGACAATTTTGATGCACATACTTTCGACTTGCGGGCTCGGCAAGCCTCACACGCGTTGACGCGAATAGCTTTCGGCCGCTCTGCCGTCTCTCTGCGTACACTGCCTACAGGAGCGGGCAGGAGCGAGCGCAGTGGTGGTGGATCCCTTGAAGATCCTCGTTCCATTCCTCTTCGGATAAAGACGTTGGGCGTGTTGTTGGGCAGTATCGACTGCTAATAGGTGATCTGCGGCCACTGCTTCATGACCAGGCATTGGCGACTTCTATATACAAAAACAGCTAACAAGATGCCTCTGTTTTCGTACCCATCGGCTGGTGGGGAGGCTAGAAGAGGAAAATCGTGACGAGGTGTCGTGGCGGACCTCGGGAGCACTTTGCCGTGGACCAATCAAATGCCTTTACGATTACGTAGCGGCACGTGCCGACGTGACTTAGCGCTTCCGAGCTTTTTTCGAAACACTACCTCGCGCCGTTGTACTACACTCGCCGCCGCTCAACTCCGGTGAAAAACACACAAGTTCCGCTCTAGCTGGTCGATGGGAGGGCAAAATGACTGAGTTTGCTTTATATATCAGGCCCCACCGAAGCCAGTCGGCACCTATACCGCCTGAAAAGCGCTCCCTTTATTTTCCCGAACTCTCTTTTGGCCATGCCGATGTACTTGAGATCGATCTGCAAATTCGAATCCCACTTGGAGTGGGTCTTACTTCGCCAGCTTCTCCTAAGAAATCCAGTTCATCGCAGCCACGCAGCTAGCCATCTCCATTTGGGGCCTAGAATCTAAGTATTCTTGCCACCTGTGCGATCCGGCGCGGTAAGTACAAAGGGTGCAGCCAGAATAAACATAAAATATGGCGTGTACGACAGCTGTCTGTGATCAGTCTAATAAATGTCTCGCTTATTTGTGCTTTTTAGCTAAGAGAAAGAAGTATGTAACATAACTATATATTCTCTTGGTATCTTTTCCCGGCTGCACCTCTGTATCGCATACCCAGGCGTGTCAGGGTACCTCGCGCAAATTATTAATCAAGTACAGAAACGTAACCAACGCCACATTCACAGGGATAAACGTCAGCAATAAAAGCACGGTTCAACCTCGTCTAGAAAAGGACAAGCAGCGAGAAGCAACTATCTAGCGGCAATGCTACAAGCCTACACCTCTACATACTCTGACATATTTGGCCGACGCACATGGAGGCCGAGCCAATGAGAGGGGGCCCAATGAATTTGCTGCAATCGCCGATTGCGTTCGCAGCTGAGCTCATAGATCTCGCTATCCAGATCTCTGATCAACTCTACTGATTTCTCGATTGAGGCAGTGCGGTATCGGTTGTGTCCGAACTGTGACCCTCTCTGCAGGACCTCTGTTTGAGACCTACACTCCGTGGAAACGGCTTGGTAGGCATGTGAAGCGTCGGTACCCATGGTCGTGCATACGTCCACACCGTGAGGAAGGGTAGTAGTCACTTGAGTGGACGTTGAGGTGCGGGATTGGGCGGTCGCTGCGTCAGACGATGTTGTCGCGTCTGACCCGGTAGTGGCCGAATGCGTAAGGTCGCAGAACTCCAAAGTTTCCGACTCATTATGAAGAGCGAGTGGTGTGAGAGCGATGTTCGGCTGACTATAAAGGCCAGGCATTACGGACGCTCCGCCACGCGAAGATAGTGGGAGTTGCAAGCTGGAACGTCCGAATATGACTGCACCTTCGTTGGCGATGCGTTCTGGTGGTGTGACAATGCCCATATATGAGTTAGGAACCAGCTGTTGCAGGCGTGTACAGGTACAATGCCTCGCGTTCTGACAGGGATCAAACAAAGTCGAGTCGCCTTGGTGCCACTGAATTCGGCTTTTGGAGGTGAGGAATTTGCGATCTAGACGGCAACCAGTCTCATCGAATAGCTGCTGCAACATCTTTGCGCTCGTCGCCAAGTAGTCTTTCTCTCTGGGTACTCTTTTCCAGTCTCGACAAAGGTCGGAACGAACGCTTGCCGCCGGTACAATAATGTCCTCAAACCCGTCGGCAAATAATACCAAAGCATCGATATCCTGTACAAGTTGCGGCCAGCCTCCGTTACTCTTGTGGACCCTTGTCCTCTTCAGTCTCACAGGCGATCGTTCAAGGACCACCGCCTTGAACTCGTAGCCATACACAGTCTCCTGAAGCGTGCCTGTGACAGCGGCACCTGCTGCGCTTCTCTGACGGGCTATACTCTGGTCGAGAAGAAATTCCATTATCGACCAGATATTGAGAAGCTCATCCTTGAAGGTATGCTGATCATCCTCCAACAAAACCATGGACCTGTTCAACAGCATGATATTTCTGGCAGAAGCTCCGGCTGTTATATTTGTGTCGATTGCGAGTCGTTCTCCGTTGACCTGGAAAGGGTTCAGCTGGTGGCGATGCTGTAGTATGTGTAACATGACTTCCGATGCAGGCACAAGCCACGCTCTCCTCTCACCAGTGTCGTGCAATACAACAGGAGTAGCCTCCGCTGCGTTTACTATCTTCAGAAAGGGGCCAGTTCGCTGGAAGTGACATTTCCCGTCCTTCATACCAAACCGGAAGTCTAGTGCTGCAATCCCAAACTGTTGAAAACTCAGAGAACCTCCCGTGCACCTTGGGCTAGAATCAGCCTCCTCCGTTTTGGAGTAATCGATGTTTCTGTAATTCGCGGAGTCCGAACCCAGCCGTGTCTCTGAAACCGAGCACCATCCGAAAAAGGCTCGTAGATATGGAAGATTTCCTAAACAAACCTCTTTCAGAGAAGCACTGTAGAGCATTGGGAAAGACCATCCGAATACGTTAGACATTTCTCGACGTCTCCGCTGGAAATAGTATGCCACTGCACCCCATTCGCAGTTCTCCGTACTGGAACAAACATATGAGAAAACCCTTTCATGACAACCCTGTCTTCATACTCAACCGCATGCCAAACACCCGCGAGTTCAGCTAATAACTGCAATGGTACCTCGAGACCGACCTCGTCTCCACGCTCAGGTATTGGGAAACCAGTTGCAAGGGCTCCGCCACTAAACAAAGGTAACCAACACGGAGTCTCGGAGACGTGTATTGGCGCATGCTTGAACATGATCTCAAAAGCCCGTGGCCCTCTCCAAAGAAACAAAGGCCTGAAGTAAGCTAGCTCGTCACCAAAGGGTGAGACTCTCAGCGCAGAGCCCAACCATGCGAGTTGCTGGCCTAGCTCCACAAGTGAAGCTTCATGTACGGCGTGACTGATCAGTACTATTCTAGCCTCGTAGATCGTCGCTTGAACAGACAAACAAGCACTATTCGAGAGCGTAATGGTTGAGGCTCTCTGACTATCGTCTGACGTTGAGATCGTCTCCTCGAGCATGGCCTGTAGGAGCGTGAGAAAGAAGTGGCCGGAATCGGGCCAAGTCGCTACCACGTATTCGGCGCACGTTGTAGCCTGCGCATACAAGGCAGATCCGGTGATGACTACCACACAACCAATATGCGGTATTTCTTCGCCATATTGACTGCGCATGTAGTCTACGATCGACCAGTGCATGGTAAAGTTGGCTCCAGGCGAGCCACCTCTCCCGGCCAACAAGCTGTCTTCAGCCATTACTGCTTTGATGCTTTCCATCTCCGCCAAGTCATCGTTGTACAACGTCTGCCACAACTTCAGAGTAAGTAGCCGAAAAGCACTGCTCGATACTAACGCGTCTTTTGCCAGCTCGAGGTCAACCAAAAGATCCTCCGCTTCGTTTTCCATGATCTCTTCTTCCTCTAGGTCTTCAAAAGGATTCGGTAACAGGGCTTCGTGTGTTGCGGGGGTCCTGGACCACAGATCAAGAGTGTCGGCAAGGGATAACTGTTGACCCACGCTACGAAGAAGGGGATCGAGCGAACTGAATGTGGTTGGCACAGAGGATATGTTTTCCCGGAAGTATCGGGCAATTTGGCCTCGGTAACGACGGATCAGCCGTGTTGCACCAACAAGAACCTGTTGAGCTGGCTCTGAAATTGGACCTTCAGAGACCAGAGAGGCACTGAAGGGTTCTGAATTTGATGGCACAGTATCCAGTTGTTCGGTGTACCATTTCAATGTCATGCTCACTTGCTTTTCAATGGCGTCGCCGCTATGATGAGCAGAAAGCGTATCCGGCCCAATGGCGAGAACCGCATCTCACAAGAAGTATGTCCCCAATAACAGCAATGAAATCCTGCAATACATTGTGTGGAATGTTGAGTGAGCTTTGACTACAACTCAGGGAGTATACGGACTCGATGTCGGTGCCGTGGCCACTGCGGTATCCCGAATCTGAGAACACTTGGTTTTGTAGTAAAGCTCCCCTCGATGGTACTGCGCCTCTCCAAGAACTGATCTCATCGCCTGTACTGTCTTCGATGTCCATGTTTTCGCCTCAATCGCTACTAACGTCGCTCTCATCTCTGGCTTCCAAAGTCTCCAAACGGCTCGCTTTTTGAGCAGCGCACACCTCTTCGGTTTTCGGCCAAGCCTTTTCACAGTTGAGGTCTTCGATCTCGTTATCTAGTCCCCGTACAAGGTCTTTCGACTTTTCGATAGATGCTCCGAATTTCCCCCCTTGATTTTGCCATCTTGCAATCCTGTCGACTTCAGCGGCACGGCGCCGCTTCTTAGTATCAATCCTCTTACAAAGCTTGCATGTTGTATCTTGCGGAACAGTCTGCATGATTAGCTTCATCCCACATGTTTCACCAATCCGAATCTCCTCTGCACAGTGCTGACGGAAGTGCCCCCATTTCCAGTCTCCGCATGTGAACCGGTGTTGATCATAAAAGCACATTGGTTTATTCCTCTGGATATTCGAGTGCCGCCTGGATAATATGTGTATGTCTTGAGTGGGACGTGGTGTTCTGAACTTGTATGGAGGATGAAGATGGAAACAGACTTTTGCGAGCCCGTGGGCTTCTGTGCACTTTTTCAACGAACGAGATGGCTGAGCAAGGCTTCTAGCCAACACATCGCTTTCATACGACTGGTTGGTCCTGGAGTTCCATTGCGGGGCTATCTAGGGGGGCGCAGCACCTGCGCCTTTTCGGCCGAATACCTATCGGGCGAATGAGAAAAAAATGAGAAGCGATCAGCTGAGTGCGCTCAACCACAAGGCATACTCCGACGAATATCTCTTCCACAATGAACTTCGCACGCCAGCCTCTCCAGAGCCTATGTTTGTTGTATACGAGCTAAACAAGGTCGCTAAGAGCCAAACCCCAAGAATCTGTATTGAGTGAATGGGATATCAGGCGCCGAATCTGATGCGCGTTGATATGTTCAATGCTGGAGGTGCCTTTTTGTCAGCCCGGCCGCAGCTTGAGCAGCCTACCTACCCAATCGAGAGGCGCAAAGAGTCCTCCATATGTCCAGCCTCGACACCCTTACAAGTAATATACGGCGTAGACTTACGTTTGTTTAAGGTAAGCTGATGTCGTAGGTTGCAGGAGTTGGTGAGAGACTGATGGAAGGCTTTTGGCCAAGATAGATGACGTAGCCCAAAGTCAAGCTGTCATGATCCGGTCAGATATCGGAACCTACAAAAATGCGGCCAATAATTACGCAAGCTATCACCAAAAGGCCCACGCATACAGTAATTCCCCTCACTCCTTGACTACCACATCGCATCGAACAGCTTATACACAGCATCAAACTCGCGCATCAACCGCACCCCATCCTCGAACCTCGGCCACTCCCTCCCTCGAACCACCTCATCCTTCCCACCCTCCACCCACTCCGCATACCTCTCATATAGCTCCGCCGTACTTCTCGCTCGAAGCGGTAATTCCTTTTGCCATTCCGACCAATCCCACGCTAGGCTATTAACCTGGTCGGTCGCATGGTCATGGTGCTCAATAGTAACGGGGCCGTTATAGGAATCGCCAGACATAAGATATGGGCCAGGCGCTGTAATACGCAATTCGCCCTTCTCGCCGGCTATCGTCCACGTCAGGCCCGCGTCGCCCTTGAACGGGGGTCCGAGCCGGAAGGTGGCTGTGAGCAGCGCACCCGGGACTGCGACGCCGGCCTCGAGTGTGCCATGCACGGAAAGTAGATCCGGTACATTACTCTTCAGGACCGCGCCTTCTTTCCCCAAGATGTTGAGCTCAGGACGTTGTATCTGCATCTTCGCATCGAAAGTCTCCCAGTTTCCAAGAACTTCGTGCACGTAATCGATCATATGCCCGTAATGGATGTTGATCGGGTGTCCGCCCACTTTCCTATCTGCAAAATATGCCAGAGACGCTGGAAGAGTGTCGCGTTGCATAACGACGCCGTAAGCGCGGATATCGCTGCTCAACACTTTCCCTATGATGCCCGAGGAAAGAATGCCCTGGAGTCGTAGCGTGAGAGGCATAACGCGGCCTTGCAGTCCGACGATGCTATTACCCGGGTTCGGCATCTTCTCCAGCAGTTGCAGCGTGGAGGCTAGGTTGGACGTGACCGGCCATTCGACAAAAACGGCTTTGCCTGCTCGAACACTGGGCTCCACGACTGCGTAATGGACGTCTACGCGCGTGCATACGACGACGAGGTCGATGTCTGCATCTGCAGCGAGTGTCTCAGCATCGCCGAATGCCTTGACATGTTGGGGTAGGTTGAAGGTCTTTTTTGCTGATTCAGCTGCGGAGATGGACGAGTTGAGCAGGGCGACAAGCTGGTAATGAGTCTTGCCTTTCGACGAGAGGAGATAGGCAAGATGTGCATCTGCGGCCCATGTTGTTTTTGCGGAGGATGAGAGGCCGATGATGGCTACACGAATGGGAGACATGTTCGGCAAGACTGAATGCAATATTCTGGAGTCTTATCGTGCTCCTTTGAGCGGGCATTTGTACTACAGCAGGCACTGTCTGCTTTGAAATCATTTGTCGCTTCCTCTTCTCTTTTTGGACTCTTGATGAGCGTGTTCGACATGGGCCATGTGCTGATGACCAATGTAACCGGCCAATAAGGGTCGAGAGAAGCTTTTGCTGGTGTTGGACGATTACAAAGGAAAGCAGCGGCGACATGGGGAAGTACAACAGCCGCCTACAGACATTAAAGGCGAGGGAAGAAAGCCGATAGTCATAAAGCATAGAATGAAGGTTGATGATTACAAAGCAAAACCCGCAGCGACATGGGAAAGTACAACACCCGCCTACAGATATTATAGGCGCGGGAAGAGAGCCAATAAATATCAAGCAAAGAAAGGAACGATGTTGTGGGAGTTGAGTTAGGAACGAAATCACGGACTTAACTTTCACCACCACCAACTCATCCCTTCCTTCCCCTCATTCCCTCTCTCCTTCCCACCCTTATTTCCCCCATCCTCAATCTCTCCTACATAAACAAAACCAACCCAAACCCAAACCCAAACCCAAACACAACCACACAAACACAAACACAAACACAACCACATTCCACAACTCCCCAATAACCACACACACAAAACCCCCACACAACCCACCCATCTCAACCTACTTACCATATCTTTACCACTCTACGGAGTACACTCTAGCAAACAATGCGCGTCCCCGCCACCTTACCTCCCACTCCCACCATCCAATCCCTCACCCTTCTAAAAAAAAGGAACAAGAACACGATACCTGACACACCCCAAGTAACAACCACAGTTTCTCGTTAATGCCGCGGACGCGTTTACCCCTGTCCCCCCACACTTATTTCCAGGCCAAGGGTAATAAAATAATAAAAATAAAAACCGGTGCCTGCGTGTCTTGGGCCTTGGCAGGACGCGAAAAAGATTTGCTTGCGTGGACTTGGACTAGGTAGGGGTGGGGTGGGCCTTGGCGTCGTTTCAGGGGGGTAAGGAGGGATGCCAAGGCTAGGCGAGAGTGAGGCTGGAATTTGGAATGTGGTTTTGTGGCGATGTTTTGGGAAGGTCAAGGAAAAAAAAGGAAGACGACATATACGGTTTTCTTCTTGATGTCTATCATGCCATGGTGCGTATTCTACTGTTGTAATCTAACGAGCGACGGGCGTAGTAATAAAAGAAAAAGCGCGTAGAGTCCAAAATAACTGGCAGAGAAAATACCATCCATAATTTGTTATTGTACAGGTCCGATAAGAAAAAGGATGATTCAATCCTTGAGAAAATCTGACCGAAACTTTATTTCTTTTCCTTTCAATGTTCCTCCTCCTTCCAGCACAAGTAAGTAGCAAGCCTGCAACTCTGCTGACCATCCCTTCAGTGCTACATCAAAGCACAACAGACCACCCCGACAACTCTATTGCGTAATGGCCTTCTCCATAGGGTAGCCGTTCTCTGCAAAGCGAATGGTCTGGAGCTTTTGTGCATAGTCCACAGGCGGCATTTGGTTATTGTTCCCATACGTAGCCTGACTATCGCGTTCCATGTCTCGCGGCATCTGGTCATTCCACCTATACAGCTCGGGACCAGGTGCCATGGATACTGGCCTTGAGAAACGGTTGTGCACGTAGACGGAGTTGCGCCTGAAGTCCACCTTTGCGTTGTTGGGGAGCGCATCGTTGTCGGAGAGCATGCGAATCTCTGCGGGCTCGGCCTCGGAGATCGGTGGGATCTTCTTGTAACGGTAGAAGGCGTCAAGGGCGGGAATAGAGAGACCGTGGACGACAATAGAGAAGATGACGAGGAAGTAGACGACAGGAATCATGGCTGCGACCAAATTCTCTTCTTCTTCTGTGGTGGCTTCGCCGGGCTTGGGGAAGAGGTGGCGGGTATGCTCAACGTAGAAGACAGCACCGATACCTGAAGTGTATTAGTTGTTTGCTGTACATGATGCTTGTAGGGTGCTTCGCTTACCGATGGGGCCGAAGTAGCCCATGAACAGTGCCTCCTTCCAGTCCTTGACGCAGTTGGGCATGATCTTGTACATCAGGAAGATGGCTGGGATGCGTCGGAACATCAGCACCAGGAAGCCGAGGATCATGAGCCTTCCAACAGTGATACCAGTAACGTCGGGAAGCTGGAACTGGCTCCACGGAATGATGGTGCCGATGTACATAAAGCCACCAAAGTTGAGGATGACGTCAAAGCAACTGTTTACTTCGTCGTGACGCTTCTCCGCTTCCTCAAGGTACAGGCCGTTCCAGTTCATGGCGTTACCAGCAACGAAGCAGGCGAGCAGATCGTCCGTACCGAGCACGCCGCAGATGCCGATGATGAAGAGACCAAGAGCCATGGGCCAGAGCAGAAAGCTCTCTGAATCGATCCACTTCTTGCGGAGGCCGAACTTGATGGCATACATGCTGCCGTAGCCGAGGATTGCACCAATGACCACGGACATGAAGATGATGTACAGCCAGCCCTCGACGATCCATTGCTCCATGGCCATCGGTACGCCTCCGCCGAGGCGGCCGACCTCCTCTTCTTCGCGTTTTGAGAGCATGTAAAGGGCGCGTTCGGCGAGGTCTTTGACACCTTCCACAACCCCTTCTGACCCAGCCTTGAACTTGACGCCCTCCAAGTCGGCATGGCGGATGAGGTACGTCGCCAACCTATTGGCGGCGTTAGAGTAGCTCAGTGCCAAGTTCTAGACAACTCACAAGAGGAAAGGGAAACCGAAGCCGTCGTTGGCGCCAGCTTCAGACGAGATAATTTCTCGTAGCGCACGAGGGACGAACTTGTCCGCAAAGGGTCCCTTGGCTACAGCCTGTGACAGGATGGGGTCGGTGCAGGTAACACAAGACCCAATGACAAGCGCAGCCAAGAGTGAAAGCTTGGGCACAGTGACGAGAATGCACAAGCTTGTGCAGATCCACATGATCGTCATGACAGGGAGGAGGCAGATCGCCATTTCCTTCCATCGGAATTGTTGGTACCTGGCAGGGAGTTGGAATCCAGCGATGACCAGCTGCACGCCAATGACAATGCGGCAGAGACCCTGCATAACGATGAGCAACCGTTCGTGCAGGTCTTCTCAACTCATTTTGCTTACCAGTGTAATGGCCTCTTGTTGACCTTCCTCGGCAGAGCCCCATTTCTCTGCCTGCAGGAACTTCGCGGCTATTGGACCAAGCATGACGCCGATAACGACGGCAGGCACTGTTCCGAATCAGCTCAGATCTCTCTCTCTCAAAAAAAAATCCACCAGACTGCGCCGGATGGTTGTAGACGTACAGGCTTCGCCCAGGTACCAGACCTGCTTGATCTTGACTGAAATGAAGCCATAGAGAATAATGAAAGCGCCTGTCAGAAATCGGGTCAGTGATTGCTTCTCACGCGATGCGTTGGTCGGCATACCTAGAATGGCGATGACAATATTCAGCTCGCTTACGTCGAGAACAGGCATGGCGGCGGTTGGGGAGTAGAAGGGGGGAGGGGGAGAAGATGTGTTCGCTAATTCATGCGTGGAAAACAAAAGCGAAAAAGTGTGGGAAGGGAAGGAAAGCAAGAAGGCGAAGAGCGAATGTAGCAAGACGTAAATAGCAGACCAGCCGTATTTACAAGACGATTAAAACCAATATAAGCAAAGAGAAAAACGTATGGAAAATGAGGGATTTCCTGGTCCGGTCGGAGGGGATGGCGTGCAGTGATGGACGGAATGCCAGCCTCGATTTCCAAGCTCTTTCTTGGGGCCACGCCGGCCTACTTCATATCTTTGCACTCGTCGCGGCCACTATGCGTCTCGTTGACCTGAAACGGCAGCCGCCAGGACGCTCTTGGCTTAGCAAGCCACTGCCGCCCATCAGGAGGCTTCGACGCGGAGCCAAGCAGCGAATGGTCTATAGCTAATGGAGCCAAGCTAAGCTGCAGCGCTAGCTTCGAACATGTCGTGTGGGACTTTCCGCGTCTCGGGTTTTGTCTTGTTACAACTCTGGACGTTTAGGAAACATGAAGCCAAAGAGAGACAGCCCCGAGTTTGGAGACCCGGCTCTTACGCGCCCATGACTGCGCACGTACAGAGGCCAAACGGCTGGGGTGGCCATCTAGAACTGCGAGTCTGGTCTCAACAGGAGACCGACTATCGGTGCACCGGCGCTGCCCACAATCCTCCCGGAAATTGACGAGCGTGCAGCGTTTCAGGGCCAAGTCCGCCAAGTCCGCCAAGTCCGCCGCCCCAAATTCGGTGCGTTTTGCGCTGGGCGATGCAGCGGCAGCCAGTGGTATGTTGTGCATTGGCTCAAGCCGAGAGCATGGAAACGCAGAGCCTCCTTACTTGATCAATACTCTGTGAGACTGCGGGATTTTTCGATCGTGACGCATAATCTGCCTCTGTTTCTCTTCCAGCTTCTTCAGCGTGGGATGTAGCGACTCTAGCGAGCCTCGCCCAGCCGCCTCCCTTTGCTAGACAACCTTCGGTACGAGCCTAGGCGATAGAAGAGTTTTCACCCCAACAGATCGTCACGGCACCTCCGTCTCCTTTCTCCGTTCTGGTTGTCGCGTTACTCGCGTGTGACCTTGCTGTGAGACCGTGGGATGGCGCGGTCAGAGGGCCCGAGCGGAAATCTTTCAATACCACAAATTACTCCATGGTATCTATATTATTCCGTGGGGTGTGACGTTTTGATCCGGGGATGCGGAGACTGGTCTCAGGTCTTATCGCTTGCTTCCTTCATCGATCTCTTGGTGCGCGATATAATCTGCCGCCGAGTCTGTTTCGCGTCCCACAGTGCTGAACTTAACAGTACATTGTGTTCCAAACTTGGGGCTCTGCCTTGCGTACCTTCGAGGCGCGCATGCCGCGTTTCCTGGTGGCACGTACTGTGTACATACCGAGCGGCGCAAATCGCGGACTTGATCCAGAAAGCGTCAACGTGTTCGACGTACGTCTTGCAGGGCGTAAAATATCGATAGTGCTGACAGCGCATGGCCGTCAGCGTTCACTCACGAGAGCCTTCGCAGTGTTTGGGTGGGTAATCGGGAAGTTTGCCGTGTATCAGACAGAAATGCAGACGTCATTCCTCGCTTACGTGCCGTTAGCCCGACCCACCCTTGCACGTTTGGGTCAAGTCACTCCATCAACATCACCACTGCTGACTGCCACTATCAGGAGACGCCCGTGTCAGCCGTACCGAATTAGTACCTCTGAACACAGCAACACAAACCGCCATCGCATCTTTTTAGGAAGTGGTCTTACAAAGTTAGGGAGAGTAAAGAGGGATGGACGTAGGTGTGTGGTGGGACAGAGAGGGAGGAGAGGGAGGGAGAGAGGGAGAGGAGGACGGGGATAAGAATAGGGAGATGGAGAGCCTAGTGAGAAGATGAAAATGTTATGGGGGAGCGTGTGATAGTGTAGAAGAAATGCTGTTAGTACACTATGATCTTATTATTTTATCTTTGGGTAGAGTAGGCACGTTGTATAGAGATATGAGATTCAACTTTACTCTATGTTTTGATACTGTATCCCAGGATCTAGCTCCAGAAAAGATCAACAAATATATAATCTTTTCATTTTTGGATCTGCATATCATAGCATCTTCTTCATTCAAACACAACTACTCATCTGATGCTGACCATAACGCCCCTATTCCACATACAGAAAAGAAAAAGAAAAAGCAATATGCTAGCCACATAGACAAATCTCGCAAACGCACATCAAAATGCTACAATACAATACCATGAGAACCACGCCATCAAATTCTAAAAGAAGTCATGCTAGTACAACAAGAACACTGCCTAAACAGCACGAGAACTCTCATCAACAGAACTCGCCCCATCTTCCGTAAGTCGCTCCAACTCCGTCATTCGAAGCGCCTCCTCGACACTATGAACAAAGTGTCTCGGACCACCACACATGTCCAGGATACCGCTCTTGTCGAAGAGCTGATAGACAGGACTCTGTTCACCGGGCACTCTGCAAAAAAAGACACGCACGTCGCGGTTGCGGTACGACTCAACAATCTCGGCGAGGACCTGGGCGCCGGCCCCGTCGAGCGACGTGACGCCATGGACGTCGAAGATGACATTTCGGTTGTGCTCGGCACGACGGACGCGCGGTAAGGCGGGATGCGCCTTGTCCGTGCCGTGGTCCTCGAGGCGACGAAGGCGGGTCTTGAGATTGCCCGTATTGGCAAAAGTGAGGGGTTCGGGGATCTTGACAATCAGACAGCCTTCGATGAATTCGACATTGGCAGCGTGTTGCTCCGCGTTGGAGAACTGGTTCGTCGTCCCGGGTACGCGGCCCAAGATTTGGATGCGGGGACGGACCGAGTGGCGGATGAGGCGCAAGATGGACAGACCAATGCCCACGCCAATGCCGCGCTTCAGGTCCCAGACAATGGTGATGATGAAGATCAGACCCATGAGGATGAGCTCTGACCAACCGCGAATGCGCAAGAAGAATTTCACGTCGTGCGGCGCTTCTTCCACAAGCGAGTAGGCTACGACCGAGACCATGGCGCAAAGGACGCCTTTGGGAAGGTAGTAGAACGAGGGAAGGAGAAAGACGGTACATAGTATGGTGATGACGGAGAGCAAGATGGAACTCATGGGCGTCAAACCGCCAGTCGATGCGTTGACCTTGGAGCGACCGTAACCACCAAAGGCGGGAAGCGCCATGAACAAGCCACCCGTGATGTTTGCGGTGCCCAGTGCGATGAGTTCGCGGTTCGCGCTGAGTGGCATGTGGACGCCGTCTTTGGTGTGGTCACCGCTGCCCAGGGACTTGGCTGCCACGGAAGACTCGAAAAAACCTAGCATGGCGATGATCAGGGCCGTGTTGATGGCATCCGACACGTATTTGAGGTGTGACATCTCAAAGGGAAAGTGGACGGCGAAAAGGTGGCCACTTGTATTGACATCTCCTAGGACTGCCAGCCCTTGTTGGTCGAGACGGTATCGCCAGGTGAGCAGGGCGGCGAGCACGACGACAACAAAGCGATCGGGTATGTAGGCAACAGAGGGGTAACGCGGTTGCATGCGCTTTTTGAATTCTCTACACAGTCGTTAGTGCTGCCATAGCCAGTCAGTACTAGTCCAAGTACGTGCCTGAAGAACATGATGATGGCAAAAGCCGTAAAGGACATGGCGCAGGTCAGCCCGTGTGCATGGCCAACGTTGCGGAAGAGAAAGACGACCTTGTCCACGCAACTCCCGTGAGACACCTGGTCGGCAGCCAGCCTGGCCAGACCCATCTGGGGGATGAGCTGGTCCACGAAGATGACGACGCCAATGGCGCTGATGAAGCCTCTCAGGAAAGGCCGGCTCAGGACGTTGTCGAGGAAGCCCAGCCTGAAGAAGCCTGCAATGAGGATAAAGGCGCCAGCCATGCATGTGACGATACCGGCAATCTCAGCATTGCGTCTGCCGTCGTTGTCCCCCGTCGTGCCCTTTTTGATGTTCTCGCGCACAATCTCGCCGACCAGAAGCGAACCAGGCGCCTCTGGGCCGACCACCATCTGCGGACACGTGCCCAGGACGGCGTAGATGAGAGGATTCAGGGCGAAGCTGTACAGGCCGTGGACTGGCGGGAGGTGGGCAAGGTTGGAGGCGTAGGAGAGCGACATGGGGATGTAGAAGGAGGACATGGTGAGGGCAGCGACGAGGTCCCCTTTGAAGTAGCGCCACCTGTACTGGGGCGTCCAGTTGAGCACCGGGATGTAGTACTTGAGATACATCATGCGCTTGTCCTTGATGCCATGGCGCTCTGCCAGCCACCGCGTCGTGCTCATCTTCTGCCCGTTCGCCTTGTTCAGCACGCCGTCTGCCACCGCGTCGCCCAGCACGGCGTGTGTCGCGTCTGGCGCCCCGCCCTCTGCCGTCTCTTGTATGCCGGGGAAGGTGCCACCGAAGCTCTGTTCCGAGTGTATGCTGCCGGCGAAGCTCCCATAGTTGCGGTGGGCGGCTGGCCTCTCTACCCCGCGGTTGAACGAGTCCCAGTCCTGGTGGCCCAGCAGCCGCGTGCGCACCGTCGGCTCGAGGTCGACCTCGATGATGCCGCCTGGGGGACCAACCGTCTCGTGCGTGGAGTGCATCGACGTGGCATCGGCGGGCGGCTGGATGCCATCGGCAGAGAAGGCGAGGTCGGGGGGAGTGTCGCTGCTCGAAGGCACAGGCCCAGGCTCGTCACCGTCATCGTCGTAGTAGCTGTGGTGGTGCTGGTGCATGGCTTCTTCGGGCGAGCCTGATGCGTCCGAGGGGACGTGGGCCTGGCGCAACTGGCTGGGCGTGGCCGGCGCATGTGCAGCAGTGCTGCTTCTCTTGGGCGGCATCTTACCGGCGCTTCTCAACCGCAATCATCGCGCTCCGGCTTTCAACGAGACGAGAAGAAAAGTACGAGTGTCGACCACATCGTAATTTTCGGCGGCAGAGAGAAAACGGCTATCTAGCTGCTAACGTCACTGGGACAGGGTCGTTCGGCGCCGCACGTGCACGCACGATGACGATGGTCCGCCCGGTGCCCCACCAGCATGACTTGCATGGCGCATGTCGACGGTTACCAGCCTTAATAATGCCCTCTTTGCCTGGAGAGCACTGTCGGATGGCTGAGGCTCTGCAGTAGCGCTGTGTTTCGGCCTCCAACTTGTCCTCCAGGCAGAATTAAAAATAAACAAATAAAACTAATAAGACTACGTTAGTTATAAAGTTATTAGATATCAGAAACTACATGCAATCTAGTTCCGCCAAAGTGTCTGAGTGCAGCAAAAATATAACCTCCCACATGCTATAGATAACCTTTGCTCCTTCGAAAAAGAAAAGAAAAATCACAAAGTGAAAAACTATACAGGTGAAAAAATGTTGAAAGATGATAAACACTTCATTTCATTTCATCCGCCCATACGAGACTCCACCTATTCCTATCCTCATCTCCACTTCACCACTCACCACTCTTCACACCTTTCAACCCTCACCA
Source organism: Decorospora gaudefroyi (assembly GCA_010015605.1). Taxonomy (NCBI): domain Eukaryota; kingdom Fungi; phylum Ascomycota; class Dothideomycetes; order Pleosporales; family Pleosporaceae; genus Decorospora; species Decorospora gaudefroyi. The sequence continues at coordinate 65,699 of ML975248.1, forward strand.
CTCCACTCCACCACCCCCTACATGATATCAAACAGCTGCTTCAACTGCACAATCAGCTTCCACTCATCCTGACTAACATCGCTGCGGAAAAACTCCTTGAGCGTATCGATACTCTTCCTGCTAATCGCCGAGTAAAGCGTATCTTCTTCTTCCAAGTGACGACCGTACATGGGCTGGTTGGAGCCTTCAATCTTGACAGCCACGGACGGTTGGCCCTTTTTGCAGATTTGCATGGGTTTGTGGTCGCGCTCGATGGAGGTGCTGTTGCGTTGTTAGTTGTGGTTAGCAAAAGTGGATTGATGGAAAGGGGGAGGGATACTTACACTCTGCCAAGCTGGACAAGCTCCTTGACGCCCGTCGCACCGTTCTTTTTGACGGCGCATATGGGTGTGTTCATGCGCAAGTTCCCGTCTGTGACGTCTACACCGATGATGATCGGGTCTTTTTTGTTGAAGACAGCAACGGGCTTGAGTACGCATGGGAAGACAGCCAGCATCTTTGACTCTTCCTTCCGCTGCTCCTCTAGCTGCTTCATGTGCGCTGTGAACTTGTCGAAAAGATGGTAGATGATGTCGGCTTCGAAAATCTTGACCCCAATTTCATCCGCGTAGGATTTGGCGTCCTTGTCGACCTTGACGTCGAAGCACAGCATCACGGCGTACTCTTTGGCCTTTTCCAACATGGTACCGGCCCGAAGCACGTCTTTCCTGAAAACGGGGCCGATGGAGATGGTGGCTACGGGAATCTTGGAGACGCGCAGGAATTCGAGGAGTGCTTCTAGGGAACCGAGAGTCGAGGCCTGGACGGATACACCGCGACCCGTCTTGGAGACTTTGCTGAGCAAGTGGGCTAAATCGCCCATGACGTCGTCCATGAGATCTTCCTCGTCATCGTCCGCGCCGACGACGAGCAGTCGTGAACCGGCGATGGCTTGATCGAGGCCATCAGCAGCGATCTTGATACCCATGGCAGCTTTGACCTCCTTGTTGTGGACGTATTGCGACTTGACACGGAGTTCCTTCATCTCGGCTGGTGTCAACAGTGCTCGAATATTAGTTACTATGGGTTCTGGGTTACCGCATAGCACAATCCGATCTCCCTCATGGAGAACGCCGTTGGAGAGAATAACATCGATGGTAGTGCCGAGACCTTCGATGACCTTGACTTCGAGGACAGTACACTCAACCTCAGAGAGGTACATGAGGTTGTTCGTCAGACGCTCTTGTGTGAGCTTGACAATAAGCTTGATCATGTCTGGAATACCTTCACCAGTATGCGCTGAGGTCGGGCATACAGAGACGTACTTGGACATGTTCTTGTTCTTGAAGAAGACCTCCGAATTGAAACCCTGTTCTTGCAGCTGAGTGCGCACAAAGGTCCATCGTTCCTCAAACTCAGACTGCACGGACGGCTTCTGGAGGCTCAAGCTGTCCTCGAAACCGTTGTTGTCGATCTTCTTCCAGCCAAAAAGACGATCAATCTTGTTGAGCGCAACGATAAATGGAGTCCGCCTGTCGCGCAGCAACTTCATAGACTCGATTGTCTGAGGCTCGAGGCCGTGCATGATATCAATGACGAGAATGGCAATATTACAGAGCGAAGAACCGCGTGATCGAAGGTTGGTGAAAGACTCGTGACCAGGCGTGTCGATGACCAAGAGACCGGGAACGTTGAAGACAAAGTCGTGGTTCTTGTTGACTACTGCGACCTTTTTCTCAAGAGCCTCGACAGGGAAGTAGGTGGCACCGATCTGTTGTGTGATACCACCAGCTTCGCCTTCTTGCACGTTCGTTGAACGGATCTTGTCGAGCAGCTTTGTTTTACCGGTATCGACGTGACCGAGAATACAGCAAATGGGAGAACGCAGGTTGTCCTTGGACCGCGCTGCAAGAGCTTCCTCGTGAGCCTGTTTCCGTCGCTCAGCAGCGGCAGCTTTTCGTGCGGCTTCGGCTCGTTGTGTTGCTGTGCCTTGCTCATCTTCGGACGAGTCGTCTTCACTGTCATCCTCGGAATCTTCGTCCGAATCGTCATCGTCCTTGGCCTTGTCGGCCTTCGCCGCGGCTATCTCTGCAGCAGCCTTCTCTTCCTTGGCCCTCTTTCCGGTCGCTTTACGCTCCTCTTCCTCGTCGGTATCGACATCCCAACTGTCCTTGACGCCCTCCAGCTCGTCGGCCTGAGCCTCCCAGTCGTCGGCCGAGTCGCCATCTCCCCCCTTCTTTGCTTCGGCGTCCAGGCGAGCCTTCTCGGCTGCCTCAGCGGCGGCGGCAGCTTGCTCTTCGGCCAGCTTGAGCTCCTCCAACTTCTTTGCGGCCTCTTCAGCCTCTCGTGCCTCCTTTTCTTTCTGGCTCTCGAGCTGCTTCTTTTTCTTTTTACGATCATCGTACACGGGCTTCTTCTTCTGCTCAGCTGGTTCTTCGTAGGCCGCGACCTTTGCGCCACTTTCGAGCATTTGTTTCAACCGGAGGTCATTCTTTGCCTTTGCTTCCTTCTGGGCCTTTGTCATGTACTTGCCCTCCTTCTTTAGTTGCTCAATCTTCTCCTTCTCTTTCTGCTTCTTGAGTGCCTTGGCCTCTTCTTTGCGCTTCGCCTCTTCGGCCTCTTGTCGCTCCTCCTCCTCGAGCTTGGCTTTCTCTTCGGCTTCGGCGCGCGCTATCTCCTCTTCCCTCTTTTTGCGCTCTTCCTGTTGCTTCTGGAGTGCAGCTAGAGCAGGGTTGAGTTTCTTCTTCTTCCCGCCAGCAGCGGGAGCGGCATCTGGAGTAGGTGTCGCAGCTGAGGGTGCGGCGGCAGCTTCAGGCTTGGATTCTTCGGGCTTCGCAGGCTGGGCTTTCGCGGGACCGGTGGCCTTCTTCTTCGCAGCCTTGGTTTTGTGTCAGTACATTGCGCTGGATGTTTGCATCTCGAGTAGTGCTGTCAGGACATACTAGCTCCTTCTTTCGCTGCTTCTCCTTCTCCTTCTTCTCTTTTTCCTTCTCCGCTTTGGTCTTCACCCGTGGCCCATCGGCATCGTCCGGTTTCTCCTCGACAGGCTCCTCTGCCTTTGCAGCGCCGCCCTTGCCCTTCTTCTTGCCATAGTTTCCGGCGAAAACATCCTCCTCATCGTCGTCGAAGCTCCCTTCTTGCGGTGCCTTGGCGCCAAAGTCTTCTCCATTCGCGCCATCGACAGGCAGATCCTCACCCTCCACTTCGACGTTTGCGCCCTTTTTGTTCTTCTTCTTGCCGCGCTTAGCAAGCGCAGCCATCAAGCCGCCTTCCGCAGTATTCTCCTCGGGAGCAGCATCCTCAGGCTTGTTCTCGGCTGCAGCGCCGTCTTGGGGTGCGACCGACTCACCGAGCTCGGCCTCCCAGTCGTCGTCCTGTGCCTTTTTGTTGCCCTTCTTCTTGGGCGCCATTTCGCAGGTGATGTGTCAGGTCGCAGGACGTATGCGAGTCTTTGTATAGAGGCGGTGGCGGCTTCGATTTCGAATCGAAAGGTACCAGGGAGCGTGTGCTATGGCAGGCAACGGCTGTAGTGGCCGCAGAACTGGATACTAGAGTCGAACAAGGCGGGTCCCGTGAGTCAAAGACTGAACCAATAAAGGCCTGGACCGTAAAAGAGCGACAAGAAGTTGCAGACTGGCGCAGAGGCAAACGCACACTGGTCTGCGAAATTCCGTTGATGTTATCGATTGTTTTGTGTGGCGGCGGCGGGCGCCTGTGGAGGGGTAAAAGGCTTGGCAACTGTCGTTCTGACTGACTACAAGGCGAGCACGCCACACCTATGTCCGCATCGTCTTGCTGGAGTCACCCCAGTCGAGTTAGTAGATTGGGGCGCTTTTCACGAGTCTTACGTATCGAACAACGATCTGAACTATGCGATTGTGTCATAGCTACGCTCTTCCGTCTCCAATGGTAAACACCCCCTAGGGTTCCCTTCCAATGCAAAGCATAGCAATATAATAACAAGAGATCCAAGATGGACTGCTCCCACAGACCGTGTACATGAACGCCTTGCCGGATATGTGACTCCACCCAATGAATGAGAGATTGCGGGGATTAGATTGTAGTGGTAGCTGAAGCGACCCACTGAAGCCCAGCGACCGCGATGTGCATGAATAGACAAACTATAAAATGATTTTTTTTTTGGCAACGCGTAGAATCGTAAAGCATCGACAGGACTGGTCACAGCGCCGCACTGCTGTGGTAGTAGCTCAGTATAGTTGGCCGTTTATGAGCAGCGACTCGACGGCTGAGCCAATGAACTGCTTTTTCAGTGAAAGATCGCACCCGAATCTAACAAGTGGTTAGTCATGAGGCTTGCCAGAAAATGTCCGGAACATAAACATACCTTTGCTCCAATTCGCTCTTGATCTGCTTCTTAGTAACATTCATGAGATCCGACTTGGACAAGATATCCTTGATCTCAATCATGATAGCGTCGTCGCTTGGCAGGTTCGCCATCTCCATGCTGTCCATGCCATAGCCACTCTGTGCAAGACTCAACCGCGAGTGATTGTCGTAGCGCGGAAGATTGAGATGAGACATTGGGCGAGACGGCGGCATGCCACCGTATTCGGAACCAGCAACGGATGCGCTTCCGAACGGCTTTCTGGTGGCGTAGGTGTAGCCAGAAACTTCGGAGCGATCGTCGCGGATAGTGTGCTGCTCCCACATCTCCGCCTGGTACTCTTCCCACCTCTTCTTCGGGATGCTAGCAGGGTCGAATTTGCCTTCGTCTGATACCACAACCTTCTGGCCCTTTTCACCGGTTACAACACGAGTGTTACCCCATGAGAAATCGTCCATGTACCAGAACGAATACAACGGCAGTCCAAAGGCGAAGACTGGAGTGGCAAAGATGTAGATAATCATCCATCCGATCATTTCCCACTTGCGTCGGATGATGAATATGATCATCTGAAGACCGTAGATGGCACCGAGTAGAATGAAAGCAGTGATAGGAACGACATCTGGAGACCAGACCAGGAGGTATATGAGGTATCCGATGTAGACAACAATGACCGGTTGGACTACAGTGGAGAGTAGATCCAAGAAAACAATGAAGCGCATGCTGAAACAGCAGAAACCACAAAGCTGTTGAAGTGGTATCAGCTCAATCAGGTTGTGGACAGTAGAGTTGATCCAGCGGCGACGTTGCGACATGAATACAGACCAACTGTCAGGCGCGACGGTCCACGCGTGTGCTCGCATTGTGTACTTGGTCTTGTACTTTGGGTGGAATTTCAGAAGTAGCGTAGTCAGGAAGCGATCTTCTCCGAGATGCAACAAATTCTTTGTGTGCAGCGTATCGACACGAATCTCTTGGTAGGCTTCGACTACTTCTTTGCTGACAAACAGTGGCTTTCCAGTCTCGGCAGCTCGGATACGGTACATGGTGAAACAACCCGGAAGACAGGTGACGGAGCCGAACAGACTTTCGAAAGCCTTGGTCAGGTTGTGCGAGATGAAGTATTCGTACACCTGCATCATCGTAACGAAAGAAGACTTGGCGTTAGTGAGAGCGGTTTCACCACAAACAGCAAGGAGACGAGTGTCGTGGAGGAAGGCTGCCACAAACCGAGTCGCGGCGTCAGGTGCAACTTCAGTGTCGGCATCAATTTGCAGGAGGAACTCGTAGAACGTCGGATTGACTCCAATGATGTTGCGAATCTGATGATGCATCTCAAGCTCAAGCGGACTCATTGGGAGGTTGTAGTGTACGCGGTTCAAGAATCGCATGAGAATAATCTGTGAGTCACGTTTGCCACGGTTGCCAGGCTTGGAGACTTCCGAGGGCTTGCCGATCTTGACCACAACGAGGAAAGGAACAATATGACCCTGGACCTCATACAAGCCAGAGTAGCATTTGCCCATGTTATGTTGACGTTGGCCTTCACCCAGACTCTCAAAGCTCAGTGGATCGGGGTCGGTGGCCTCGGGGACGCCGAGAATATCGAGAACGATGCGAGGAGTGGGCTTGTCGTTGCCCTGTCCGACGATCATACCATCACAAACGATTACGAGTAGCTTGCGTTTGTCATCGTACTTCATCCTTGCGGCAGAGTCGATAGCGCGGCGCAGGGAGTCTTCGTCCTCCGTGTAAGCGGGAACCGTACAGATGATGAATTTGTCAATGTTCTCGGGGTCAGTCTTCCGGCTGAACTGAAGAGCCGCAAGAAACTTGAACCCAATAACACTGACCAGAAGGATAGAGATCGCAAGGAGGAAGTACTTGGCAAACAAGCACTGGGCCGAGTTTCTTGTGTCGAGTTCGCCCACATAGAAGAGGTTGTTCAAGCAGGTCTCCATGTTCTTCTTCTTGGTAGCATCCATTTCGAGATTCGCCCAGTATTTGCTAATGTCTTTACCAGCCTGTACGCGGAAGATGTCCACAACGTCTGGGTCCATGAAGTTTGTGTCGGGCCTCGTCTTGGGCTTCTTTGTCGTTTTGTTGTATTTGACATCGCGACCACCAGGAATGTAGTCGGTAAGATCGTACACCCTGCCATTCATATAGGCAATGGCATTGCTCTTTTCGGCCAGGGTCTTCAGGTATTCGGGACTATATCCAACCCGGCCCTTCATATAATTGGCCTTGAGGAACATTTGTTGCTCGAACCACCAGTCGGGACGCGAGTCGTTGGTGAAGCTTCGGAAGTCGTGGTATTGAGCGTTGGGGTCCGTGGTACTGATGAGGTTATTGACCGAGTCGGTGTAGTTGGAGCTCTTGTAATTGAGCTGGACCGCATCGTCAATACTGTCACCATTCTTGTCTAGGCAGAGAGCAGAGACTTGGACAGGAAACAGATTGGTGGCATCCTTTCCAGCGTATTTCTCCAGGTTCTTCTGCGGAACGATGCTTGGATAATGGTGCGGTATGAAGTCTCCAAGATCGTAGACGAAACCCCGAATCGCGACATACGCATCGGCTCCATCCTTCCCGTTGAAAGACGTGAGCTCAGCGGAGGAATACACGTGTTGGGTCGGGCAGATCAGCAATGGAAACCCAATCATGAGGAAGATGACGAAGGCACAACTCCACCAAATAAGCATGTTGATGGCCAGCTTCTCGCGCCACGCCATGCGCACATCTTTGCGCTTTATCCGTCCGATATAGCGAATGGCAAAGTCGGGAATCAACCAAGTCATCATGTAGACGATGAACACCCATCTCTTTCGGCTGCCAGAGACAGGCACGGAATCAACTTCCTCCAGCTTCGCATCGGCCGCCTTCTCATCCAGAGCCTTTGGTTGTTCCAGCCCGTGGAACATATCACCGTTGGTGATGCCTGAAGGGGCCTCTGAGCGAGCATCAATATCTCGACTTCCGAAATAGTTCCCACTCTTGTCATCGTAGTAGGCACCCGGCGATGGCGAGAGCAGGCCGGTCCTGGCATCGCCATACGATCGAGCAGCATCCGGAGTTAGCAAGTTGTCGTTTGAGTCGGCGGGTCCGCGAGTGTAGGGAGCAACACCAGACATATTGGCGATCTCGAGCCAGCACTTCTCACTCAGGAACACGCCTGTCGCACCGACGCGTACTTCGTTTTCCCGCCATGGTTTGTTGTCGAGAACCATTTCCGCCTTCTCTTTGTCGCTACCCACGATAGCCAAATCGGTTTGCGCAAGTCCAAGGAACTCTGCGAACGGCATGAAGATGCTGTAATCAGCAACTCGGAGCCGCTGACTGATCTCGGCAATACCAAGTGCCTGGACTTGTTGACGAACGCATTTGCTGTCAAACTGGTTTGCAATTCGTCGGTCATTGGGCTTCAAGCAGAACACAAAGTAAGCGTTCGCTTTCCGCATAGTGGACTCAATCGTCCGCAAAGAACTGATGAACTGGCCTGCTGCGCCAGTCTGCTTTGCGGGTTCGCCCGCTTTCTTTGTCCCGGAAATGTTGCTTTCAGCGTCACTGATGGCATCCTCATCGAAGACGTTCAATTGGCGCCCGAATCTCCCCGTCTTGTCTGCCTTGCGGCGTGCTAAACTCGGCATTCGGGTAGGCTTCGAGCTGACGGTGGCTTGCACGATGGCTGACTTCTCCTTGGGATGCGACATCTTCTGCAAGACCTCCTGTCCGAGTAGTTGCTGGATGAAAGGAGCCTGAGCGGACTTTAGAAGATGCATCATGTCGCCGGAGATGAGTTCAGCATTTTCCTCCAGCAGACCTTCGACGCTGTAATCGACATCTCCGGTGAAATGGCGAATGGTGAAAGAGGGTGAGGTATTGGGCGTAGGGAAGTTGCTGCCAGGTTGCACGACTGTGAGACTTCCAGGCACAATAGCTTGATGCTTGCCGTCAAATCGCTTGCGAATGGCTTCGAGGAACTGCATGTCGGTCTTGCCACGACGCATTTGATCATCAAGGATGCTCAACAGGCCATTGCCTGGCTTCATCAGACCCGTCTTGACGGCTGTGTTGTCGTAGAAAGCCATGGGTGGTAGCGAGATCTCTTCGGCTTCCAGCTCTTGAATTTGGCGTTGGAAGAAGCTCTCCTGGCAGAAGGAAATCAAAGACTCGTTGGCTGTGTTGTTGAGTAGTTGGTCTAGCGAGGAACCGGTCGCGGCGAAGTTGGCGAAACCAGGGAAATCGACCAGGGATACAGTGTTGGAGATCTGCTCAGAGGGCACAGAGATTTTCGAGTTCATCTGCTCCATGACCCAAGTGACGAGAAGCGAATAGAGCGAGCGAGCGAGCTCATCCGCGTTGGCTCGGGCTCCTTTGGGATCCAGCATAACGGTGACACGTTCTCGATATAGCGTTTTCGACTTGTACCTCAAACTTTGCTCCAGGTCGGAAATCGCAACGCCGAGGAACTGTGCGATGGGGGTGAGGGTGTCTTTGTTTCGAACGACCGTGATAGATTCGCCACCTTCATGAGAGTAGCCGCCGCTCTCGTCAGCGGCAGGCGTAGTGCTCTGGCCAGTTTCGAACTCCAATTGGCCAATGTGAAGGATGGTAGCCATTACCTCGCAAATGCCAGCGATGCTTTCCTTGCCAAACTCCAGCCTGCGAAGGGCAGCCTTGAAGTCGGCAAAGCCTTTCGGGTCGTCGATACCCACCTTCAGCTGGGTAGGGTGGCCGAGGTAGCGCCATCTCTTGTTGGAGCCGAGCGAGGTGCGGTTGCCGGCCGGGCCATCCCCTCCCATAACATCGAGGTAGAGGTGCTTCTTCTCGTTGAGACTGGTTCCGGCGAGCAAGTAGTAGAGAACATGGTAGGTGCGCTCGCCGGTCGGGACTGAGGCGATGCGACTGCGCTCAAGACGGTGTGCAAGGAATTGGGCGCCCAGCAGCGTGGCATGGTTCGCGGTGGCGGTATTATACTGGAGCTCTAATAAGAGGCCAGACTTGGAGGCTTGCGGTGTAGTGAGTGACTTTGTGGTGGTGAAAGCATCGAAGACAAAGTTGGCGTGCTCAATCTTCTTGGAGAGCGGCGTCGAGGAATAGGAGAGGAAGGATCTCAGAGTGTGTCCGCGAATCGTCGTCTTTCCCGAGCCCGACTCGCCACTGTGTGATGTTAGTTGGGGGAGAGGCCGTCATGCAGCCGATTCCACCTACAGAAAGACGATAGCCTGGTCCTCGGAGCGCTGGCCAAGTCGCATGTAGGCCCTCTGGGAGAGGTCTTCAGCGGCCTGGTGGGCACTTCCCTCCTTGCCGCCATCCACGCCAAGGCTGGCATCTGTGCATGTGTTGATGGCGACAATGCCTTGTGACGATAGCGTCGCGACGGGCAGATGTGCGTGGTAGCGGCTGGCGAGGGCTGATGTCAAGCCTGTGTCGTTTTGCTGGTGCTGCGGCAGCGAGGGCAGCGACGGGTTCTGCAGGGGATTGGAAGCCATGGTGGGCGGACGCGTCCCCGTGGGAGCGTGTAACAGTCGTCGGCTTCAGGCAGGAGCGATGGACGGTCGAACCAGCAGCTGGACGTAGGAGAGATGTCTTGCCCGGTGATGCAGGTGCAGGTGGAGACGGAGTTGGGTGTGTCGCGTCTCGCAGGGCCCGGAATGCAGATGGCGCCAGGAACACAGGGACGGCGAGGGCTTCAAGGAGCAGGAATTACAATCAACGAGTGTGGTCAAGATTCTACAAACGAAGGTAAAAGGTGTTCAAAGCCGTTGACAGCTGCAGCAAAGGGGCGTGAATGCAGTCCACTACGGAGGAGTACTGACAGAGGCTACTAGGAGCATGCATCTAGCTCGCTGCTGGGCCCGCCGCCGCTTCATCATGGTCCGTGTTGACCAGGAGACGCAGCGATCCGAACGAAAAGGGGGCGCAAAAATAGAATAAAATACGGCAGAACGGGCCTATTACCTCGGATCAACCTAGCCTTGCGGCTCCTTCGCCGGCTGCTGACTGATGGGACGACGAAGCTTTTGCGGAGGATTATCTGCGTCTCGCACTGCGCAACATCAACAACGCCTGGCCTGGCGACACGTTGGCCGTCAGCTGCGAGCGGCGCCCATGCTACACGTTTCCCCTGGCACAGGCGCGCATCCTTGGGACTGAAGGGGGGCGTGCCGGGAACGATCATCGCTGCACCCTTCAATGCACTAGCTGGTCGGCCAGATCGATCGCGCGGCGACTTCACAAGGCCTTAATAATAACGTGCTGTGCCCAGTCTCTCTTCAGCAGTCGGCTAGTATAAACAATAAACTGCTCGTGCGAGAGCGTTGGGCCAGCGCTAGAATCTCCAACCATCAGGTGAGACCCACAGCGGAAGTCTGTGTACATGACTTCACCAGTCACCATGGAGCTGTGTAGCCCTGGCGGGAGCAAAGTGCAAGCACAATGCAAGATAGATTTCGTCCACAGAAGAGGGGCATGTTGTCCTTGACGTCAGCAATTAAATGCTTGCACCGCTTCAGGATCGGTTGTTTAACATTATTGAAACAGTCGGCTGAAAGGACACAAGCGGAAGCTAGATGAAGGGAGGTGCCAGTGGAGATTGGCATGCGCGCTCTCCACTGCGACCCAGGTAGGCGGCTGTCGTCCGTTATCGATAGAGAATAATTTCCTTTGCATTATTATTTGACGTTTGCCAGACGGACTTACGTTGTGGGGTTGACAAGATGATAAAATACAGTAAAGACAACAATAGCCTAAAAATAGGGGTTGCCATCGCTCCCACGCCGCCAGCTCGTATCACAGGCCGAGCAAGCTGGTCGTGGCAACGAAAACAAAACTCGCCATCCTGGTCTCGCCTGGTGTTGATGCATCACCCCGGTATCCGGTACGAGCTGGGTGCTAACCCCCCTTAACCATACCGCGCCATGCCCGATGCAGCTGAGACGGGAATGCACCTCTCGCCCTGAACCAACAAACATTACTGCAACTCTGTCTGCCTCCCACGAGCCTCTCTTGCTGCGCGCGTTTTGTTCTTCTCTATACAGTCGTTTAATCTATACACTCGCTAGTTTCTTTTGCGCCGTTGTAGCGAGGTGTCGTTGCACTTCCACGCACCATCGTCCCCCTGTGGTACAGCAGAAACAGTGCCCTTGACAGCCAGTGACGCCTGCTGGACCAACCGTGGAACGCTCGCTATTGCATCGACGCTCACTTTCCCAAGGAAGGGGCGACCCGCCTCAGGCCGCCATCATGAGTTTTGTCAACAACTCCCGCATGTCCGTCTACTCAACCGCATCGGCTTCCGCCCAGCGTTCTGGCAATCCGGCGACGCAGACATCCACCACGACACTGCTCAACACGCTCAACTCGGCCTACAAGAATGGCCGGTCGTACAACCTCGAAGCCAGCACCAGTCTGGTTGTAAACACATGGGTCAATACAAAGACCATCGTCGACGAGCGCATTGGCGGTACCGTCGATCTCGAGTTGGGACGAAAGGCGTGGGAGCACGCCCGCCGGAGGGCTGAGGATGGCTGCATCGTGTTGGCGTACGTAGTCGGCATTCCCATGTACCGCGTGTCCTTACTAACTGAAGCAGTTCTCTGCACGAATCGAGTCCCTCGCTGTTCTCCCCTTTTGTCTCCAGCCTGCCGCTATCGCTCCCAGGCAACTTCTACACTGCGCTCGAAGCCCTCAAGGCCTTCACACATTGCGTGACCCCGCACAACCCGTCTATGCCACGCTACTCTGCGCTGGCCGCCGTCTTCACCATCAATCTCGTCGGCAACGTAGTCGGAGCTGAGATCAAACTGTCTACTTCGGGTCTCGACGTACAACAGGGTCTACTCCAGGTTCCCGCACATAACGGCTTCCGCGCCTTCGATGTCTTCTACTATCTCAATTCCAGCTCTGCGTCCAGGCAAGAGCGGGAGTATCTTGACATTCAGTCTCTCGACAAATACACGCTGCTTCGCCGCTCCGGCACCTACGATCCTCCCACCTATCTCCCTGATGCCGACGATGCGGCCGCCGCTGAGGACTTCCGTGCCAATCTCAAGGCCATTGGTATCAAGGGCCAGAAGCTGACGGGTCTCATCAGCTGCCTGACCGGACTGCTGAAGCTGGGCAACACTCTCGACTACTTCATGGACGATAACTCTCTTACATCCATCTGCGAGGATGTTGAGGCACTGATGGACCTACCTGAGGGAACCCTCCTTCAAAAACTGGATTCCCGTGAGCGCGAGATCGTCATCGGTGGCCTTTACGAGGCCGTCGTGGACTACGTCATTACCCACGCCAACGCCGCCATCAAGGAAGACATTCATCGGGCCAAGTCCGGGTTTGCCATGGACGACAGCGAAGGAAGTGGCATGATGACGCCTGAAGAGTCGGAAGACGGTGACATTGTGAACATTACAGTTGTAGATATCCCGAGCCGTGCACTGGGCAAAGCCGTCGCCCTACGTACCGTATTCGACGACAGTGAAGGCATCAATGCGGAGATGCGCGATGACGGCGTCGCGGTGATACCAGTTGGTAATTCGGTTCTCGAGGGAATGCGGGAGGCTATGCAGTGCTGCGCAGTGGAACTCGGTATGTCTGGTCCAGCCCTGAGCCAAAGGGAAGCGGATCTGGAGAAACGCGAGGCTGTGCTAGACAAGCTTGCTTTGGAGATTTCTGACGAAGAGAATATCGTCAAGCAGATGTTGTACCCCATACACAACAGCGGCATCGTTCTAGGAAAGCACGACCGGTTCGACCTGTCCATGACGGTGGCTAGTAGCAGAGTCTGGTTCCAGCTTGCGCTTCATCCTACCGACTCAATTCCTTCGTCTCTGAACCAAGATCTCAGCTCTACCTGGCAAGCCGGAGTAGTGTCCCGACAACTCCGGGAATGGCGCCTGCCTGAATGGGCAAACCGCCGCAACCGTAACCTGGACTTCACCGCCGACTTCGACCATCACGAGTTCCATGAGCGCTACGCTCCCTTGGGCTGTATGGATGGTCAAGAGGGCATTCAGAACTGGATTTTGCAACGTGGGTGGAGCAACGGCGAAGTCATGGTCGGCAAGGAGCGCGTGTGGGTCAGGGAAGGCACTTGGTGGGAGGCTGAGTCGCAACTTGACCTGAAGACGCAGGAGCTTGGGTCTCCAAACATGCTCGGACAGATGATCGGAGCCGGTGGCATGGAGAACGCCTACCCGACCCAGCTTCCTCCTACAGCCAGCGCCTTTTTCCCGCCCCTCCCTGACATGAGCTCTGCGCCCGCTCAAAACCCGTTCCAGAGCTCAGCCAGTCTCGCTGTGCGGAGTGCAGCAGACGCAAAGTCCATTGCACCTACCGCCCTGACCGGTCCACCTGCAGGGCCCGGCGATTATGGACTGGGCATGAAGGGCGACGATCACAAGGGCGTTACCTACTATGATGCTGAATCAGGCGGTAACGCAATTGTCACTGAGACTGCACTCACCACATCCCGAAGGGTATGGGTCGCATTCGTTTGGGCAGTCACCTTCTGGATCCCTTCGCCCCTTCTCAAATGGGCAGGTCGTATGAAGCGACCCGACGTTCGTATGGCCTGGCGAGAGAAGCTCGTACTGGTCATGCTGATCATGCTGCTGAACGCTACCATTGTCTTCTACATTGTCGCCTTTGGCAAACTCCTCTGTCCCAACAAACTCAAAGTTTGGAACGCCAAAGAAGTCTCTCAGCACCAGGGGGAGGACGACTATTACGTCCGTCATCACGGTTCGGTGTATGATTTGACGTCTTTCTGGAGGAAGCAACACAGTGACGCCACTCAAGAGTCTACTAACGAGCTCATGATGAGTATGGCGGGTGCAAACATGGATCCATACATCATTCCACCGCTATATCGGGCCTGTCCCAATCTTATTGCGGATACTCCTACGAATCGCGTTTTGACGCTGCGATTAAACCAGTCGGACAGTGAGAATCTGAATCAGTTCGCGGTACACACATCTGGTTCACAGACGAACTATCCCGACAGCGATGCCTTGAAACGCGAGGACTGGTACCAAAATGTGTTCCTGAAGGCCATCAAGGAATACAGGAAAGGAGACCTTGTCTGGGAAAGCAAAACGGTCCAAGACGAGGGCGCCAAACTCAATCACATGTGGTTCACATTGGGTGACAGAGTCTACGATCTGACCGATTATTTCGAAACCGTTGATTACAACAAGAATTCAGCCCAATACAATTTCCTGGACGACAAGCTAGTCGACTTGGTAAAGGGAAACGCTGGCCAGGATCTCTCCGAGGACTTTAGCAACAAACTCAACGACACCGCACAAGCCTACAACCGCCAGTGTCTCGACAATATGTTTTACGTTGGTAAGACGGACTTTCGCAAGTCTGCGAAATGTCAGGTCAACGACTACATTTTGCTTGCCGTCACCATCATCCTCTGCGCGGTAATCACCATTAAGTTCCTGGCTGCGCTACAACTGGGTTCTCGAAAGCGTCCAGCAAACCAAGATAAATTCGTCATTTGCCAGGTGCCCGCATACACAGAAGGCGAGGACTCGCTCCGGAAGAGTTTGGATTCTTTGACCGCCCTATCCTACGACAACAAGCGCAAGCTCATCTGCGTCATCTGTGACGGAATGATCGTCGGTGGTGGTAACGATCGCCCAACGCCGAAGATCGTGCTGGACATCCTCGGTGTTGATCCCAAGGTGGATCCTCCTGCTCTCCCGTTCTGGTCGGTCGGTGAGGGAAGCCAGCAGCTCAACTATGGAAAGGTCTACTCCGGTCTATACGAATTTGAAGGCAACGTAGTGCCGTACATCGTCGTTGTGAAAATGGGCAAGGAGTCAGAGCAACACAAATCCAAACCCGGTAACCGCGGAAAGCGAGACTCGCAGATTTTGCTCATGAGCTTCCTCAACCGTGTCCACCACCGTTCCGCCATGAACCCTCTGGAGCTGGAGATGTTCCATCAAATCAACAACATCATCGGCGTTGACCCTGAATTGTACGAATATTTGCTCATGATCGACGCCGATACCATGGTCAAGCCGGATGCCCTGAATCGTCTCGTGGCAGCTTGCGCGAATGACTCCAAGATCGCTGGTATATGCGGTGAGACGAGTCTCGAGAATGAAGACAGATCCTGGTGGACTATGATCCAAGTGTACGAATACTACATCTCGCATCATCTGTCCAAGGCCTTTGAGAGTTTGTTCGGCAGTGTTACCTGTTTGCCTGGATGGTAAGTTGTCCAATCATTCACCACTCAATTCGTTGCTAACTGATCGCAGTTTCACCATGTATCGTTTACGCACAGCTGACAAGGGCAAGCCCCTCATCATCTCAGATAAGATCATCAAGGACTATGCCGACTGCGTCGTGGACACGCTTCACAAAAAGAATCTCCTCTCTCTGGGTGAGGATCGTTACCTAACGACCCTAATGACGAAACACTTCCCTGCCATGTCGTACAAGTTCATTCCGGATGCGTACGCTCTCACGGCCGCCCCTGATACCTGGAGCATTTTGCTCTCTCAGAGACGTCGATGGATCAACTCGACCATCCACAACTTGGCGGAGCTCGTCTTCCTAAAGGACTTGTGTGGTTTCTGCTGCTTCTCCATGCGATTTGTTGTCTTTATCGATCTCTTCGGAACGCTTGTTCTTCCATCCATTTGCGCCTATCTCGTCTACCTCGTTTACACCGTGTCCACCGGCACAGGACAATTTCCGATGTTCTCTATCATTATGCTTGGTGCGGTCTACGGTCTCCAAGCCCTCATCTTCATCATCAAGCGACAATGGCAGCATGTCGGCTGGATGATTATCTATATCCTCGCCTTCCCGATCTACTCTCTCGCGCTCCCTCTATACTCGTTCTGGAAGCAGGATGACTTCTCCTGGGGTAACACGCGTGTGGTGATTGGTGAGCAAGGAACCAAGCAAGTCCTCACTACAGACGACGAAGGCTTCGATCCAAAGGCTATCCCCATGATGCGATGGGACGAGTATGCCGAGCGTAACGAACTTCCTGGCCGTCGCGGTCTACCAGGCATGACGGTTGAGAAGGGCGGATTCAGCGCGTACGAGGATGAGGCGTATGAGATGAACGACATGCAATCTGTGTACTCGTCGGTCAAGCCCGCTTCCACCATCATGTCCAACATGCAGCACATCTCACACATGCCGCCGCAGTCGCCAGGACCTTACCAGGGTATGCAGACGCGCCAGTCTACCTACTCGAACTTCTCGCGCTACCAAGACAACCCACACGAGAGCCGCGTCATGTCGATGGGCAACATGAGTGATCAGTACAACCCGGCGAATGCCTCTCCGTACGGCCAACGACCGAGTATGGGTGGCTTCCAGAGCTCGGATAATCTCATGGCGTCGTCGACACCACCGATTCGCGGTCGCAGCCCTCTTGGGTATGGGCTTAGCCAGTCGCGGCCAGGCAGTACGGCAAACCTGCACAGCATGATGAACGGACCCAGTGACGGCATGATCGTCGAGACTGTTCAGTCTTGCTTGAAAGAAGCTGATCTCGACAAGGTGACGCGCAAGCAGATCATTGCGCTGGCGGAACAAAGGTTGCAGATGCAACTTTCGGGAGAGAGGAAGATTTTCCTAACCCAGGCTATCGATCATGAGCTCGCGAACATGGGCCCGGAGTAAGATTGTGAGTTGGGCACTGGGGGTTGCGATTTGTTATGCATTTAGCGGTGTCTTGTGGCTTGTCTGTCTGTATATGTTTACACGATGCATATTTTGTTATTCCTTCGGATGCCACATGTCGTGTTGGGCGCAATTCGTATATTGGGGAATATTGGGGTCATTGGTGTTGTTGTATTTAGAACCGATCGATTGGGGTGTAATGATAATAGGATTGTCTGTTGCATGTACATGGCCTGAAGTGAAAGTAAAAGCTACGTTTTCGCATCTGATGGTTGGGTTGAGTAATTACTATTCACGTTCGGCCACTAGCTGGGTTGACGTACCCGGCCAGAGCTCCGCCGCCATGCCGCAACGACAGCTCGAATCTCATCCCAACGCCAAATACTCGCCCATCACTCACCTTCCCCTCTAGACAGCACTACCCGACCATGGCGCCAAATCGCATCGAGCAAGACGAAATCGAGAAGTACTGGGAGATCTTCAGCTCGCTGAGCAATGGCGGAACACATCTAGATGGCGCACAGGCGGCTCCCGTACTCAAGAACTCACACCTACGGGACGACCAGCTAGAGCGAGTGTGGGATTTGGCCGACGTTGATAATGACGGCAAGCTGGACTTTGAGGAGTTCTGCGTGGCCATGCGCCTCATCTTCGACCTGATCAACGGGGTAATTACGCCTACGACTAGCATGGATACTGTATTGCATGATTAGGAAGAAAGAAAATCTAACCAGTGCCATGACAGATATCAGTCGACGTGCCCAAATCGCTCCCCGACTGGCTCGTGCCCGAATCCAAAGCGCATCTCGTCCAAGCCACGCGCGCCCTCTCCGGCTCCCAAGCCGCCTTCGAGTCGGTCGAAGATGACGACGATACGCCGGGCCTACGCGACGGCTTCGACTGGTACATGTCGCCGTCGGACAAGGCCAAATACGAAGAAATCTACACGGCGAACCGCGACCGGCACGGCAACCTCACCTTCGACTCGCTCTCCGGCCTCTTCGACAGTATAGACAACGTGCCCGACTCGGACATACGCTTCGCATGGAACCTCGTCAACCCCAAGGCGCGCGCGAGTGTGGGCAAGGACGCGAGTCTGGCCTTCCTGCACATCCTCAACCAACGGAGCGAAGGGTTCCGGGTCCCGCGCAGCGTCCCGCCCTCGCTGCGCGCCAGCTTCGAGAAGGCGCACATTGACTACGACGTCGAGAGCCCCGCCAACTCGCGCTGGGCGGCCACGCGCGACGACAGTACGGCGACGGGCCGCAAAGCCAAGTTTGGCGACGCCTACCTTACGCGTCTGGGTGTTGGCGACCGCGCGGCCAATTACGGCGCGCGCGGAACGGATTTTGGGGGCCGCACCACGGAGGACTGGGAGGAGGTCCGGTTGAAGAAACAGCTGCGTGAGCTGGAGCAGAAGATTTCCGATGTAGAGAAGGAGGCGGAGAACCGGCGGCATGGGCGCAGCAAGGATAGTAAACCGGCGCTGGTGAAGCGGGAGCTGGAGTTGTTGCTGGACTACAAGAGGAACGTGTTGCGGGATTTGGATAGTGATGAGGGTGGGGCGGTCAAGGGGCTGGGCGGTATTCGGGACGAGATTGAGACGGTTCGGGAGCAGGTGGAGGGGCTGCAGGGACATCTGGAGAGTCGGAAGGGGGTGCTTGACGAGTTGAGGAGGCAAATTGATGAGGAGAAGGTGAGGTAGAGGGGTTGAAGGGTTTGGGTGGGAGATATTGTTAGCGGGATGGAAGGCGGGTTGTGTATAGGGTAGGGGGAAGGAGATAGCACAGGCAAGCAAGCTTATACAATGCTATGATATCTTGGTGTATCAGCCTTGCCTTGCAGTACTACTTGGTCTCAGGCATAAAGAATTTTGACCTCCAACCGAACAAGATGCAGACCCCAGTCTAGATGAAGCACGATACAGCATCCTTTCTCTCCAACCCAATCTCCAGTAATATCCCATCCATCCACCCACCCACCCCTCTACCCCTCCTTCACAAACAACCCCGGATTCTCCACCGCAAACTTCGCACCAGCCGCCCAATGCCACAACTTCGCCGCCACAACGTAACCCTCCTTGGCCAAACCCTCCAACCTATCATACAACTCCGCGACCGGAACAACCACCCTCTGAATCTCCTCCCCCTCGTCCAAATGCTGCTCCGGCTCCGGCTGCCCCTCCTCCAACCAAATCTCCACCATACACAAACACATATTCGCACTCGACATGCCCGGGTCCGCCGCCACAGGGCTCGACGTCGAAATCACAGTGCCGCTGTATCCCGTCTCTTCATAAAGTTCGCGCAGCGCAGCTTGTTGGGGGGTTTCGTCCTTGTCGATGAGACCCGCTGGCCATTCTACTGTGTATGCGTTTACGGGGGGCCGGAATTGGAGCACGAGGATGGTGCTTGGGGGTTTGGGCTTGGTGGAGGGGTTTTTTGGGTGGTGGTGGTGCCGGATTATGTTGCCGATTGATACTGCGTCGATGCCGCTCGCGCTTGTGGTTGTGCGACGCGCTAAGTCCCAGGTACGGGATTGGCCGCTGGATGTTGTGTAGGTTGCGCGTTGGAGCTTTATCCAGGACGAGGTCGGGGTGCAGGGGAGGTCGGTTAGGGATGTGACTTTTGCGGTGGGGGTGCTGGTGTTGCTTGGGGGTGAGGCCATTTGTCTTCTGGTTCTATTTTCTCTTTATGCGGGGGTTATGGGAGGAATGGTTAGGTGGGTGTTGTTTGGATAAGCTTTGATTATTGGGTTTTTGGGCGCGCGGTAGGGTTTGTTTGACGTTGGTTGTAGCATAGACGGTTGGCTTCTTATTGGGTGTTTAGGTGTGTGTATGTGTTTGTCGACGACGTACGCTGTCGAGTGGATTGATTACCACAGCGCAAGTCGGTGGAAGACTTGGGCCTATAATTAGTTAGGAAATGATCCAGTCTCGTTCCACGACTTCCAACTCTTTTACTCTCAGTAACGTTTGGGGATGAGAGAAAGTTGTGAGCACAAATAGGTATCAATGGAGTCCAGGCAATCACGGCAAGACGTGCTGCAGCACCCCCACCACATCACTCAAGTTAGCGCCAGGAACGGAGCCACTCACCCAACGTCATCCAGCATCCCAAACTACTGATAAGCATCAACATGTCAAGATAATCACTGTTCCTCTTGCTCTAGCTTCATGTTCTCTTCTCATTACTCTTCTAGTTTCCTGCCTTTCTCCTTTAACTCCCCTTCCGCATAGATCCATCCCACCATGTTCTCATCACGCGCCATCTGCAACTCAAGACCATGCATACAACCACTCATCCGCAGACATTTCTCCACCAGCTCCGCGCGATGCACAGACTTCACACACGCCGTAATAGGCGGCGGCGTAATCGGACTAGCCATAGCACGGCAGCTCCAAGCCCGAGACGGAGCCTCCACGATCCTCCTTGAAAAGCACAGCTCCGTCGGCACAGAAACAAGTTCTCGCAACAGCGAAGTCATACACGCAGGCCTCTACTACGGCACCGACTCGCTCAAAACCAAGCTCTGTCTCCGCGGCAAAGAAATGCTCTACCGCCTCTGCGAAGAACACGCCATCCCGCACCGTCGGACCGGGAAATGGATCGTGGCGCAGGACGAGCAGCAAATGGAGGCCTTGCGCAGTGTGCACGATTTTGCGAAGAGTATCGGGGTTCCCGTTCGCTGGGTGGGCAGAGAGGAGGCAAAGAGGCGGGAGCCCGATGTTCGGGCCGAGGCCGGTGTGCTGGAGAGCCCATCCACTGGCATTGTAGATTCGCATGCGCTGATGCAGTATTTGCAATTCGATTACGAGGATCGGGGAGGTCTGTGTGCATTTCGGAGTGCGGTTACGCATGTTTCCCCCCTCGATTTTGGACACGCTGGATGGGAAATCACGACCTCACATCCAGACCCTAACAACAACAACAATACACAAACAACATCAACCATAACAGCCGACACAATCATCAACAGCGCCGGTCTCCACGCCGTAACCCTCCAAAACCAAATTCTACCCCCCTCCCGCCAAAAAACCCCCTTCTACGCAAAAGGTTCCTACTACACCTACACCGCCCCGCACCCCCGCCCAAAAACGCTCATCTACCCAGCCCCCGTCCCGGGCCACGCGGGCCTCGGAACCCACCTCACACTCGACATGTCCGGCCACATGCGTTTCGGGCCCGACGTCCAATGGACGCAGTCGCCCACCGACTACGAGCCCAACACGTCCATGCTGGCCCGCGCCATGGACGATATTGTCACGTATTTACCGGGCGTGCGGCGTGAAGCTCTTGCGCCGGATTATGTGGGGATTCGGCCCAAGTTGGGTAGGTTTAGTGCGACGAGTGGGGAGGGGTTTCAGGACTTTTATATCGTTAAAGAGGAGGGGTTTGGGGGCTTTGTGAATTTGTTGGCTATGGAGAGTCCGGGGTTGACGAGTTGTTTGGCGGTTGCGGAGGAGGTGGAGGGGTTGTTGTATCGGAGGTGAGGGGATGGGATGGGGATGGGATGGGAGTTTGGTTGGTTTGGTTGGTTTGGCTAGGGATGTAGGTAGATGTAAGATGGGAGCTTTCACAGAATCGATTGCTGTAGGTACATACGTGGAGCAGGAAGTATATATACATTATCTAATAGGATCACGTTAAATAGCTAGCACAGCAACAACAAATACTAAACGAAGATCAAACAATCAAACAATCAAACAATCAAACAAAAATAACTAAATAACTTAATTCCAACCCATCAAACCGAATCCCCATGCCTTACCACATTACCTTCTTCATCTACAAAAAAGACACATACGGAGTACACGGCCCTACTACTCCACTCCACGCACATTCATCAAGAAAAGAACACAAAAACTCAAAAAGCCAAAACAGGCAAAAACGACTAAAAAAAAGGGCATACGGAGAAGTGATTAAGCATTAAATCAAATACGACGAACGAGGGCAATCATATCATTACGCTTACAGTGAGCCGTGTATAACTACTAGACACACACACAAACCCACCACAACAAAAGACCAAGCGAACGAGTTTTCATAATCTACCAACATTCTCCATCGTGCAGCCAAGCCAAGCCGAACCAAGCCCAGCCAACCCCACCCTCATACTGAAAATATACACCATATACAAAAAATTAAGAGGAGAAGGGTGCTCCGACGAGGACGTTGATGATGATGATAGTAATAAGTAGTTGGGTAGTTAAATAGTAAGGTCGCCCAAAGAACCAAGTAAAAAACGCCAGTTTATCCCAATGCGGCGGATAGTTAGGAATCCGTGATTCAAACGAAGGTATAAAGGTGAAAAAAAGAATGCTGGAAAAAAGGGCGAAAAAAGAAAGTTAATCACGAAACTTTTTTTCGTTGACTCAGATGCGGAAAGATCGAAACCATGGCGGCAGGAACATAAGATGCAAGGTCTTTTTTTGTTTTACTTGCGGCCACCACCACCACCACCAGGTTGCGGCTTGCTCAATCGCTTCCTCTTCTTGGAATCGGTCGATTCGCTACGGCCGTGGTTGGGCTGACCGAGCGGCGCGGGAGACACGTCGCGCATCAGGCTACTTTGCTGTGGTGCTTGCAGCTCGATGCCGTCGCCAGGAGCGGTGTGAACGTAGCTTTGACGAGCGAGAGGACTGCGTCCTTGGCGCTGGTCGTGCGTGTTTGTCCGGTGGTACGACGGTTTTGGTGCATCGACGCCGCCGGCTGCTGGTTCGGCGGAGAGGGGCGAGGTGCGGGTTGGGTTGTAGGATGTGTATGCGTTGTCGCTGTTGGTACGTGATTGCGCGGGTCGTTGGGGACCTTTCGCGTGGTACACCGAGTCGTCGTCAACCGAGTCAACAGACTCGTTGTAGGGGCCCTTGCCCGAACTCTGACCCACTTTGTAGGGTCCTTGTCGTGCTTCTTCGTAGAATGCGCCACCGGCGGGCTTCTGCGTTTGCTGCGTCTTGTGGTAGATGCGAGCATCTTCGGGATCCATGAAACTCTCGACACGACGCGGCATGTAGATGGAGTTATTAGCAGAGGTGTCGTAGGAAGCGAACGAGTCCATGGAACTTCGCGGGTGCAGAGGAACGTTGGGCACGTTCGGGTTGCGAGGTAGCGTGTTGGGCAATGTGAGGCCAGAGTCGTTGCCTTGTTGGTACCAGCCGTTGGGCAGGCGTTCCGCAGCGGCGAAACGGCCTTCGATGTTGTCCGAGGGTTGAAGGGGGATGGGCCCCGGGCGGTTCTTGTGAGCTTCGGCGGCCGCCTTGAAGGTCTCCGGCACAACGTTCAAATCATCGCCAGTGGCCTCGGCCGCTTCAATGGCTGCCTGAGGAGTCGTCGAGGTGTCAGCCGCACCGGCGTCGGCACGAGGTCCTCCCCACGTACGCTGGCCGGCTGTGAAGATACCGTAGACCATGTAGACCCAGTTGAAGAACGGGTTGATAACGAACATGAGCGGATACAGCATGATCTTGTAGCGACCGAGCTTGGCACCGAAATACAACATGAGAAGCCAATTAAGCCCGAGCGAAATGGCGATGAAACCAACAGGAAGGTTTTGGACCTTTTGAGATGTCGTCATCAACGAGATACATAGGATGAAGAAGAGCAGCGCCGTGGTTCGAATCGTGTTTTGCATGAAACGCACGATGAGAAGAATCGGGTAGCGCTTCCAGAGTCGGATATCCGTCAACATGCAGACCTCGTTGGTGATAAAACCCAGGAACCAGCGGCGGCGTTGCTTGAGCAGAGACTGGTAGGTCTGCACAGCTTCGGTTTTGCAGAAAGCTCCCGTGTTCATCTGGATCTGATAACGCTCCTTGGCGCCAATCATGAATAAGTGGGTGAGCCATCGGTCCTCACCTAGATGGCACTTGCCGTAGTCGAAGAGGTCATCGCATTGCTCGGCCTTGTCAGCGAAGTAGTACTTGGCCATCCTTCGGAAGGCGGAGAATCGAAGCATAGTGAGGGCACCAGGCAAGCAGGTAACGGCACCGCAGCCGGATTCGACCGAACGCTCGAACAATTGACCGTGGACATACTCCATATCCTGCAGGAGAGTAATGAGCGAGTTCTTTTCTGTCGTCGAGGTAATGACACCAGTTTGAGCCAACATGTTCTTCTTGCTTCCCGGCTTGAGCTCCATCTCGTACATGAAGTTCTGGATGCATGTCTTGTCGAGAATGCAGTCAGAGTCGATGAAAAGGACGAAGAGGTTGTCGTTGCGCTTGAGGTACTCGGTGTAGATTTTGTCGATGAGCTTAAAAGTCCTCTTCTGGCAGTGGCGCTTACCACCGTGGGGAAAGCGGGAGATGGTGATGCGGCAGCTGCGATAGATGACATCGATGGACTTGGGATACGAGTCGAGCGTAAGTGGCACACCGAGCTTCTCGATGGTGTTCAGGTACAATTCGTCCTCCTGGTCTCCGTCAAAGGAGAGGAAAATGTGCAGGCAAGAAGGCGGGTATTCGCAATCGACTAGCGAGTCGCAGGTTCGGAGGAGAATTTCGGGAATCTCCTTGTAGCAGGGCATGATGATGACGACCTTGGGAGCAGATGCCTCGTCGAGCACCGACTTGATTCTGCGAGTACGCCCGACGGAGTGGGTAACGAGCTGGTAGACGCAGAACAGCCACGGGATGGTGAGAAGACCAGCGAAAGACCAAAAGGCAAACCACTGAAGAATGCCAACCATGTCCTGGGGGAAGTATTTCGTGACTTGCGACGGGAGCGGGAGGGTGACAAGCATGATGGGCAAGAAGATGGCACTGTTGCTGTTAAGACGATTTCTCCATCGAGTAGAGGCTAACGTACCGGAGGCAGAAGAAGAGGATACCAAAGAAAATAGACAGAATGCGAACACTGATGGTCTCGGCCTTTTGGAAGACCTTTACGATGCAGTACATGAAGGCAGCGACCCAGAGGAACCATTCGAGCAAAGCAGCCACCATCAGCGTGCCGATGATAGAAACGTAAACAATCTACCACGGTCAGTCTCGCATAGGGATTACACAATCAGGGTCACTCACATCCTTGACCGGCCAAGGATCAGTGATGTCCGGAATGGAGTCATCGGTGGCTCGGGCAAAGATGCCCATCGCGTGGTGCCACTCCATGGCGAATTATTAGGTGTATATATGTTCGTGATTGTCGTGAGGTGGGGTAGCGAGCGATGCTTGTGCGGATTTCAAGCAGCTATCAAGCCTATATGAAGGCAGCCAATTCGGTGACGCAAGACTCTCGGTGAGGCGCTGATTCCCCGCAGTTACGCGTGCAGTCGCTTGGGAGAGCTATGAACAATAATGCACGGCCGTCGATGAGGCGGGAAGGGTATGTCGCCGAATGGAGGGGAACGCGTGGGTCACACAGGACACGCTCGCAGTGCAACCGTCGCACCGGGCTAGATAATTGACAAAGGCACCGTAGATGCGAATCGTGTTTCCAAGAAGGGCTGCCAAGCTGAACAAGCTGCTGGCGTCGACAAGAGTAACGGTAGAGCGATGATGTCGTGTCTTCGCAGCGGCCAGATAAACGAGTGTAAGGGTGGGAAAAAACAAGAAAGCCGGGCTCAAAGAATCGAGATCATGGACGAGCAAGCGGCACGCAAGGGCAGTCTGGAGAGGTGTAGGAGGAGCGCAGTGCCTTTGGGGGGGATGGAAGGAATTTACGACACGAGGGGATGGCGCTGGTTTACAGGCACGAAAAGCGGGAGCGCTCGGCCCACGCAGCCTTCACCCAAACTGATCTGGCGTTTCTGGGCATCTTCCCACTGCACGATCGGCACAGGGGCCATCCAACCACTTTTGGCATGCCAGCCGTGCCCACAACTTAAAAAGCGAGCGTCTTGCAGGCCTTTTGTGGTCCCGACTCGTGCCAAATGCGTGCCGGCGGCACTATGCCTGCATTCTCGCTACCTATTCTGGGCGCCCCATGCCGTTAGCTGTCTGAGGACTGCACGATCCGCCCTCGTTCTGTTTCGCATCGCTCTACTCAGCTCCAGGAGGAGAAGCGTTTGGGTCCGATTGTTTGAGGCCCCTGGTGGAGGGCGTTGCGAACCACTGTTCTGCTGCCTGTGTGTTGTGACCTGTGAGAGGCGTTGTCGCCCCTCAGGCCACTACGGTGGTATGACAGGCGTGGATGCAATGCAGCAACTGAGAAGCTGCATGAGAAATGGCATCATGACTTGAGAACCTGTGCAGCTTGGGGCACTTCTCCTTGCCAGCGCCACCTGGTCGCAGGGCGCCACATGCAGGGGTCGGTATCGAGTGTGGTGACCAATAATGGCCACACGCGCCTGTGAAGCCGTCCAAAACCCCACCGAGAGTGGCTCCAAAGGCTTCGCGGCAACGGCTTGCTGTCAGGCTAACTCGTGGCAGCTGTAGGAATACTCCTAGAAGGAAACCTTACTGTGTACACCGTACACCCCTTTTTCCCGAACTCTCGGCGTGAAAATACGAGCTCGCTATGGCAATGGGGTTCATAGAGACCCGCACAGAAGGCCGACGGCGGCCCCAACAACCATGATGGCTGAGATGAGGAAACCTGTTAGCATCCGTCCGTACCGGGTAGCGTGTGGGTTTCAATGTCCCACAGCCTCGTGAGCCGCACGCTACCTACATCATATCGCATATAGAACGTCGACGTCGCAGCACAGCAGCCAGTCCTTCCAGAACCTCCCCGAATAGATCTCGCCAGCCGGTACACGCCGAGGCAGACGACCGCCGCGGCTCGCAATCGATAGCGTAGTGTTGAGATCCGCAGGCCGGGAACCTGGTTTTCCACTACTGTGACATTCATAGACATCGCCTTCGACGCGAGGAAGATCAGCAGCTCCTCAATATTTGCTTGACCGGATCATCGCGCATCGCCCGGCGCCCTACTGTGAATGTAGGGCTGGGACCCATCACACAATTATTACTATTGTAGCGAGCAGAGAATGTGGTCTTACTGACGCTTTTGCTCATTATTCGCCCCCCCGAATGCTAACGACTTGTCGGACCCTGGTTCCCTAAATGGATTCTCTAGGAGTGCAGCCCCTGTGGCCTATGACTCGTCGCTTTCTGTAGTGTGTGAAGCTGTGGTATTTGATCTCCTCAGCGCTCTTTCCCACCAGTCAAGCGCATAAGAAGCCGCCATGTGGCGTCTCAGGGGTAGAATTGTCAGAATTGGTGGTTTCCTCGCTACAGATAGCCTTTTTCATAGGTACCACGCCAGGGAGGTGGAGCATAATAAACGCTGTTAAATAAGCCTGAGAAGGCGTTTGCACTCAGATACAGTACAATTTGCGAGAACGCAACAGCAGCTAGCTAGTAGGCTTGCAGTGCTGCTGCTTTGCGACTATTGTTGTTATGACACATCACTTGGACAAGTTGAAGTTGCGATGACTTGCGCGATGTGTGCGACATCGGGTGCTTGCTTTGGCGCGCGCTGTGTCCCTGAACCATGCACATCATGGTCAAGGCCATCCGCTGCCGTGGTAAGACGACCGCACCCACGCCAAGTCAGCGTAAAGTCAGCGTAAAGTCAGCGTATCGACGACGTCTCCGCAATACGGCGATGCTCTTGGCTGGGTTTTGGTGATGGCAGCAACACAGGCGGTAGATGTGCGTCATAAGCAACGATTAGCGATTGGCGCATAGGTACGGAGCAGAAGGACGAGTTTCTAGGATGGGTTATGGTGCAGGTGGTTGTGATGAGGCTCTTTGGTGTTGAGTAACGACCCGTATCTATACGGAGTAGGCACGCAAAGCGCCTGCTTAGTCGGCGGGGTTTGCTCATCGCGGGACTGGTGCACGGACAACTGGAAGCGTAAAGTCGCTGCAGGTACGGGATACAATTCGCAAAGAAGCACGCACTGCAACATCGCCCAAACACGCCTCCTCATCCTCTGCCGCATTGCCAAATCGCAAATACGCACCCTCTCCTGCGAGCTTGCCTGACCGCGCCCGAACAAATGCAAGCAGCAACTGCGCCTGACATCTTTCCAGTCTTCCATGTGCGCGTATCATAACCGATCCGTGCTATCTACCGCCGCCCCTCCACAGCTGCGGGACCGCCTACTTCACCATGGAGAGGCAGAGGAAGCGTACGAAGACGTTTTGCATGGCCTCGCCCAATGCTAACCATTTCGTGTAGGAGAGCTTCGTGAAGTCAACATCCGCGCCTGGGATGGCGAGCCAGTCTTCGCCGTGCAAGGCTCGCTCGACTCGTCTATGAAGAAGAACACGGCCTTCATCAAGCGCCTCCGCACCGCCGTCAACGTCCCCGCCCAGGCGCAGTTCCTCCAAGAAATCCGCGCCTTGTCGCTGCACAAATACCTCTCGGAAATCATCTCGGCCTGCTACGAGGGCCTGTGCAAGCTCAAGACGCCCGGCGAGATCGCTGCCGGCGTCGAGATCGTCAGCGCCCTTCACCAGCGCTTCGGCCCCGCAGAGTTCACGCGATACATTGGCTGGTACATTGGGCGAGGGCTGGCCACGCCGGACAAGTCCCACTTGAAGACGCTGGCTCCGGATGTCCGCGAGCGCGAAGAGAAGGAGCGCCTCGCCCGCCAGCGCATCCTGCTACGCGTCGCTACCGAGCTCTGGCTCGTCGGAGTTCTGCGCAGCCTGGACGACGTCGCCCGGCCGGAAGAGGCCAGCAAGACCAAAGACAACGGCAAGCTGGTAGAGGGATCAGCAAAGACAAAAGCCCGGGCCGATCATGCCGACGCCGACGCCGAACCCTTCCCCCTCGAGGTCCTTAAGGACATGCTGGGCCACGACCGCGAACACGCCAACCTGCCTCTGGTCGTCATCTTCGTCAAGGCGTTTGGCTGGGACATCCTAGGTGCCAAGCCAGCATCGGCCGATGGGCGCAAAACCGTACAGGACGATGGATCTACCACGGCCGACAAGACGGGCGAGTCTTCCGACGCCGAAGACGAGGAGCAGGCTAGCAAAGACCCGCCCATCATCGCCCCCGAGCTGCAACAGCGGTTCCGAAATATCCTCACGCGCTACTTCGACCAAGTCAAAAGCCACCTCCTACGCGATCAAAAGCACATACTCAGCCAGGGTCGCAAGAATGCCGAGGCCTACGTCAAGTCGGGCGAGGTGTTCGAGGACCGCCAGTCCAACTACGAGAAGCAGATGAAGTCCCAAGAACGCCTCATCGCGAACGCACAGGTCTTGGCTGACGCGTTAGGCGCCGACATGCCTGATCTGAAAGAGAAGGACAGCGCCACAAACACGGGCGATGGCTCTATCGGTCTGATCAAGGCGGGCGAATATTTGCGTGGCCAAAGCGACGGCGCCGGTATCTGGGAAGATGAGGACGAGCGCCGCTTCTACGAGAATCTCATCGACTTGAAGGATCGTGTTCCCGGCATTCTGCTCGAGGAAGTGAAGAAGAAGAAGGGCGATGGCGACGAGCAGGTCGGCAAGAGAGTTGAACCCAAGGCTGAGCCCAGTGACAAGGACGTATCGGCTCTCCCCGCTGAAGTCAAGGTGGCTGATGCCGAAGACCTGTCCACTGCCATTGCGAACAAATCGGTCGGAGCGCAGGTGGACGCCCTTTTGGCGCGCCTACCAGAAATGGCTACCAAGGACGCTGTTGATCAAACTGCGATGGACTTTTGCTTTCTGAACTCCAAGGCCTCTCGAAATCGTTTGATCAAAGCCGTTCAGGAGATACCAAAGGGCCGGTCGGATCTGCTGCCTCTGTATGCTAGACTCATCGCAACGCTTGGCAAGTACATGCCCGACGTTGCACAGGGCCTGGTAGCGTATCTCGACGATGAGTTCAGGAGTCTACAGCGACGAAAATCAAAGGACTTCCTAGGACAGGTGCGAACACAGAACGTTCGCTATCTCGCCGAGTTGACCAAGTTTCGCGTTGTGCCTGAACACGTTATATTCCATTGCCTCAAGGTTAGCTTGGAGGACTTCTCAAGAATGAACATCGAAATCATCTGCAACCTGTTGGAAAACTGCGGACGCTACCTACTTCGCAATCCAGAGACATCCCCTCGCATGGCTTCTTTCTTGGAGACGCTGCAGCGCAAGAAGAGTGCGCAGATGATTGGCCAGCAGGAGCGCATGTTGGTCGAGAACGCCGTCTACTACGTTAACCCTCCGGAGCGTGCTGCTATCGAGCAGAAAGAGCGTACCCCGATCGAGCTCTTTGTGCGCAAGCTCATGTATCAAGATCTGACTCGCCGAACCCTGGACAAAACCATCAAACACATCCGTAAGATGCATTGGGAAGAGGAGGACATTGTCAATCTTCTTCACAAAGTCTTCGCGAAGCCTGGAAAGATCAAGTATAGCAACATCCATTTGCTAGCTGTCATGCTAGGGACAATCCACCGTTTCCACCAGGACTTTGCCATTTCAGTCATTGACGATCTGCTCGAATCCATCACATTCGGGCTAGAGCTGAACGACTTCAAGTTCAACCAGCGGAGGATTTCAGAAGTCAAGTACCTTGGCGAATTGTACATCTACCGACTGGTCGACTCACCTCTTATCTTCGACACTCTGTACAAACTTTTGAATTACGGATGGGAAGGTGGATACGCGCGGCCAGGCGTGTACAACCCCTTGGATCTCCCAGACGACTACTTTCGCATCCGCCTCGTCTGCAATCTCCTGGAGACGTGCGGCATGTACTATGATAAAGGTGCGGCGAAGAAGAAGCTTGACTTCTTCCTCACCTATCTACAATACTATGTCTGCACCAAGGAGGGACTGCCTATGGATGTTGAATTCATCGTGCAAGACGCTTACAACCTTGTACGTCCGCAATGGAAGATGATATCCGACCCGGAGGAAGCTTCGCGTGCTTTCGCGGAAGCAGTCAGGCAGAACTACCAGACAACGGCAACCGACAAGCCAATTGAGCCTGACGAGGATGATGTATCTGCTTCGGACGACGAGCTAGATGGCCCTGAAGATGAGGATGTTGTGATGCCAGATGGTGAAGGAGACAAGTCATCTGCGGAAGAGGAGGATTCTGACGATGATGAACCTGTAAAGCAACATTCATCGGACGAAGAGGAGGAGCAGATTGTCGTGACACGGCAGGAAGATGAACGTGACCCTGAAGCGGATGCCGAGTTCGACCGTGAACTTGCTAAGCTCATGTCAGAGAGTGCCGAGTCTCGCAAGCACGATCGGAAGCCCGTTTTCGATGTCCCACTACCCATGCGCCGCGGTCGAGAGGTCGTTGTCAATGCGGAGGACAATGGGAATGAAGCGCCAGCCCCGGTTGCTCCCGCTCCTTTGCAGACGATGAAGTTCTCGCTACTTAGCAAGCGCGGAAATAGGACACAAACGCGGTCTATTGACTTGCCCTCAGACTCGACCTTTGCTGTCGCTATGCGAAACAAGCAGCAAGCAGACAAAGAGGAACAGCAACGCATCAAGAGCCTCGTCCTGAACTACAACGAAGCCCGAGAAGATGCTGACGACACGACCGGTAATTCACTATTTCATTGCACTCTTCAACTTGACACACATAGAAAGCGTACTAAAACCCATCAAGGTCTAGACAAGACTCCGAATCCATACGCGCAGCCACGCCTCGACAAGGCTGGTGCCAATCGCAGCAATCAGCGCGCAAGGAAACTACAACTCTCAGACGTCAACTGGTATGATTCCCGTTTCTCTACTCGGCGGAGTCGCTCTGGGTCTGGCGTAACGTCTACTTCGACACCCATCCCACTATCGGCGTCGGTGTTGAGGCGTTGACGTATCGCTTACAACCAGGCTTCTCGCAAGTCTTGCAGCCCTTGCAGCCGACAATTATTATTGGTACTATTTCGAAGCTAACGACAAGGCCCTCTGTGGGCGACTGGCTATCTAGGACATGATTATTTTTTGGCCCACGATGCTACGACTAGCATCCATTACGAACGCCATAGAAACCAGCTATCTTCATCGCCGTTACTCCCGTAGATGATGCCACGATGCATGGTAGGTGTCACCCGTAGACAAGCTTCCATCATAGCTTTGCGACGCTATCCGTTGGGCACCGGACGATCTCCGCCCATGAGACTGACGATACTCGTTGTTCGAAGTGGCATCTGCAGAGCAGGTGAGTATGCTACTGACCGTACGGCCACCATGAAGACGAAAATTTCCGACAGCAGAGGAACAGTTTGATGGGGTCTAAACGATGATGGAGTTCCTGCATGTTCATGCATGCCTGCGGCTTTCCATGCATAGTGCAAAAAAATTCGCAGAAGCAGTTGGCTCTATGTGTCCGGGCACGAGAATGTCACGGCTAGAGATACATCACCCTTTCACAAGATTTTGCTCGTCCTTATATACACAAATGGAATTCCAGTCATTACCGCTACATGAAAGTTTACGTTGTGTCTAATGCAGATTCTGCTGGTTGTACCGACCGTACTTTCTAGCCATCGCGCACCTGTTTTGTTGCGATCATATTTTCTTTCTACTCCGTACAGTACAGAGTACTACAAAACCGGCCCTGCCGTTTTGCATGGTAAACTTGTTCCTGGTGTGCGAACCTTGGAATTGGGAGGCTGGTGCCGTGGTGCCGGCGCGCTAGTGGAGCGTGTAGCTGTACCAGTACGGAGTACTTGCATAACCATCTACGTCACTGGGACAAAATGAGATAACCTCTGCGTGCATCCATCAATTGATGCGCCCCCTTCATGACAGGTGCTTTCCACGGTTTGTTTGACCTGACCTGACCTGACCTTTGCAGGTGGCATAACCCTAATTTTCTCTTCCTGGTTCACGTTTCAGAATGCTGTCCCTGTCCCATGTTTTCATGCTGGGGATGCCGACCTCGGCCGTAACATTGCCGGCATTCCTGCAGACGCAAGCCCAATCACCACTTCGGCCGCTCGACCACTCTCAAGGATACCAATTTGACCCCTTGTTGCATCTCCCAGGTATCTCGCCGTACTTTGATGCCCTGGGATTTGGGTTGGAGCACAAAGCCCCTCCTGGGTGCAATGTCACAGCCGCGAGTTACATCATCCGGCACGGCGCGATTTACGCCAACGACGCTGAGTACGAGGAATACATCAAACCGTTTCTCTGGAAGCTGGAGAAACATCGGCAGGGATGGTCGGGACCGCTAGCTTTCATGGAGAAATGGCAGAGCCCGATCCTCGAGGATAGGTTGGAGCAATTAACGCCGTCTGGCGCGGTAGACGCAAAGGCAGTGGGCAAACATCTGTTGCAGCGGTACCCGGACCTCGTCCCTCAAACGAAGCGCATATTGGCAGACAAGAAGAGCAGGACGTTTGACACTGCGCAGAATCTGATCAAGGCGTTTCCGCAAGAAGACGATATCGAAATCGTGAGGATTACAGAGAATACAAATGGCAGCATGGAGAGCTTGATTCCGCACAAGTCCTGCAAGAACTTCTCCAAGAAACCAGGCGACAAGGAAAAGAAGCAGGTCATCGATCTCTATGGCGCAAGCGTCGCGCACCGCCTCTCGCCATGGACGCCGTTCAAGCTCGAGCCCAACGATGTAGTCGGCTTCCAAATGCTCTGCGGCTACGAGTCTGCCATCAAGGGCGAGCGCAGCCCCATCTGTGCCCAGTTCACCGACTCGGAATGGATGGCGTACGAGTACGCATGGGACCTGAAATACGCGTACATGGTCGGCCCTCTGAACCCTCTCTCGCCCTACCTAGGCTTCCCCTGGCTCCAAGCCCAGTCCGAGCTCTTCGCTCACATTGAAAAGCACGACACGCCCGGTGACGGCTGGCCGGATCAACAGCGTTTCTTCCTCGGATTCACGCACCGTGAGGTGCCCCCCTTTATTGCTACGGCCCTCGGTCTCTTCAACAGCTCCTCCAATGCCGCCGAGCAGTTCCCCACCGACCACATCAACTGGACGCGTGCCTGGAAAATGAGCGACCTCATTCCTTTCCTTGGCCATGTCGGCATGGAGATGATGACGTGTGAACGGGGGGCCGTGCATAGTGATGGTCCTGGCACGTTTGTGCGCTTCATTGCGAATACGGCCCCCCGACCGATTCCCGACTGTCAGGATGGGCCTGGTGCGAGTTGTTCGTTTGAGGCGTTTGGGAAGTTGATTGGGAAGGGTGCTGAGTCTCATAAGGACTTTCATAAGGTTTGTGATGGGAAGGGGTGTGCGGATGGGAGTTGCTTGTAGGGTTTTGTGTGGTGCGGGTTGGTTACACTAGATATATATAATGATTTGTTTTCGAGGTTGGTTACTTGATTGGTATGACATCTGCGTCGAAGAGCATATCTTTGAATTCACTGTGGAGCTCCCTACAAAAAACCCAATAGCAGAGTGATGTAGTGTCATATATTTCCGCGTATCAATCACTCCCACGCGCATCAGCCTTTACTACTCTCCAAACAAAGCCACACACACTCACAACCATCACCCTTCCAACACTCCCCATCGACATCTACCCGGGCAACCTCAACCCCAAACACCCCTCCAAAGTCCTCAGCCCACTCTGAACCCTCCCCTCCCCACTCCTCCCATTCCCACTAACGCCACACCTAACCATGGGCACATACCTCTGTACATGCACAGCCAAAACATCGACCCAGGTCGTCTCCGCCTGGGGTCCCACCCCCGGTTCAACACTCAAAAAGTAGTCGCCCCAAAGGGGTCCAGCAGCCCAATACGTCCAGCCAATAAACCGACCGCTATCTTCCAAAAACGTAATGGTATCATTGAGCGTCTGGATACACGTCGGCGTATCGCCAGCCCCAAACTCGCTTAAGAAAGCAGTATAATTATGTTCGCGCAGCCACTGCGTGACTGGCAGTAAATTTCCAGGCGCGGCGCGTGTACATTCTTTATGCGTCCCACTCGTGTCGTTGTCAAAGTAGAGATGCATGTCGAAGGCGAAGTTGCGTTCCGGGTCCACGAGATTCCCCATTACATTGGCGTTGGGTGCGCAGGTGGGGCAGGTGGTGTTGAGCCAGGATTGGGCGCCTGTGAAGCCGTTGCCGGGGACGAGGATGAGTTGTTGGGCGCCGGCGGCGCGGATGGCGGTTATGGCGGCTTGGGTGTTGGTGAGGACGAGTTGGGTGGGCATGGTGTGGGGTTCGTTCATCAGGCCGTAGATTATGTTGGGGTTGGTGAGGAAGCGGGTGCTGAGGGTGGACCAGAAGGTGGCGAGTTGGGTGGTGGTGGCGGCTTTGGGGTCCGTTTCGTTGCCGATTATGCTGCCCGAGGTGGGTTGGGAGGAGGGGTCGTTGTAGCCTGGTGGTTTTGGGTGTTACCGAGGGTGATGGGGTAGGTGGGTGAGGAGAGGGGAGGGTTCTTACGCATGTAGTTGTGTGCGTCGAGGATGGCCTGGTGGTGGTGATAAGTCAGTGATTTAGTCTTAAAATGTGTGCGTTTTTGGATAAGATCCGAAGTGATTCCATTTGGTGCGGGTACGTACGTAGGCCCCTTTCGAAGTGATATAGTTCACAGCATCTTCCAACGCCGAGAAGTACGTCTCGTTGAATGTACTTCCCAATCCGGTCTCTAGAGGACACATGCGCTCCTATGTTGTATTAGCAACTGTCCCGTCCTCCAGCCCATTCTACTTACCAGCAAAAATGGGAGGCGAATCGTATTCACGCCCGCATCCAGAAAGAAATCAATCGCACTCTCGTTGATAAACTGGTAGTCTACACCAAAAGTGCCTGGTAGATTCTGTTGTCCGAATTCGCCGCCCGCTAGGAATCATCTTTTCGTCAGCAATCGGATTGCACTAGTTCGGCAAAGGTTAGATATAGAAAAATTGCGATACGTACCTGAGTTGACACCAGCGTATAGTATTTCTGCCGCACACTGGCCGACTAGCAGCGCAGTGGCAGCGGCGCAGGCACGAAACATCCTCATTGACATGATGATTTATGGAGTTGGAAAAATGAATGTACTGCAGTAGGTAAAGAAAAGGTTGAAGAAGTGAACGGATGGTAAGAAGACAAGTTACCGCTCAACAGCATCAAGCCCCCCAACTGTCATCGAAAGGGCCAAAGGGTCTTCTTTCTGCCTATGTACCGAATTGTGGCTTGCATTGCCGGAAACTGGCGAAAGCATTGGTGCTGTACTTCCTTCTGATACTCACCGATTTATGCACAACCGCGTTGCTCGAAAGGGCCGTGACACGACTATTCCGCATGCTTTGCACAATGCAGATGGAAGTCATTGGGCGTGAGCCAGCAATAGCATGAAGCACAAGAATCTGGAGTTCAACTGGTGTGTAGCGTCATTCGTCGGGGCAGCTTTCTGACATGCGCCTAATGTGGTTCGGGCGTGGTTCGCATGACGTGAGGAAGAATGTCTGAAACGCGGGGTGTGGGCGTGCCGACCAAGGACGCTGGAAGGTTGTAACGCGTATCACCAAAGGTTGAGTGATGGCTCTCAGGCTTGTGGTGGTACATGTCAATATTTTAATGGCCGAAGCGTCTGAGAGCAGTGGGTTTCCGCTCCGCTGATAAATATCTTGCGTTGGCCTACCCTCATCCTAGGCGACCAGATGTCATAGATAGTCTATCAGCTCGAAGACAATGTGGTGGAACTTAGGAGAATACTGAAAGTTACGCAAATCATGTTGCTCGACCTGATTTTGGTATGTGTATGCGGTGAGGTTGGAAAAATGGAGCCCGGATGACGATGGCCCCTGACTACCACGTGACTACCTAAAAAGGCAAGCTTCGGCCCCACCAGTGCACCGCGTTCTACACAGTACGTTCGCCACCAGGAAACCCGAATTTCATCAGATGTGCTGGTGTTACTTCTCTTCATCCTTTCTGCCCATAGATCATAAGAGCATACCTCGATCGCAGCTGCCATGTCGCAAACCTTGCCGCCAACCTCTCCGCTTCTGACGCTCCCGGGCGAAATCCGGAACCACATCGTGGAGTACGTGCTCAACCGAGAGCTTGGCACCGCACCTCCACCGGTCCGGAGAAGTCCTTTGGCATTTGCTTCGACCTGTCGCCAGCTATACGACGAGTATTACGCGCTCGCACGTTCTGCGACTATCTTCACTATCTCGTGGGTGTCCCAAGAACACCTTCGAATGAAAGCGAGCATACTGCCGCCAGCTTTCGCATCATCCATCAAAAAGCTCCAACTGCAGCTTCCTTCTAGGCTCACAGATCTCGATGCCAGTGCGCTGAGACGATGGCCCCTAAAGTCGTTCGGATTCGCCTGGGTGGGGCTGACAGAGCTTGAAGAAGTGTATATCCGATACCGGCCCGAGCATCACGAGAAAGGCGTAGGATGGCGTGGTCGTCAGGTGGCAGTCCGTCTCCTAAGGAAGTTACTCGGGGAAGGAAAACTCCACCGACTGAGGAAAGTGTGCATCGTTCATGACGGAACGCAACCATACCTTTCTCTTACGCTACTTCACGGCATGATGAAGACACAGCTTCGACATTCTGGCCGGTGCAAAGTGCAATCCGATTTGGAGCATGGCCAGTTGCTTCTGGTCAGGGATGAAGTGGTAAGAGATGGAGTTGTCCGCCTGTCTGCCCGACACATCGCCATAAATGTAGGCTATAGTTTCCGCGAGGCTGAAGAATACGTCGCGGTATGTGAGCAGGTCCTTGAGGTACGTTTTGAATGCGTGTTTCGTTTGTTGCTGTGACGACTTAACTGCGTCAGAGTCAAAGCACCTAACCCATTGACCGAAACTAACTTTGACTCTAGCAAAAACTCGCTAAAGTCATCGTAACGCGTCGAGCAGATTGCAAGTACGTGACTCCACTCCATGCCATGTCGGACGATGCTTTGAGACACGAGGTGGACACCCTCAACACCCTATTTCCTGTATCTGGGGATGAAGAAC
This sequence comes from Decorospora gaudefroyi, assembly GCA_010015605.1. Lineage (NCBI taxonomy): Eukaryota > Fungi > Ascomycota > Dothideomycetes > Pleosporales > Pleosporaceae > Decorospora > Decorospora gaudefroyi. The sequence continues at coordinate 103,491 of ML975248.1, forward strand.
CGCTGCTTCATCCACACGTCCAGGCTATACGCAACCTGCAAAATTGTATATGATCAAGAGACGGACCTGCGACTAGGTGGGCTTACTTCTTCATAGGCGACTCGTATACTAAGACGTTACCGGATCGCACATCTACTTGCGTTGCTTGAACAGTCACTGTTCAGGAAAATCATGAGCTTCCTAAAGATATGGATCTCATGCTCAAGGTCTCGTTAGCTTTATCGTCACTACTGGGTGACGCTCATCTAGCCATCGTCAGGAGGATTCCTTTATTAACACACAGCGACTAAGAACTTTGCGACCAACACGCCTAGGTGGCAAGTCTTCTGATGATTGCACCTCAAATATGGAGGATCGGGTCACGTCGGGCTAGAGCCAGGGTCTCCACCATGGTAGTCATGTGGTATGTAATGAGAAGCCTACACGAGCGTTGATCTCGTCCTACACATTTAGTGCGACGAGCAACTTTGGTAGCGAATATTGGACAGGCAGCCATCTCACAACGCGTCTCGGCCCAGGTGTTGGCTGCTACTGCCGAAGAGACGAGATCTATTCTGGTGAGCTGATAAATCAGGATGGAAGTCATGAATCTCTCATCAGTGATCACACGCGGCATGTTGCGACATCACGATGCCGTTCCAACACTACACCAACCACCGCTGTCAGCAGCCACACAGATGTCTTGACCGAGGACGAACCCACATCCTTCATCCATGTTTACGCGTCAGCTATAAGCCATCGCCACTCGCCGTCCAGGCTACGCACCGATACCGGGATCCCCTCAGCCTTCCCCTTGGATTTCCCGCGACCGGTTGAATGTCGTATTCGTTACGCACGTGGCGAGGCGATGTGGGGACGCTGAGAGGAGTTCAGCTCCAATCGAGGAGACTGGCGGCGGCAGCAAACCTGGAAGGTATACGCGGTCGTGAGTATCTACAACCTGGGTGTTTTCCACCCGCAAAGAACGGCTCGTATTACGAACGACTGACACCATTGAGTTGCGACTGGGGGAAAGCGCTTACGGCCGAACGAAGAAAATGGACGGTATGAGAAGGATGGAGATGGTTTGGATCAGTTGTCAGGGTCAAAAAGGCCAAGTGGCATGTCGCGAGATATGCCTACACGGTCGGAGCTTGCCTATGTCTTCAAAAATTGTCAGGGAGAACCCGCTGCAAGTTCAGTCACGAACCGCGAGCACTGACCAATCCAAGCTGTATGCCGTCTTGCCCTTGCAAGGTCTTCTTAATGCGGCCCCAACCTCGCTGCTCACCTCGGTCCTGTCGTCTAGAGGTTATCCCGTCCCGTCAACCATATCACTGTATTTGCTCTGACCGCCGGTCGTCGAATCCCTTCTGCAAACTGATCGGCGATATTCACCCCTTCACTGCGTTTTCAGTGGAAGGGGTAAGAATTGTGATCACGGGTTAGCACGGCACAACCGACGCAACGGATACATGACATGCACGGGAAGAGCCTCCGAACCGCCCGCATCCAGGTCTCGCCTCGTCTTGTTGTGGAACGGCCCGGCATCCTGGATTGCCAGCCACTACACCACTACAAACAAGTCCCACTACCTATGGTAAGCTTTGCGAAGACCAGGTCCGTGCTACAAACGGTATACTGACCAGGAACTAATGGCTGCTAGCACGACGCAGGTCTTGCATCCTTAGGTTCCACGTGGACAGTTTAGTAGTTCCTGATATCCACGCATGCACATTAGCATTGGACGGCCAGACAGCGGGGATGGGTTCTTTCCTTGGTCGGGAAAGAGCTGAAGCGGAAATGAACGGCTGAGCCGCTAGGCAATGCGACGATGCGATGGTGAGGCGTACTTTACTCCGTAGCTGCGAGCAAGCTGCTCATGGGTAGCGTACAACACCGTATCGACCTGGCGAACCGGGTGCCAAAGCGAGAGACTTGGCCAATCACATCCCCAAACCAGCATCGTTGGTAGAGAAAACTTGCAGGAAGGACTGATTAAAGTACGGGAAGGAATCCAGACCGGAAAACCAGCCACATGTCGCGAAATCGATAGGAAAGCTAGCGGGCGGCAGCGCCCTTGCGGAAGCAGTCTATTCTTCATGCGCTCCGGTAGTGCTTGAGCCGCATCCTGTGCGGTACTTGGACCTTGGGCCCCCCATCGGAGAAACGGGTATGTGGCCCGTCAAACACCTCGACTACCAGGCTCGTGGTTGCATTTGACCCGGCGGTCTGGTACCCTTAGCAATCTTTTTCCAGGTGAGCCCTGAGCCTACTGTGTATGCAACACGCCGGTATTATTAAATACGAAGAAGCTTGCATTATTCTCTTAGATAGCGCTAACACGGCTTTCCAATCCGTTCCTGCATCACCGACGTTCATCCACAAGAGACAAGACAGCACAGCGTACCTGGAAGTATGAACGTGACATATATCTAGTACAAGAAAAATGACTTGCGCCTTTATTAAGCCACCCACATCGCGTGACGTTGCTGCTCAACCTGCAAAGGTTGGTTGGTTGGTTGACGAGTGATACACATACCGAGGACACCCCCTGCCCCTGCCCATCGAACCCCGCTAAAGATAGAAATCATCACGACATTTATCCGAGGTCCCGGCCGATCGACCACGCTAACCGAATGCGGTGCGCCTCTTTACACGTCTTGCTCTGACAAGCGCCGTGGCGTTGGCAATTAGTGAGGTGGGAGTGGAGGATTCAAGGGAGGCGGATGACGCGTGGTGGGATGCGAGTTATGGTGGAGTGTGGCGGTGAGTTAGTAAAAAAGGGGTTGTGTGAATCTTTGATGTTTTGGGAGGAGAAGAGGTTTCTTGAAAAGAGTCATTCCAGTTCATAAATGTATCTCATCTATAGGTAGATATCCCATGGCAAACTTTTCTTTTCCCTTTTCAAAAACAAAGCGAGGAATAATCAAAACAATTCCCCACAAAGATATCGTGAATAATAAACACCCCTCCTCACCCTTTCTTTTCTTTCTTCTCCCTACTGTGTATTCTCCAACACACCAAAGCCTCACTCCCAGCACGGTAATTAATTTGAAGCGCAAGGTAGTTCATTTTCCTAGTTTATCCCCAATTGAAGTTGCAGACACACAAAATATGTTCTTTTGTCACACACACACACTCTCTCTGTTTCCAATATGTCTGCACGAGCCCCACTCCTACCACTACTTAACATTATTCTCCATGCTTATTACACGACAGAGCCGTGTCAACCAGGTTTATGCCGCTGCATGTCTTTCCTACGTTATGCAATGCAAAGGTCGTGTCCAGACACCGTGCAGTAAAGGCGTGGCGCAGGGCCAGGGCCTAAGCTTGCTTTTTTCCCGACATGCAAACCATGTTGTAGGTTCTGTTGGTCGTGGACAAGTGTTGCCTTTGTTAGTTCTTTACAAAATGTCATGACTCGCAGTCCGAGAAGTCACGTACGTACGTAGTCGGGAGGGAGGGGTGTGCAGTGTGCGTGTCTTTCGAGCCACAAACATGTGGGGCGTCGATCGAGTGGTTGATGATGGAGTCCGTTGCAGGTAGGAGTAAGTTACAGTAGGGGAGTCATTACAATGTGTGTCCATGGTATAATTCCGTCGTTGTGATAAGATCGCCCATTTGTGTAACTTGGGCTCTACGAGGAAGGAAATATATGCGAGCTGCGCTGCGGTTGTCATGTGGTCAGGTGGTGGGTGTGCAGACCAGCAGCGCGGGTCCAAAAGACTACCTGACAAAAGAGGTGTAACGCGACAATGGAACGTAGTGGTTCAAGGATTAGCTGAGATATTGCCTATAGTACGCTCGTACTATGATGGCGTATAGCTCCCAAACACATGGCCTGGCACATGGGCATGAGGATTGCCTACAGATACACAGGATCGGTTGACTATGTGGAAGCGAAAGTTAGGGTATGGAGCAGTGACCAATCCGAGCCACGCAACGGTTTTAGCCATTCGAACCGCTCGGAGGGCAAGACTAGGCGACTACGCTGCCTGGAGCGGCGGGAACCGGGTCATCCGCGAGGATACTAGCAGTGGATATGCAGGAACCGTGTGGGAACCAAGTGACTGCACCTGCTGTCCAGTTATAGAATAGATACGTAAGAGATGAGAGTATATATGGCTTCCCCTAGTCCCTTGTGGCTGCCTCGAATTATCGTGCCGCGGTATCCTCAGTTTGGGAGTACGCGTACAGTCCGGACTTTGATACGAAAAATGGAAGCGAGGGCTTTGAGGATCGACTTTGCATGCATAGATCCGGTATACTGGAAACCCGTATGAGATGGAGCATGGAAAGCGTATGAGTAGCTGACGAGGTTGAGTATTGGTAAAAGAAGAGTAGCTAGGTTGCATGTATTGTTGCAGTTCTCCACTAGCCAGTTAAAACCCTAGGCCGTCGCTTAGCCATGCTCAATTATTACTGCACTCAGGACAGGCGTTGTTGTAATAGGCCACACCAGAGGAGAGTCGATTCTCCGACCCAGAATACTGGAAGCTCGTGCGTCGTAAACTGTTCGTTCATTCCCCAGGAATTGGCCGGTCGCGAGGGGCTGCAGACTCGAGCCACACCAACACTGCGAAAGTATCAGTATTGAAATTTTTTGAGCTTGGTTTCACGGTACATGCTTACCTACACGAACGATGGTTGTGTTTGGTTTTCTAAAATCAGTTCGACACGAGCGAGTCTCCAAAGACGTGTGCTCAATGCGAAGCGCTCAATAGCTCGGGAACGTTCGGATCGGTAGCGCAGCGCATGCCCAACGCTATCTCGCTCTTGGTGAGATATGAGCATAACTGTTCGGTGCAGAGTCGCTAATATGATGATGATTCAGGGACGAAGGCATCTTGCCAAATAGGCATATGGCTTGGGAGAAGATTAAGGTCGTGCATGAGTGGTGCCGGACTAACCAAAGTCATGTCAGTGACAAAGGGTTGGTAAATCGACCATTCTTCTTGCATTGTATCGGATGAATAATTCTCTATCGGGTATTCGGAAGTGGCCAAGTGAGCCACCGTGCTAATTTGCGATGTCAATTCCATCGATATTTGCTGAGGCGAGAGCGAGAACTCAGCTTGAGGCCAAGGATCTTGATGCAACGGTATCAGGCTTGTGGTATCGTGGGTAGTCCACAAGTCTATCGATAGCATGTCTGCCATGCTAGGATCGAGTTCCAGTTCGAATGGCGCCAACCGTTCATCAGACCATGGTTGAGCCATCATATAATGATTTGTGCTGTCTGCTACAGATATGGGCTCGTGGTGAACGATCGGTTCCGGAGTCCGTGGCGAATGGCGACCCGAGTTTGGAAAGCTACTCATCTCCATTGTTTGTGCGAGGCAATCAAGGTTCTGGTCAGGGCTGCTTGAATATGAATAGGACTCGTCGGTGATAGGGGAAACGTATGTTGGGAGCGGTGTGAGCATGGGATAACCGGAAAGCCCTGGAGCGTGTTGACTCATCTTCTCGGCATCTTGAAGGTCGATGGGAGATGTGGCGCTCACGATTCCATGTGTGTTCAAAGATGGCATATTCCGAGGTGAAGAGTGCCGAATCGACTGTGACATATTGCCAGTGGCATGATACTGCCTCGGTGGGGCCAATGGCTTCTTGATGTTCGCACGATAGCGATTATCTGATGTGCGGCGAGTCGACCTTGGGTCGCATTTTATGCCTTTGGCAATGCAGCGAGAGCATGATGGTAGCTATAGCCTTTGTCAGACAATCTTTCGCTTCAGATGAGGAAGACCCCAACTTACTGCTTTGTCACACTTGGTCTTTGCTTTGGCGCATGTAACACATGCGATGGCTCTTCTTGATGGAATCCTAGCATAAGGGTTCTGAGCCGAGCGTGGTGTGTGATATGATGTGTGGTGTGGAGTGTTGGAAGGCATAATGTCCATCATACTCCACTCGTTGGAGCTTGTAGAGATGCGGACGGGAGCTGCAGTATATAACCAAAGTTAACGGGTCGCTGTAGTATGAAAGTGCACCGAGGACCAGTATTACTTATATGGTTGAAAGTAATAGAGTTACTAGTCTGACCATGTGGACTGCTGTGGCTTGCTTAGTAGTGGGAGTGGTGCTGTATTGTATTCGTACAGCTCGAGTAGAGGTCCGGCTTGGCTGCCATCGAGAGCTGTCCCTAACGGCTGACCGGTGCAGAAGTCGGCTTGGATGCAAGACTCTATCAAAGGTAAAACCAAAATACCTACCAAGTGTGGAGAACCCTACACAACAGGTGGTCCGTCCTAGTGCGATGAGGCGACGCCCGCTCTCTCGGGCTCCAAGCCAGGCCCGAACGCCTAGATCTGTCTCTTGATAGACGTCGCCCCTCCGGTAAACTGGGTTGATGCGCCACACCGGACAACGTGTGGCAAGTCACTATGGTTAGTTTTGTTCCAACGCGCGGGTGGTGACATGTGGGTCCCGCATGCTGACAGGAACCACGCAGCTGAACCTTGACATATCCATGATGACAGGTTTTACGCGAATCGTAGTGTGGCTCAAACCTTGGAAGAATGGGCGCGTGATTGGTTACGTATCTCTCGTACGGTCGTTCACATTTGTAGCACGGAAACACGTTTCCATGCCATTCGGACTGTTGAGCAACGAGAAAACAGTAAGAGGAATTCTGTTAGCTCGGAATCCACTTTACTCCTTTGGAGCATTGTATGCTATTTTTTCGGCGATAGGATCATCCAACATGCTGCTTAGACACGTGTGTGCTGCGCGAATAAGTTCAGCGGCTGGGGGCCAAAAAGTCAAAAGTCGAAAGGCAATCAAGGAATTGTAGTACCTGATAAAGAGGCTGCTACTGCAAGCCTATGCAAGAGATGCGTACGCACTGTGCCTGGTGGCGCAGGGTGGAGAGGTTCGCCCCAGTTCCAAGCTGTTTTCGGTGTGGGGCCTATCGTGGGCTGACAATGTGTGATGCTATTGGCTACAACCCACGTCTTCCGTGCGGTGGGCGACATCGGCGGTAGATTCGAGCAGAGCGATAAAGAAATCGCTTCAGTGTTGTAGCTCTGCTGATAACAACTGGTGAGCGCTAAGAGCGCGAAGTTTGTGTCGTCTGTGCTCGCGATCGACGTCATCCTGTCAAGGCGCACGGACATATAGGTAATGACCAAATCCCGCAGTATCAGTATGGCAATCGACCAGCAGGTCGCAGATCCAGTTCTCCAAAAGCTCTGCCTTCCAATCTACCCAGAAAGGTCGACGTGGGTTATGTCAGAATCGTCTCAAGATAGGAGCGCACTACAGATGGGAGCTTTGCATCTCCCACCGGCCTATATCGGGCAGTCGCTTCGACCACGAAGGCCGGCAGGGGATGGCTGTCAAACCGTAGTTGGCCAGTAGCCTGGAAGCGAAGGGACCAAAACAATCAACATTGGAGGTGTTATTCCAGGTTATTGAGCGGACTGGAACACACCACAATAGTGTACGGCTTCGACAACGGCTCCAAATGCAAACCTCTCAGAAGCCCGATACAACACCAGATACAAGACGGAGGCTTCCAAAGTACAGCCGCGGGTTTGTAGTAAGCGAAACAGCTCATCGAAGACGATGTGCCGTTGACGATGGCTGGATACGGTGATGTAGATTGGGGATACGGACCGGCTTCGTTGCTGCGGCCAGCGAGGGGCCGAGATATTGTATGTACGCGTCATCAAAGAATGAAGGCATAAATCACAAAATACACGTCCTTGTTGAAGCTACGGTCAAGGTTGAGTGTGAGGGTAAACGGTCCATGGATTGAGACCTGCAGGGAAGGAAGTCGCGACGACACTAGCGTGTTTACGGCCTAGACCCTCGCGTACTTCCGCGTCTTCCCCCATCTCGGATATCGTCCCACGGTTCCTTGCCTTCGACCACTCTCATCACCGCTACAGATTACGACAACATTTTTTCAGGATACTTTCAAGTCGATCGATAGCATGGATCAACGTGAAAGCAGCGAATTTGATCCTGGGAAATTTTTGGCAGACAACAAGCACCCAGAGATCTCTTCCAGGCCTGCAGATCTGCTCATCCTGAATCAGCCAATAGCCCACTTCACTGCATTTTCGCGTCTATGGAAACACACTGGTTACCGTATCTGTGCCGATGGCGGCGCCAACAGACTGTTTGACATGTTTCAGGGTGATTTGACAGAGCAGAGGGCGCAGTATGTCAGTATAGCGAGACTTCTGACGCACTGCACGCCACTAATATTGCGCAGCTACCTGATATCATACACGGAGATCTAGACTCATTACGCGATGATGTGCGCGACTACTACGCGGCTCAAGGTGTCTCGGTATCAAGGGACCACGACCAATATAGCACAGATTTTGGCAAGTGCATGCAAAAGATGTCTTCACGAGCCCCTTCCATGCTCCAAGATGTGCTCGTTCTCGGTACCCTGGGCGGTCGCGTAGATCAAGCCCTAGGACTTCTGCACGAGATGGTGAGAGAAGAGACTAAGCATCCGAATCTCCGGCTGTGGCTCTTCTCAGAGTCCAGTCTCTCGTTCATCTTGAGGAGTAGAAAGAATGTTCTCCGGGGGCTCCTAGACAGTGGCATCTTCACGGAGAATGTTGGGCTGGTGCCGATTTACGGTCCGGCCGTCATCTCGACGGAAGGGCTGGAGTGGGATGTCAAGGAGTGGGATACGCAGATTGGCGGGCAGGTCAGTACGAGCAACCATGTCAAGGAGGATGAGGTGAGGGTCGAGACGAATGCGCCGATTTTGTTTACCATAGAGCGGGCGCCATTGAGGAGCTCGTAGGGCTGGGGAACGCTTTGCCTATTTGGGTAGCCACGTTGAAAGCTACAAGCGCCTGATGTACACATGGTATGGGGATGCGTCGGTGAAAGCCAAAGCGCACCCAGAAGCTGCAATGGACTCGAATTGCGTTGATGTGCCTCGTAGCATGCGCTGCGAAATGTCCACATGCGATGGTGTGGCAGGCGCGTCCCAATGTTGTTTGTTGACCCCGTCGCTCCTTCCACGGTACGGACACCGATTGGGAGGGGCAGACTGTGGATATCTCTACGACACGACATACATCATGATGCAGAGGCGGTCTCCGGTCGCGATGGTGATAACACGCGTCAAAGCCGGGACGCCAGGTTGTACCAGCAACCGCTCAACAACGGCTCGGCTAACTGACAGTATGAGGAGAGTCCGAGATGCAGGTGGCCGTTCCTGCCTCGCCCATGAAGCGTTTGATGGCTACAGTGGGGGAAAGCGTGATTGGGTGCGCGTACTTGTTAACGTGCTTCACCACCAATGCTACTATCAATCCTGTCCCTTCCGCTCGTTCACTCGTTCACGCAGCCAGAACTGCGCTTTCCGGGCCAACATCGCTACTCACTGTCGCTATTGCACGACTTTTTGGAAGTTTCTTCGCTCGCTCGCTCGCACGACCTTCTCTTACGCACATCCCCCGCATGCTGTGCAGCTCACACACACAGATACCATCTCCACCCCGACTCCTCGCCTCTTCGTTCACGGATCTCGTTCACTCGCGCGCTACTTTCGAAGCATATTCTCTTAGGCAGACGATAGACACACTACCGCAATTGGCGCGCGCTAGGTACCGGTATGGCAGTCTCACCCAAGACAGTTGCGTCCTACTCGTCGTCGGAATACTCGGACACACAAGGGGGAGAAAATGGGCAACCCCCGCGGACGACGTCGAGTTCAGGTACGGAGACAGAAAGGGACTCTGTATCGCTGTTGTTGAAGACCAGGACGGGAGGAGGAGCGACTGAGGACGCAAGGGCAGCCGAGGAGCCGTTGAAAGCCGGCAGTCAGTCAAGCGGCAGTCCGAGCTCCGGCTCTGACGCGGGCTTCGATTTCGATTTAGGCCTCTCGACACCGACACAGCGGCCATGCTCGCCATTGCCCTTCGCGCCCGCGATATCATCGCCGCTCAATCCCGCAAGCTCCGCATCAGCCAGCAGTGCGAGTCCCGAGGGGAAAGAAGCGCAAGCAAGCGATGAGACGCAGGCAAACACCAATCGACCCCGAGCCGCGGCGGGACGTCAGCACATCGCGCTTCCGCTTCCACCCCGGCCGCCCTATCTGCGAACGGCACAGATAAAAAGCACGCCAGACCTATTAGGTCAACGGGCGTCTGATACTCCGCTCACGCTGCACGATCTTGGCACCGACTACACTCGTTATTTCAATCCCTTCTCAGATGGTGCCAGCACACCCAGTCGCAGCCGTCGAACCTCCCTATCGGAAAGGCGCTCCCACGGCAAGCTCCGGGGGGCTCCACGTACCACAACTCCGCCCCCTCCATTACCCCCGACGAATCCGTTCCTTACGCCCACACCTTCCGCGACAGGTCTGAGCCATCTGTACGACGCTGAAAAGAATGTATCGTTCATTGATGACCGCTTAACCGCACCGTATGAAGAAAAGGGGCTGGCTTCCTGGCCACTGGTTTGCGATCAAGATGAGGCCGACGATGAAATGCACATGCCTCGCGATGACGATGACCTCAAGTTCAAGCCGAAGATACGCGATCATTTCACGCCAGACAGCATCGCTTCCACCATTGGATTGGCCTTCATGATAGTCGGTCTGTCATTTATATTCATCGGGCTTCCAGTGCTCTCTGCCGTGGGTATCATAGATTACAACTCAGCCTACGGCATGCCACTGAGCATGTTCCCCAACCCTTGGCGACCTCAGGTGTGGGCTACGGTCAACAACAAGAAATACCCCCTTCTCGCAAACATACGGACAGGACTCATCGACCCAGATACTCCTGAAGCTGCGAAGACGAAGACTGGAGAGTTTGGCGACGAGTACGTACTAGTCTTCAGCGACGAGTTCAATGAGAGCAACCGTACGTTCTATGAAGGGGACGATCCGTATTTCTTTGCACCTGACATCTGGTACGGTGCAACAAGAGACAGGGAGTGGTACGACCCGGATGCAGTGACCACTTCCGACGGAACGCTTCAGTTGCGGTTGGAAGAGTTCTTTAATCATGACCTCATGTTTCGGTCGGGCATGTTAAACAGCTGGAACCAACTATGCTTCAAGGGTGGTATCTTCGAGGTCTCGGTATCTCTACCAGGACCAGCAGGCATACCAGGACTTTGGCCCGGTGCGTGGACGATGGGCAATCTCGGTCGGCCAGGCTACTTGAGTACAACCGAAGGCTTATGGCCTTACACCTATCAGGCGTGCGATGCGGGCATTACACCCAACCAGTCGAGCTATGATGGTCTATCGTACTTGCCCGGCCAACGACTAAACTCTTGCACATGCCCAGGCGAAGATCACCCGACGCCAGGAACGGGACGAGGCGCACCGGAAATCGACATTATCGAGGTGGGGGCTAACAACATGGGACTCCCGATCGCGACACAGAGCTACCAAGTTGCTCCATTTGATGTCAATTGGTACCCAAACTACAACTACACTGCGTTTCCCGATCGACGATTGAGCGGGTACAATACCTATACTGGTGGCCCATTCCAACAAGCCATCTCTGCAACCACGATTTTGAACAGGGACTGGTATGACAACAAGCAGTACCAACGCTACTCGTTTGAGTATGTGCCAGGGGAAGGCAAGGATGCCTTCATATCATGGAAGGTGGGCGATCAGACCATGTTCATGCTGGACGGCCGTGCTGTCGGAGAGAATGGCAATATCAAAGCCCGACAGATTGCCCAAGAGCCCATGTCCATCATTCTCAATCTAGGCCTTAGCGACAACTGGACGTGGATTAGTTGGAAGGACTTGATATTTCCGACTATCATGCGCTTCGACTACATCCGATGGTACCAGAAAAAGGGTGAGGAGATGGTTACCTGCGATCCCCCGGGCTTCGAGACTACAGAGTACATCAAAAAGCATCCCAAGGCCTACAACAACGTCAACCATACTGTATGCACATCGCTGAGCGATATGCGGGTTTTGCACTAACATAACGCAGACGTGGGACCACACCGGCTACGGGTGGCCAAAACACAAGCTCAATAGTAATTGTTGACGGCAGCCTCCCGTTTACAATCATAATCCCAGACGCGGTCGTCAAGTCGATGCTGCATTCCCGCTAGCGCGCACGCCTTTTTAGGAGCTTTGAGCATATTCTTCTATACTTTGCAATTGTACGATTACACGATCATCACCACAAGGCATACATCAACGGTACGACAGAGGGATGCGCATACGACGTTTGTCTTGATGAGATATACGATGGGCGATATACTATCGAAGATTGGGCATCGGATTTGGCCATGTTTAGGCAGCATGTGTCGTTCATTGTATATGAGAAGCTTTATGGATTCCACAGACATAACAGTGGCCTTTATGGAATTCTGGTAGTGTTGACCAGCATGCTTTAGATAGCGTCACGTAACAACCCGTTTCAAGCACAGCGCCCTCGATATGTACGTCAAACCAACTAACGTCTTATTCGTCCGCTTTCCGTGTTCCGGAGCGAAAGAAGTCCGAACAAGCTTTTAACACTGAGGTGTGGGGGTTGCCTTGACTACGGCGCCAACCCGCTATTCTCCGCGTCTGCCCCGCCGCATATCTCTCTGAGCATGTGAAACATGGCCAACCTCGATTCTACCAACAAATTAGCGGGTAACTGGGGTGCATGGCAATCTACGGACCGGCTAGTGTCAGCTGTCGACCCCACTAATCTGCCGTTAGCGTTCATCTAAAAGTTTCCTGATTAGGCCAAGACTAATATCGGGAAGAAACCAGAGAGACGTTTATTGGTGATGACATGCAGCAGCAACAGAATGGAGAATATTTTGGCATGTATTAACTTGGTCAGGAGGGAGGGTTCTCCGCGTTATAATAGCCCGTTTTATTGGGCGCGTGACTTCTTGGGTGTTGCAAACACGGCGTGGCGAACGACAGAAGGTACATGTATAAGATAGGCCAAGGAGGGAGTCGGGGAAACCTACTACACAAACGACTACTGAGAGAAAGACTAGAAGAAAATTTTCACAAATCAGAAAAACATGAAGTCCTTTGCCATTCCCCTCCTCGCCGCAGCGCTCTCACAGCAAGTACACTCACACTGTACGTTTCCCCATCCCCAAAAAACGTACCTACCCCAAGCTAATCCCATCCCTTCCTCCCCCAAAAAAAAGACATATTCAACCGCCTAATAATCAACAACACCATCTCCCAAGAATTCCAATACATCCGCGACGTAACCGGCAACGCCGGAACCTACGACAGCCTCTGGCTAAAAACCTTCCCCATTTTCGGTCCCCACAACCCAAACATAACCTGCGGCCGCGGCGCCTACCCGCTCCACAACGCCGCCACCATCCAAACAGCCACCATCCCCGCCGGCTCCTCCGTCGGCTTCATGGTCTCGGGCCCCTGGTACGAAGGCGACTCGCAATCCTACATCTACCACGAGGGGCCGGGTCAAGTCTTCCTTTCCAAACTGCCAGACGATGTTCCCGGGCTGGTAGAATATGATGGCAGCGGCGAGTTTTTTAAAATTCACTACGTCGGGCCTGCTAATCGGACGACGTGGGCGACGGAGGGTCAGCTTTCTATTGACTTTGTGATCCCGGCCGCCACGCCGTCTGGTGACTATTTGATGCGGGTTGAGCAATGGTTTCCGTCTGCGGATTTGGGTCAGAGTCAGTGGTTTGTTAGTTGTGCGCATGTGAGGATTGTGGGGGGTGGGGTGGGGACGCCTGGTCCGATGGTGAGGTTTCCGAATTTGTTGTTGAGCGAGGATAGTCCGAGTGTTTGGTTTCAGACGCCGGGGGATTTGGAGCTTTATGTTGAGCCGTTGCCGGAGGTTTGGGAGGGGTAGGTAGGGTAGGGTGGGGCTTGTTGCGTTGACAGGTTTTGGGTTGGATCGGGGATGGAGACTTCTTTCTTTTTTTTTTTTGGGG